>JABXJD010000045.1:1515000-1737500 GCA_013375575.1 Percina caprodes | reverse complement strand
TCAAGAAATCAGCAAAAGCAATTGAGAAGGAGCTTTGCCATTTTTGTGGCACTGACTCTTTATATGGGAAAGGAATTTAGTGTTGAAGCATGAGTGAACAGTTTTGGGAGAGAGATGAGCTTTTGCAAGTGAGCTGTAGTGTTGTGCGGAACTGTAAGACTGTTTTGTCAAATGATCATGTAGTTTTGAGAATGTACTTTCTGTTTCAAGAAATGAGCCAAACTAATGGAGAAAAACTGTAATATTAAAGGTGCCCTGCCACACGTATTTTATGACTTTGTGGTAATGTTTTAAGTTCTTCCAAGGACTCTGTAACTTGGTTACCTTGTTTCAAACCATTCTAGTGTGCTATAAAAAAGCCTGCAGGAAGACAATTAGTTAAGCTGCTTGACCCTGATTGGCTAACAGCTGGCCAATGAGAGCCTGCCTATCAGCATCCAGCACAACTGGGCGAGCTCATGAATAGTAATGAGCTCAGGCGACATGACATCAGACTGACCAGCTGTTGTAATTTCTCCTCTTATTTCTTTCCAGTGGCTAGAGCTGACAGAGAAGGTAGCAGTTCATTTTCACATTCACCACATAATACACACACACATATTGCCATGACATATTTCGGAAACAAAAACGGTTTTGTGTGGCAGGACACCTTTAAATAAAAGAAAGACATTTGCAGTGATCAATATGGTCTATTTTTGCAGTCATTTTCACTGTAAAATCTCTTTAATATTTTGAAAAATTGATTTCAAGAGTGTAAAAGGAAACATGCTTGTAAGTATTAAAATAACTCTAAGTGAGAGTCATATTTACTATATATGGGATTAGTCCTTTAATTCCCAGCCAAAGTTCTGTTTTAGCTCCTGAAAAGGGTTAAAAGATCAACTCCCAATGGTCATGAATGTACACTGTACACTCAAATTGAGAATTCAGAATTTTGCCGTTAACCCAATCCAAGGTCCTTGACCTGTTTCATGTAATGGATGCCAAATAAACTACAGCATTGAATGAGATAACAGTGGTGAGTATCCAAACACTAGTCTCACATTGCCACACCTTCATCCACAGCGCTGCCAATAGTGTCTGCAGTCCACACAGCAATCCGAGATGGCTGAAAAACATTCTTTAAACTGCACTAAATTGTCTGGATTTCCCCTGCAGGGATCTGAGCCCCAAAACAGTATAAACCAGGGGCACCGGAGCAATCCCGGAAGTGGAACATCGCTGACTTAGACTATGAGAATAGTCTTTCTGATTCATTCTCTGTTTGGAATCTTTTCCAATTAATTCCATTATTGTGAAGTCTTCATTTTGTTTGTAACCTTTAGGCTGGGCCGGATGAACGATTTGGGCATCTGGTCACTTGCCCAAGGGCACAGGGCATCTAAGGGGCCCTGGGCTCCATCACATATTATGTTAGATCACATTATAAACGCAGTCCTCACTTTCCTAATTCTATGCAGATTTTTGCAACTCGTTCAATCAAAATATTATGATTAATCACATCAAAAACAGGGGCGGTTGCTGTGTCTGTAGCTTTCTGCAAGCGAGGACAGGGCTGTCACAGACCGTGGTGAAGTTGGTTTTATATTGGAAGGTCAAACTCCATAACAGTTTTTTTTTAATGTGTCTAATAGCCAACGTCCAATATAAAACCAACTTTACCCCGGACTGTCACAGCAAGTCTGCTGTGGTGTGGCAGCCCTGCATCCCGGCAAAGGCTGGAGCAACTGAACGCGCCCCCCCCCCACACACACACACACACACACACACACACACACACACACACACACACACCCAGGAGCCACTGAAAGTGAAGTCAGTTTTCCCAGGTGAAGTTTAAACACGTTTAATTGAAAGTTAGATTTGTAATGAATGTAATGTATGCTAAAGGCGAGTCAGCATCAACAACCGCGTGTCTATTACATTACCCAAAAGTCAAATTGCTCCCCTGTGGTTTGTAAAAGCATTCTGAGCTTTGATTAGTTTTGATTTTAATAAAGACAAGAACAGCCTAATACAAAATATCACAAACTGGCATGTTGGAACGTTAAGAGGGTCGCTGTTTGGGTGGCGTTACGTTACAACACACTACACAATGCGTGCTGAGACCAATCATTTCTATTCACCGTACCGGGCCAGTACAAAAGTGAGTGGGCCATTTTCAAGATGAGGTAGAAGTTTTATTTGCACCGGCAGAACCCGCAGTATTGCCTCTGCACATATAAAAATAACCATTTTATTTCACAAAGTGGCAACTAAACATAAACCCAACCAACAGAGAAGGCGGTTACATACTGCATGACAGACTAGCCTACATCAGACAGAAATCACACATGTAACATATCCTTTGTGCATTCATAAGAGCATTGTTGCTTCAGGACTATGCCAAGATAATGAGCAGCAAATGTGCTAGCAGCAGTAAAAGAAAATGAAAGAGTGAAAACTTCCAGCCAAGCATTGTTTGAATTATGAAAGATATAATGAAAGCGTCCAGCAAGGCTTCAAATCTTAGACAGTGTATCGAGTCCACGGCAGTGACAGAATCCAAGATAACTAAAAACTACGTCACTCAGATAACTTATCTTCTTATTTAATGTGGGTAAAACACTAACGCATTTCAGCTAGAAGACATCATCAGTGTTCATCATTTCTTACTAAATAGGAAGGTAACAGAAATCATGAAACCTGTTTGACTTAATGTCACCTCTGTGAGGGCCTCCTCTGTCACTGATTGGCTGTCAGAGCCTCCTGTCACTCTGATTGGCTGTCAGCTCTGCTGGGGAAATGTCTGCACAGAAAAGCTTGTCCTTATTTACACTCTATTCCATCCAAGAAAAGTGTTCGTACCACTTTAAAGCCATTGTTGCCATGGTAACTTTTGACAGTAGGCTACATTGCTTAACACATCCATGGTACATTGTGGTGTAAAAAGCTAGCTAGCTAACGTTAGCTGCTGAAGGCAAACCGGAGAGTCTGCCTGTTGTTACCATAGTAACCACATATGTTTCAAAGGCTTTCTAATTGTTTGATCCTTATTCTATGGTTGGAACAGTTTTGTTTTAATCAGAAGAGAAGACACGTTAACCTTTGTGTTGCCTTCCCATAAACCATGGAAAAAAAAGTTTTGGTCACTTTTTTTCAACTTTATTATCACTTTTTCCGACATTTTAGTCACTTTTTCAATGTTGGGGATGCTTTTTTTTTCAAATTGTTTGATATTTTTGGTGCTTTTTTATTACTTACATTTTCGGCGCTTATTTCAGCGGCGCAAAGAAAGAATAAATAATTAACTGAAAACGGGTCAAATTTGACCCAAGGACAACATGAGGGTTATACTTAGAATTAGACTTCCCTTTATTAATCCTTTTGGGATGACTCCCGCAAGGAAATTGAAAATTCCAGCAGCAGTTTTAGCAAGAAAAAAGAAATAAAAAATGGATGAAAAGACAGTATAAAGACAACAAAATAACAATAATAATAATAACAACAATAAGAACATTCGTCAAATAAACAAAGAAAAGACCATAAATCATTATTAAAGTGTCAGTGTTGAGTTCAGTGTTAAAGTGATAAAGGGACCAGGTGTGAATTTAAGTCCAGGTGTGCATGTATGTATGAATGACTGTATGTATGTATGTATGTATGTCTGTATGTATGTCTGTATGTCTGTATGTATGTATGTATGTATGTATGTATGTATGAATGTATGTGTGTATGTATGTATGTATGTATGTATGTATGTATGTATGTCTGTATGTCTGTATGTATGTATGTATGTATGTATGTATGTATGTCTGTATGTATGTATGTATGTATGTATGTATGTATGTATGTATGAATGTATGTGTGTATGTATGTATGTATGTATGTATGTATGTATGTATGTATTGTCCTCTCTGCCCCATTTCCTCCTCCCCCCTAGTGAGGTATAGTCTGATGGCATGAGGGACAAAGGAGTCCTTGAGTCTGTTGGTCCGACACTTGGGAAGGAGCAGCCTTCCACTGAACAGGCTCCTCTGGGTGCTGATGACAGTGTGCAGGGGGTGGCTGGCATTTTCAGTAATGTCCAGCAGTTTGTCCAGTGTCCTCCTCTCTGCCACCGTCACCAGTGAGTCCAGCTTCATGCCGACCACAGAGCCGGCCAGCCTGATCAGTTTATCCAGCCTGTGGGTGTCCTTCTTCGATATGCTGCCCCCCCCAGCACACCACAGTGTAGAAGAGGACACTGGTGACCACAGACTGGTAAAACATCCACAGCAGTTTGCTGCAGATGTTAAAGGACCGCAGTCTCCTCAGGAAGTCCAGCCTGCTCTGTGTCTTCCTGTACAGGTGGCTGGTGTGTGTTGTCCAGTTCAGTTTGTTATCCAGCCACAGCCCCAAGGTATTTTTTGATTCAATTGCCTCCACCTCAACTCCCTCTAGCAGGACCGGTCGTGGTCTTGGTCTGGACCTCCCAAAGTCAACGACCAGCTCCTTCGTCTTAGAGGTGTTGAGCTGTAGGCAGTTAGTGCGACACCAGAGAGCAAAGTCCCCCACCAGACTATATATATATATATATAACAATACTCCTCCTCCCTGTCACCCCTGATACACCCAACAATGGCTGTCATCACACAACTAGTTCTGTTACTATGTCTTTTCTTTTTTACATACATTTCAATATTTTTCATAACAAAACGTATTTTGATATGTTATGATACTTGGCTTTATGGGCCAGTGAGTAAAGTGGGTTGGCCATTACTGACTACGCGCCTGGTGCACAGGAGGATGAGGAGGGAAATGAAAAAGGAGAAGGCAGAAAACTGGAGAGACCAGAGCAGGTCAGAGGATGAGAAGACCACAGAAGGAGATGCAAAAATAAGTGAAAGAGAAGAGGGAAAGGAAAAATTGACGGTGAGGGATGAAGAGGAGGCTGCAGATTCAGAGAGAGGGACAGAGGTAGAGCGTGATCAGGAAGATGAAGAGGCCAGTGCTAAGGCCCATTTGTTAATAAAATAATAAGAATAGTGCATCAACATAAAATGTTGATATAGTTAATATAGCAATAAAGGCGATCTTGACATTGAACTACATGCAACAGTGTAGCCAATGGTTTACTTTTACTTCATACACACTAACTGCCTGCTTCGTGGCTGGTGATAATTTCACATTTTGCATTTTAGATATAATCTCTGGTTTTAAGTTAAGGCTTCCTTAGCTGTCTGCTTTATGACACTGTTGCAGTCAAAAGTTATTTGATTGGCTACATATTGAAACATTTAAATGACTCTGTAGCCACCAAGTTATGTTAAAGATTCATTGTAAAAAGTTATTTTAAACATTTGTGCATCGGTTCTGTCTCTTGAATGCACTTTATAAAAGCGGAGGCTATTATAAATACATATATCTCCACTGAGCTATGCAGAAGCCTGATTTGTTATTATGGAACTATAGGCTATGTACTCTTGATGACAGTGATTTTGCAATTGTTGCTTTTGGGAAGGGGTGGGGGTGGGAGAGTCTTGTTGCCCAGGGCACATGAAATTGTTAATCCAGCCCTGCCTGTAGGCCTCTGGGTGCTACCGTTGGTCACCTACTCACAACCACAGTGCTATCCCAATTATTATGAGCGTGGATGTTGTTGACACAGCTCCATGTATTCTGTACACCACTAAATAAACAGCTATACCCCTCTCACATGCATGTCTGCTCACTATCATATCAAAAGGATCACATGAACTAATACGTGTCTTGTTGCTAAACGCCAGGGTCTCCTGTAAAGCCCCTTAAGGGCCAGCTGGAGGTCCCTGGACCCTGGTTTGGGAGCAATACTGAGACTGGCACCAAAACGCTGCAGGCTGGTCACCATATGGTCCTCCTGGTGGGGTACATGCAAGGGATGCTACCTGGCAGTTAAAAGGGAAGGGGGTATAGAAGGGGAGATAGAGAGAGAGGGAGACGGAAAGCGAGACAGACAGAGACAGAAATAGACAGATAGGGAGAAAGATAGAGAGACACAGACAGAGAAAGAGACAGAGAAAGAGACAGATGCAGAGAGAGAGAGAGAGAGAGAGAGAGAGAGAGAGAGAGAGAGAGAGAGAGAGAGAGAGAGAGAGAGAGAGAGAGAGAGAGGACTTTCAGGAGGTCTAACCTACTTAACGAAAGAAAAATACACTGGAGTCTTTAGCTTTGAGTGTAGCCTGCACACTGCAGCTTTACACAGTGCAAAAACCGAGAGAGAGAGGGAGAGAGAGAGAAAAACCATAGCATACTCGGCTGATGCATCCCTCCCAGAGCATCCATTTCACGGCGCTCGCAGTTTGAAGCGGAGGAGACGGTGCGCAGTTCTCCGACAAAACACGGTGCTTTTCTCTCCTCCGAAGTCAGTTTCCTAGAGCGGCTCGCGGGCGGAGAGACACTTTTTTTTCTGCGTTCCCCCGCGACACGGACAGTATTTCATAACAAGGCTGTTCACTTGGAGCAAAAGCAGCTCGTGCGCAGTTTCGTTCGGGGATCCTGCGTCTCGTTTGTGGAGTGGATCCGGCGACCTGCAAGCCCAAGACGCACACGGAATATCCGACGGTTTCAAGTTTTCCTGGAAGTTGCGCAGTGACAGAACATCATGGGAATGTGTGGCTTTTTGGCTGTGCCTGGGAAATGCCTTGTCGTCCTCGGACTTAAACTGTTATTCCTTGTACCTGCAGGAGTTCCAGCCAGAAGCGGGGATTCTGTATTAAAGGACAACATCACCGTGAGACAGGGGGACAGCGCCGTCTTAAAGTAAGTCTCTAACACCATCACATCACTAATAGCATCTCCTCCGGTGCGCAATGGAGACTGACTTCTGCTTTCCAGCGTGTGTGTGTTCCAAACAGATAACCAAGTGCAACGGCCCAGGAGTTACTAAAGGTCATCATAACCTATGTATAATGTTTTTCATATGAATTATAACTACTGATGGAACTACGGACATTACGCGCGTGTGATGTGCAAGTTGAAGGGTGCAGGACTCTGTGTTTAGCCTCCGTGCTCATTGCCCTTGACTGTTATTGATCCGGTTGCTTAATGTCTGGTTGAGGATGCACACAGTTGAGATACTCCCAGCCAGCCTTGGGAGGGGTTGTGCACGTATTGATTTGAGTATGTGATACAAATGCAATTATGACTTTACTTTTTTTTTTTTTTTTGCAGGGCTGTTTTTCTCTTTTCCATACACTTCATGGAATGTTTTGGGGACTGGATGGATGGAGTCTATTTCAGGCTTTTTTTTTTATTTCATCAGTTAACCCTTCATGACAAATCACTATATAATCTATTATCTATAACCTAGAGCTGCTCTCTCGGCCCTTATTGGTCTTAGTCACTAAGATTAATTTTGCCTATTTTAGTTGTTTTTTTTTTCATGCTGAATGATTTATTTCCAAGAAACTTACGGGCACATCTCTGGCAAGGTGCTGCTTTTGCATTTTTGTGTTTTGAGAAGCTCAGTTTTACAGATCTAACTAATCAATTAGTCGATAGAAAGTCATATACGTGTTAGTGGACCCATTTTTGATTTAATTGAGGACAGACCTGCTATAATTATATTCCTGTGAGGACTTGTCATGGTTTAACAGTGTTCATATCACACTTAATGCATATATTTCAATCTCCAGCGTTATAATAACCCAGGATTTCCTGTGTGTGTTTATCACATGTAATGGTGTTTTGGTATCTTCTCTTTCCTCACGGGGATATTCCCATTTATTTGTGTCTATAAGCTGCATGTTTACTGTAATTATTTGTACAGAATAGAGCAGGTGTGGTGCTACGACTCCAGAATCCCTGTGAAAACGTGACAACCACACATGCACTGACACACACACATGCACACACACACACACACACACACACACACACACACACACACACACAAACACACACACACTTGAGTCAATGATGAGAATAATGAGAATCAATAAATGTACATGAAATAGAAAATTATTATCACAGATACAATAGGAAATGATACAATGCTAAGAATCAAAATGTATGCAAGTGTAACGTTGAATAAGTGTGATGCCAAGATTTGCAACATATGCTCAACACCCTGTTAATAACAGTCTTGATTGCTAACTTAAGTATGATTTAGAAATGATGTGCTATAAAAGCAGCCAAAATGCAACTGTGTGCAGATATGAATATAACTAGATGTTAATGTAGTGACATAACGGCATCATACAGTTCAGCTGGCTTTGAGCCGACTGAGATATCAACCATTTACACAAGAATAACTGGTCAGTTTACTGACTGCTGACACAGACAAGCAACTTAACAGCTCACTGTTGCACCCTGGATAGATGAGGTGAAAGGTGAGCTGGAGCGATAGCAGCTCCAGCTCACCACAGGGTGGAGGTGGGGGTGAGGTGCTGTCCAAGATGGAGTCCTCATCTTCTCTCCTCTGCTCTGTGCAGCCTTAGAAAACTCAGCCCATGCTTTGATAAGCTGGCCTCCAGTGATTAGTAGAACTTGTGAAGAAGTAGTTAAAGAACCAATCCTCTCACTATCCACAGCCTGAAAGGATTGCACCTGTAGCAGCTTGTACCGGGCTTATTTGGCAGGTGTTCTCCTTTTTATTTGCTCTAACCAATGCACTCCCCAGTAGAGGAGTCATCAGATCACTTGTTGGAGCTGCCGTGACCCTGACTTGAATCTTAAAAGGAGAGGTGTACAGACTGAACTCGAAAGCTGACAATACAGTTAGCCATGCCAGTGCTGCTCTGCAGTGTATCCAACACAGTGCCCTGGAGGAAGATGATGTGTTGCCTGTCAGTGAGTCCATAATCCAGGAAAGCATGCTATACACCTGCATCACTTTGAGCTGGTCCCCAAGCAGGAGAGGCTGGATGGGGTTGCAAGCACTAGAGAAATGAAAGGACTTCATTCCCATGCTTCTGTGGGTGGGAATAAAGACTGTGGAGCTACTAGATGATAGCATTGTCCGCACACTTGGCAGTTAACTGATACATGCCTGGAGCAACCTGGGGCTGATGCTGTCAGGAGCTTCTCTAAGTCCCTCATCACCCAAGTGGCAGTGATGCAGAAGCTTGGAAGGGCAGCTGAGCTGCTGAGGCTGCCACTCACAGGGTCCCTGCAGGGTTGTAAAACTCTTAAAAATGTCTTAAATATAACATCTGTTAAATAAGGCCTTAAAAGTCTTACATATCTTTCAAAAGTCAAACATTTGGTTCACACAGGTCTAACATTTGTATTGTCCTTTCATCAGATTAAATTACTCCTCCAGTGTTTCATCACAGAGCATGTATTGAGTACTACAATAAAATATTGTAGTACAAGTACTTGGTAAACATTTTTAGCCTAAAACCCCTTTTTGATATTCCATATCAACTTTCATTCTAAATTGTATTACAAATACATATATCAATATATCAACCGATACTGGTTTTCCAGGGCCGATACTGATTATTAGTAGTTAATGAAACCAATAGCCGAGTAGAGAGTACAGTCTATACCTAACCGTACTCTCAACTTCCCACCGTGAAAATCTTAATAATTAACATTTTGGAATGTTACAAACTCCAACACTAGACTTTGTTTAAATGCGTTAATGTTATGTTATTTAATAAATGAGAAAGTTCAAGATAACGCTCAGATAGTCAGATGCGTCCGTGTTATGGACGGGACATTAAGTCAGACTCAGTGGTGAGTCAAACCAAAGCAGAGGGACAGACACAGAGCTGTAGCCGAGACAAAATAGTACACTTTTTATATTTATATACTTTATTGGTAAATAAAATGCTAATACTGCCAAAAAAAACGTCCCTATAATCAGCCAGGGCAGATAATCGGTTGGGTCTTAAAAGTCTTAGAATTACCTTATGGAAACCTGGGGGTACCTTGACTCAGGAGCAGGAAACCCTGGAGAGGAGGGAGGTGGTGGTGTTGACATCTGATTTGATCAAAATAATGGGAAGAGTACGGCCAAACTTGGTAGGCTCTGCAATAATGTCTGAAACAATTCTTTTCAAATACATTGCAGGAACCTGTTTTTTTGTTTTTACCACACAGAAAGTGCTCTGATATATGTTATATCGCCATTTTTACTATTAGATGTCAGTGTCACATTGCCATTTGTGTGACATTGCTTAGGGCTAAAATTACTTTAAATCACCAGCATAAAAGTTGTCAAATACTTAAAGGGGCGCTATGCTGTTTTGGCCTTTTCTTCACTGTTTTCTCACTTTTTGCTCTCAGGTTTTCTATAGAGCTCACCCTACAGGTTTTTGTATAGAGCCCCCCCTACAGGTTTCCCTATAGACCTCCCCTACAGGTTTCTCTATAGAGATCCCCCTACTGGTTTCTATATAGAGCTCCCCTACAGATTTCTCTGTAGAGATCCCCCTACAGGTTTCTATATAGAGCTCCCCTACAGGTTTGTCTATAGAGCTCCCCTACAGGTTTCTCTATAGAGCCCCCCATACAGGTTCTCTATAGAGCCCCCCATACAGGTTTCTCTATAGAGCCCCCCCTACAGCTACTCTGTTTCCTTGTGTCTGACCCCTCCCTCGGTCAGTCTGCTTTCTGCTTCTTCTTTGCCGGCTCAGCCATGATGATAGTGTGAAAAACTCCATCGCTACCTTGTTAGCCGGTTCCTGAATGGGCGGCACCCCGGCCCAAAGTTGCAATGGTGGTTTTTCCGCTCATAGACGCAAAGGGGGAGCGAGACAACCAGCATTCGAAAAAAGTCACATAACCAAAGTTAAGTTTAAAAAAACTGCCTAATTCCCCTTTAAGAGATTAAAACATTGATACACAGCATTCCTTCCAGCTTGGCACAGTTAGCTTTTCTATCTCAGATCAGGAGTGCTATAGTGGCGCTGAGAGCCAATTTACAGAGGCTCGTCAAGGACTAAATGTTTTTAGGCCAGGGAAACTACAACATTAGTGTGATCCTGGCAATATGTTTTAATGAAATATTGTTGCATCTGAGTGATTTCCTGTTGCTGGCAAAATTCCTGGGGTGCTTTTTCATTTCTACAGGGCTGTATTATTAAGGCAGTCAAGGGCAACACAAAGCAGAATCATTCTCACATAAAGAAAGCCACTGCCAACAGGATCATAAGCAGATGTGAGTGGCAGAATAATTAGAATCATTCAACACAGCTTTAGTTGCAATGTTACATTTTATTTCAGAAATGGACACACCAGGACAAATTAAAATGCCTGGATTACAAGTCAGAAGAACAAGAAGTTGCCACCAATGTTAAGCCAACATATTATGCACATGTATACATGGAGCATGATGTTCAGGTACTGGTAATTTAATTTAATTCATATCCTGAGCATGCATGAGTCTTTGTGGGTAATTGATTCTAATTGGCTGGAATGTTGCTAGTATTTGTGTCATTGTGGCTGTGTGGAGTGTTAAACATCCCTTTCACATAATAATAATGCAAAGTCTCAGCAGTGTCAGTGTTGTTATGTAATATCTAGCCTATAACCGTACTAATATCAAACTCTTTCAAATAGTATCAAATTAAAACAAATAATTATGCTGATGAAATGAACAATCCATAGTATAAAAATACTTTTACAAAATAAGCGTTGTAATCTTAACAAGTAATCTGCACAAATAAAATCCATGACTATTTTATGAATGGAAATGTATTTAGCAAGCACACCAGTGTGATTTGTTTTTTGAACTTCCATTCTGTTGTTCTTTTTGTTTCTCAGTTTTAATTTAACTTCCACTTCAAGTTAAAAAAGTTCCATTTTGATTTTGATAAAAGACGTTATATTTATTATTTTCACTTTAAATGTGTCTTTTATTTGAGTACATGTGAAAAATAAGTGCTTGCATCCCAGGCACTGAGCAACCAATGCTATTTCAAGGTTCAACTGCATTTACAGGCTTTTAAAAAGGCATGCTTTCAGGTGAACATTATTTTGGAGAGCTACTTGATGTTTGATTTATTTATTCCCAATGTCGGATTCCCAGCTTCGTCCATGCTGCCATCCCCATCATTGCTAACTTAACGAGTGGAGGGCTTCGGACAAACACCTGTGTGACACTTGCAAGTGACTCACGAACAATTTCTCTATTTTCATTCTTATCCACACGTTGCCTGTGAGGAGGGTCACAATCAGTATGTTAAGGTTGATTTGAGTGACGACTTTTAAGTTTAGGCAATGAACACATTATGTTCAATACAATAATATTGCATTGCAAATTACAAAGTGCTTTACATAGCAAGCAAAGAACACATTAAACGTGACAAAGTAACACATAAAAGCACAACAAGAAAAGAATTGTGTTGTCTTCCCGTGAAAATCACCACTTTTGTTGACACTTTTTATTGATGTTTTTAACTTTTTCTTACGTTTTTGTCCATTTTTTCAACACTTTTGATGCTTTTTTCAATGTTTGTCACTTTTTTGACGTTTTCAACACTATGTAACACTAATTTATTAACTTTAGTTTCACAGTTTTTTGGGGGAATTTATGGTCAATAAACCTAATTTATAGGAAATTATACCTAATGTTTGAGTTAGAAAAGCAGAAATTAGTAATTATTTAGACTAAAATGGAAGGAACATATCTTGATGGATAATCACAGACTGGAATATGTCAACTTTTACTCAATACTATAGTGAAAGCACTTCAAGTTTTTTTCCAAATGCTATAAAATTTAATAATGGTATTACAATTGGGCAGTTGCAAAGAACATTGGTATAAGAAAACAGGTCAATTTGACCTGAGGACAATATGAGGGTTAAAGTTGCCCTGCCACACGTATTTCATTACTTTGTGGGAACTTGGTTACCTTGGTTACCTTGTTTCAAGTCATTCTAGTGTGGTATAGAAAGCCTGCAGGAAGACTGAGCTCCATTTGTGCCAGTTCTTGTTAATATTCAATGAGCTAAGCTGCTTGACTCTGATTGGCTAACAGCTAACCACACGTATTTCATTACTTTGTGGTAACTTGGTTACCTTGGTTACCTTGTTTCAAGTCATTCAGTGTGGTATAGAAAGCTTGACGGAAGACTGAGCTCCATTTGTCCCAGTTCTTATTAATATTCAATGTGCTAAGCTGCGTGACTCTAACTGGCTAACAGCTAGCCAATGAGAGCCAGGCTATCAGTATCCTTTACGCAGCGCAACTGGGCGAGCTCATGAATAGTAATAAGCTCAGGCACCATGATGTCAGGCTGACCAGCTTTTGTGATTTCTTTCCAGTGGCTAGAGCTGACAGAGGAGGTAGCAGTTCATCTTCATATTCACCACGTAACACATACATATGGACCTCACATTTTTCCAAAAAAATGCAAGAAAAAAGGGTTTTGTGTGGTAGGGCACTTTTAACAAACCACATCAAAAAAAATCCAACAATCCAACATTAACTAACAAGAATAAAAACTAGAATCAGCTGAAATAGGGAAGAGCTCCGTCCCCCTTTGGCCTTCTGCCAAGAGTCTTTAAAAGCTACTCGTTTACTCTGGTTAAAGGCGTGGCAGCTGAGATCTGTATTGTCTGTAGCTTTTATTTTTGAAGCCCACTTGATGAGGGTTCTTTTCAACAACCGGTTGAAAGCACAATTAAATGCTATTCAAGGGTATTTCTTTGAAACAAGAATGTTATCTAGTGGGCTCAGAAAATAAAGAAAATAGTTCCCTATCACCAGTTACTGGCGAAATTGATGGGATTGAAATTATTTGGGGAAGTCTTTCAGATGTTCCGTTTTAACCCAACTTTTAGAATTCAGTCTTCAAGGAGACTGAAAACTATTGAAAACTAGTAGGGCAGAACACATGGGTGCTTCACAGTGTACCCACCCCTTACTGTGCAGGTGCCCTGACAAGGACAACAACCCATGCTGGCTTTCAACCCCTGATCATGGTCAGTTTTGTGTATTGGGACGCTGGAGGTGTTTGACAATTTAATTTTGTTTTGAACTGCAACTGCACATGGGGTGAGGACACATTTGTCTTAGCAATACACCTTTACTTGCATGTGCTCAGCCACCATGTTGAGCCACTTGGCCCGGAATGGGATTGTAAGTGTGTGTGGTCATACCACCTCTACTGCCTTTTCCTCATCTGCTGGGACAGTGGATGACAGTGTAGTGACAAATGGATTTTGGAGGACTGACCTTTCTCTGCTTGCTAACCACAGTCACCCTGCACCAGCCATGGCTTTTAGTCCTCTGTATTGAGACAGCCACTGCCAGCATCTCGTAGAATTGTTACTGGAACTGGACAAAAATCTCACCATTCAGCTTTGGGTTACAGCAATCCAGCTTGCATCCATTGTGGCACTGATCAGACATAGAACTGAAGCCTGGTAGAGGAACATGTGATAAATCCTGTTTTTTTTTATAATCCTTGCCCTTAAAGGGAACAAGAACTACTCAAACTGAATGACAGCAATGCTGTCTTACATCTAGCCACCCACTCTCTACGAGTAGCATTACACAAGGCTGTGTCACTGCTGTTCTGCTGCTGCTTTAGGACAGGCCTGAACACAATAACTGAGGGCCACTGCTTTCTTTCAGTGTCACTGGCTCCTCTGCTCTGTCAGTGGTATGTCTTTATAATTTGGCTCTCTGTGGCCCTTCTCCCACCGGGGGTGGCTGTGGTAATGTGCGCTGACCCTTTGCACAGTCCCTGTCTTAGCCTCGTGAGCCCGAGTGTCGGGGTGTAAATCACACGTTTTTATCACAAAACGATATTATATCGATTCTTCTATACAATATTTACTGATATCACAAAGTCTGCCACCAGTTTTGATTTAATTCAATTCAAGGGTAAGCCCATTTAACACAATCACTTACATTTATATACAGTATATGTACAAAAATCAACTAAAATATGATTTGAGAATTTCATTACTAAGCTCTTTGAGACATTTCAATTAGACAAAAACTTCTCTTTTTAATAAAAAGAAGAAATATATGTGGGAATTTGAAAGTAAAGATGCATCTTAACCCTCATGTTGTCCTCGGGTCAAATTGACCCTTTTTCCTATATCAATGTTCAAACAACCCAAAATAACATGATTGATTCCACACAATGCTCTTTGCCAAGTACAAATCTCTACTTACGTTAATTTTGGGGTGTCTTATTCAATTTTATAGCATTTGAAAACGAAACAAATTGAAGTGGTTTTGAAATAGTATTGAGTAAAAGTTGACATATTCCAGTCTGTGATTATCCATCAACATCCATTCCTTTAATTTTAGTCAAAAAACAAGTCCTAATTTCTGCTTTTCTAACTCAAACATTAGGTATAATTTCCTATAAATGAGGTTTATTGACCATTAATGCCGAAAATAACTGTAAACTAAAGTTAATAAGTTAGTGTTACGTAATGTTGAAAACGTAAAAAAACATACACAATCATTAGAAAAAGGGACAAAAACGTAAGAAAAAGTTAAAAACATCAATATAAAGAGTCAACAAAATTGTTGATTTTCAATTTTGACGGAAAGCCAACACGAGGGTTAAAGATGTGTATATATATATATTTTGATATTTTCACTTTGTATCGATAACATTGGATCATTGAGGATTGAATCGTTATACAGATCCAGATTGATGGAGAGCCGGGTGGCATGGCAGGCCTCTCAGAGTCACAGTAGAATTGATGCCCCTTGTTTTGAAGAAGGGTGTGATTTGAATTGCTTCTTGTGCCGACAGAAGCTTTAGATAATGTTGGAAATGGTGGGGGGGGTTGAGTGTGCTGCAGCCGTAGTGAACACCCAGCCCTGTGTTAAGTGACTTTGGCAAGCGAGCGTGTTTGAGGAAAGGCTGATGCAGCAAAGTCAGGCTCAGCACCTTTTGTCATTGTCAGCATCTGATCTTCTATTATTTAGACGGATATTTTACCTAGATCTGTCATATTATTCAAGTTATAGTATCGGTGTCTCATGTGCCTCATGTTGCTGTGTGTTCTGTGGGAAAGGTTTGCTGCAGGGTTCGAGAGAAAGCACACTACTGATTGGAAACAGATGCCATGCTTGTTTTGGTGCTGGACAGAGATCATGGGGGATACTGTGGGTTTCAGGAAAGTGAAGAGGTCATGGGAGCGAGATGGGGGGAGTGATAACCAGACATCCGGCCAGAAGGAGGTGCGGGAAGGTGAAAACAAAGCCACACATGAGATCCTGCCTGAGGAAGAAGATGACGACACCTGGTCGGGAGAAAACAGTTAATAGAGAGGGCTAGTCAGGATTCAGGGCTCAAAACTCGGAAAGGCTGCGTGGACCAAGAGCCCTGAGACCTGTCTGATTTCCAGTTTTAGCTTGAGACCACATGTGTTTTGGCACTGTTACTAAAAGTACTTAATTTTATTCTATTGTCTCAGTGATTCTGTCAGGTTTCTGGTTATCCAGGTCATCAAAGAATACACTCCGGGGGGCTTCCATTAAGTCAAATATTCCTCTTCACGTCACACTGAGACGGAGACAGGACATGTTAGGGGATGCCTAATAAAAGTGGCATTCATTGGCTATGTATATGTGAGCAGCCTTCTGATTTGCAGTCTACCTTATTGATAGTCAGCTTCAGTTCCAACAGGGCTCAACCCCCACGGCCTTAGGAGGTATTGCACATGTGGTCGCTACATGGGGGTCTGGGGGCCCTCCCCCTGTGATCAATGCCATTTCCTGTATTCTGGTGCCTTTTAACAGATGGTTTGTGACTTGTTTCTTGCTATTCTAGCATGAGAAAAAGATAGGTACCTTTCGTAACTTCACCCAGAAGAAGTGATTGGCCCCAGATTCCATATTTGAAGATATTAAAAAAGTACAAAAATTGATTTGATGAATAACTTAGAGCTATTTTTAAAGATGTAGCAAGTGATGTTAATCCATTACACTTTTTGTCAAATTCAGTAAAGATCTCCTCAAAGTCACTATCTCAGCCAGTTAGCAACAGGCGCCGACAGTTGATGGTGTGGGGGGGTGTATTTTATGCTTTATTGCAATTTCAATTCATGTTAATTTTTTTAATTTTTAATGTTATCAAATCAATGAGTGAAGTAGAGAGGACAAAAGTGGCACCGTGTATTCTCCATTAAACTACAGTCATCTTCCAACCATTTCTACTACTATGATGAATCACCAGGACATGACCCCTGATTTCTGGCTGTGGATCCGCTCCGGAATGAGGTTTCCATTAAAGTCAATGTGTGCATTGACTCCGTCCCAGCTCTGGCGACATAAAAATTAGGGCAACATTTCATGACAAAAGGCATCAATATAGGAACCATCTGCCACCTTTCATGAAAAGCAATAGTCTGGAATTCATAAGTGGCAAAGGTTTGAGGAATGTTTGTGAGCACATCCGTTACTGGCGCACAGTGTGCATGTGAAAATCTGTCTGGCTGCAAGGTAGCAGTGAAACTGTGGAATGCAGTTTCTTTTTTTAATTTCATTTTTAATTTCGGTGTAGCAGTGTAGATTACAAGACAAATATCAGAAGTGGTATGGAGTTTCATTGGTTAAAGCGTTCTCTCAATAAGCAAGTGGAATGGATTGGATAAAGAAGCACTAGCATAGCATTTTGAAGAGCGCAGTGTGGATAGACTGATGCACTATCATTTTTGACATGCTGAAACCTTAGCATTTTACGGTAATAAACACGTTTTGGCCCATCTGTTGCCTTGTTGTCCATGAGTTTGAGGACAAGAAAAATAACCTCGTTAAGATATTGCACTTGGTACACTACAAGGAGAATCAAATAACAGTGAAATGTCAAGTTAAATGGCAAGTAATAACAAAAGATTTTGAAAAAAAAATTCAGAAAAGAAAACTCTTTTAATAATGGAATATCGCTTGGGTTCAGACTGTAAAAGGAATTATTTCTTCAACGCTTTTGCTTTTTATTCTTTAGACCTTTTTCAATATTGTAGTTATACATTATACCCGGTGTCCTAACATATTATATTCATATTTGAAGACAGAGAAACATTAAAAGCCTATCACTTTGATTTATGTTCTTAGCAATTCCCACCTGAGTCATTTTCATATCTCACGCAGAAGTGATGAGAAGTGCTTGCCTCTAATGAGCATGTGGGTATTATTTCCAGCTAGCACTTACCTTGGCTGGAGATTCACAGGGTGTTCTGATTGAGTGTGTGTGTGTGTGTGTGTGTGTGGGGGAGGTCATGTCAAACTGAATGACACAAAGGCTTATATGTAATCTGTGTAGATATGTGTGTTTGTCCGTCGATTTTCTCAAGTACTTTTTATCCAAACAACTTCACACTTGGCAGGTGTATTGCTCTTGACCCAAGGCAGTGCAGTGTTGGGACATATTAATGTGTACATTACAAACTGTAGCGCATTGAGATGGGACCCTTATTAACCTTTGTGTTGTCCTCGGGTCAAATTTGACCCCTTTTTAAAAAAACATGGGTTTCTTTTAACCAAATTGCCCAAAAATAATATGGATAGTTCTGTACACAAAACGTAATTATGCTGTAATTATGCATCATAAACTCCTCTGATCGTAACTAGTATAGCTAAAACAATTCATTATTTCTTGGTCTTTTAAGAAAAACTTTAGGCAGAATTTAATATGAATTTGTTTTATTGACTATGACTTCTAAAAAAAAAAAAAAGTGTAAAACTAGCGGTGATAAGTTGGAATGAAGTTGGCTAAGAAAATGGAACACAAAAATAGGTGACAATTTATAATTTATTCTTAATAAAACAGGCAAAAAAGAGCGGGTCAATTTTGACCATGGTTGAAGACAAAACAAGGGTTTAGTGTTGATGGGTACAGCTCGCTGTCCGCTATAGTGCATTGAACGACAGATGAAGAAAGACAGACATTGGTATATTGTTGAAAACTCCAACATTTCAAGCCTCATTGACGTAACTTTCGAAATAAACACTTGTTTGTTCCTGTAAATAGCCTGGTTCCAAAGAACTAGCTGTGATGGATATACTCAGCATTACTAGGAGACGCAACTCTTGAAAAATTGAAATGACTTCCTAAACACCGCTGTGGAGGAAGGTCTGGCTAGTCCACACACCAATGTGGTCTGGTTTATTGGCATTTCTTTAAACCAATCACAATCATCTTGGGTGGGGCTAAGCTCCAGATGGAGCAATGGTGCCGCTGCAAAATAGTTTCAGGAAGGAACTTTTTTTGGTGGAACATGTGTACGTTCAGAAGTAGTTTTAGTCGTGCGACAGAAAACTCAGATTGGACAGATAGTCTAGCTAGCTGTCTGGATTTACACTGCAAAGATCTGAGGACCAGTTAACCATAGTCCGCCACCAGAGGTTAGAACGGCAACACAAAGAACAAGGAAGGGGACGGACAATCCCAGAATTTAAATATAGACTGTGTCCAACCTAACAATCAGAGTATGTGGAAATGACTCTTATCAATACTGATGCAGTACTGTAGCTCCCTCCACCAGATGGACCTACAGCATATACCTGAGGATGTGGGTCAGGATCGCATGTCCCTTTCTCTAGCAGTCCATAAGGGTTGCTTTCATCTTTGTTGTATTCCTTACACATCCATCTTACCCAAGTTGGGTTTCAGCATCTTTGTGTTGTCGTAAATCACTGAGATAGTCATTAATTTTTAATATCCAGGAGCCTATGCACCAGGCTGCAGACCAACTGGATCCTGCACTCATGAAAGCCAGCCACATCCATTACAGCCATCTTTGCTGTCCCCTCCCTGTGCATGTTTGGCGGCACCTTTCTGATATCATTAATACTCATCAGCAACACCTTCCTTTCATGCAACATTCTGCCTGGCAGTTCACACTCTACTACTTTCATTCTACTACCTACTTCTACCTTCCTTATTTTAGCACTTTCTCATCCCTGTACTCAGCTACCTCTACACCTAGAGTTCAGAACTTATTCTATATGGACCAGAGTAGCCCGGAAGTTTACCAACCGAGACCACACATTATGATTGTTGAGCCGAATATAGTTATGATTTGGGCGTAATTAGTGTGACTGATCAGACCAAGAAGGTCTGTTTCAGTATCTTCCAGGAGATGGTAACAGTCTGAAGATAACAGAATACTATTTGGGGTTCTAATTTTTGCCTTCTGATCATATGACTGAAATCAGGATAGTCAACACCACATAAGGGTATAGAGAACTACAGTATTATGAAGTTCAAACAGCTGTGTTTTTGTTGCTCATCCAAGTGTGTGCTAAGAAGTGAAAAATAACACCTTGAAGGTTTACCATAAGGGAAACCATACACATATTTTAACCCTCATGTTGTCCTCAGGTCAAATTGACCCCTTTTCCTATACCAATGTTCTTTTTAACTACCCAAATAACATGATTGATTCCACACAACGCTCTTTGGCAAGTACAAATCTCTACTTTCATTAATTTTTTCATTCAATTGGAGTGGTTTTGAAATAGTATTGAGTAAAAGTTGACATATTCCAGTCTGTAATTATCCTTTAATGTCCTAAAAATGAGTTTTAGCATTAAACATCAAAAAAAGTGTTGAAAAAAGGGACAAAAACATCATCATCAACACAAATCATTGATTAAAAGCCTCAACAAAAGTGTTCATTTTCAATTTTGACGGGAAGACAACATAAGGGTTAAGTCTTTCTACTTTTTTATTTACAGTTAAGGTAGTATTACGACTCTGGCTCGACAGTTTTACAGCCTGACATCCAGCTCCCCCCCCATACATATTTTTATCCTATTTTGTTATTGAAGAGTTATTGAGCATCATTTTTCATACTTGTATTATATCAAAGTTTAGAGTTCTTGTATCATGACATCATGGCATGCACATAGTCTCCCTATGTGCATGCCCGTCTGCATGTGAACAAATTAACTACATTTCATAGAAATGCCAGAATTATGCCACCCCCTCCACCTTTCTGAAAAGCAGAACATCTGGTTAGACTTTGGAGCACTGAACTGAATGTATTTGCCAAACGAGTGAAAAGTGATTTTCTTCCATTTTTCGCTACCTTCAGGCTGTAAGACTGGAAGTTAGCTTTAATATTTCCCATGTGTTATGTAAAGATAACTATATTGAGATCTGTTAATTAATAACAGTGTAGCAGAGTAATTTATCTTAAGTGCTGACCTCCCTAGCATAAATGGTTATGTTTTATATATAATGGTGAAGAGGGAGCTCATGTGCTCTTGTTTCCTTAGTAATGGCTGTTATTGGTTTCTCCGGACCTGACTATCAGATGGTGAAAAAAATAGGGCATCCTCTGCAGAGGTGATTGAGAAAGGTTGTACATTTTGTGTTAGCACTCTTGGGGCATGAACTTTATGTTTCAAGGATCAGTCTGCAGAACAATTGGAAACTTCCAAGTCATAGAAGTCAGGGCCAAATCAGAATAGGGCTAGTAGAAAGTGGAAACCAAAATAGAGAAAAGAACTACCTACTGGAGTTGCTGTTTACCCCCTTATGTTAGGGTACTGTTGTTGCTGAACAATGACCTTGACATTGAGGGAATAATACGTCCACACTGCCCTATGAGTTGATGCCCTGCTGGTGGTCATTAAAGCAGCTTTTGAGATCTTGTATGTCATGCTTTCCGTCCGTTCCACTCCACATCGCCCTCATTTCAGAAATGAGATGTCTCCAACCATCTGTCAACACAAAGTACTGGCCTCCCGTGACCAGACAAATCATTCCTAATTCTCCCGCCTCTCCTTGGGATATGGATCCCAGCCGTCGGCCCTCTAACAAAACAGATCCCTCTAATGAAGGAATATGGCAGAGAAAAGTGCCTCCCATTGATTCTCGTCCCTGGCATATGCCGCCTCAAGTATAGTGCAGCTGAGCTATACTTAGAATAAAGGATAGGGTTGACTTGATTACTTTGCTCTTATATTGTGTTCAAAATGCTCTGTAAGGGCAGCGCCCTGATGAGACCTAACTAATCCTGATGGAGCAATTTTAACAAAAAGTAAATAATTGGCTGCAGAATGCAGTAAATATGGCTGATCACAATATGAGAGCCTACCCGTGTCTATCATGTAGCAGGCAGGGCATTACATCGAATATGTTCAGATTAGCAACCTATTTGTTGCTCTCTAAAATCATTTATGGGTCTCCATCTGCCTTCAGTATTATCTTTTACAACTGCATGACTCTTTCTTCTTTATATATATAAATATTAATACTGGAAACGGTTCCAGTTCTTTCTTTTTTTCTTTTATATAATTTGATTTTATTGATTTTCACAGGAAACGTTACTACAAACATAAGGGCTAATTCTTTTCATTCACCACTTCATCCCATTTTGTTGCCAACACATCAGGATAAACAATACCCATAGCCCTTCCCGAGTACCACCAAAGGCAGATATATTTGAACAATAAAAACCTTTTTTTCTTCTTCAAAAATCAAATAGATTTAGAACAAAACAGGACCACTGTTCATCACAGAGAAGTCTTGTCTTTAAAAAAACACAGGAAGGTAAAGAAAACAGTATAAAGTGAACAAAACAAAAAACACAAATGTACCTCTGTCGTTAGTAATCCCACATAGAGTTTACATATGACAGCAGAAATTATTTGTATACTTATGAAATTAGATGAGTATGTAAGCCACGCGTACGCACATACATATTTATGGAGTTACATACAGAATAAAGAAGAAATTAAATGTTAATGTGAATTAACAGGGGATGTGAATTACATTTGAACCTATACAATTGAAATGATTGACCTTATTCTTAGGAGGAATCAATGCTGCGCATGTCCTTCTTCCTGTAGTGACCGTAAGTTAGAAATGTACTTAACCATGGTTCCCCAAACAGACTTAAATTATCCCGTCTAAGTCTGCTTTCTTATTAGCATTCATGTTGTAAAAGAAATGTTGATTAGCCTTCAGATTCTGACAGGTCTGTCACCATGTTGACAGACCATATGTTGAAGCCTACTAAGAAACACAGCACCCCAGGGATTCTTTGCTCCAGGCTAGGGCTGGGTGATAAAACAATCTCAAAACGGGATTGCAATCATATTCATGTCGATAAAGATGATAAGTTTTGGACATAATTACCCAATAACAACTGACAGAGTCTGCCTTTCGACTTTTCGACACACCCACTTCCCATTGAGAGTGTTTGAGTTGCCGCTATTGTGTCAAAGTGTTTTCCACCGTTAAACAGTGGTTCCCTCCGGTTAATATCCGTAGCGCCCCCTTCCATATTTATGGTTAGAGATAAGGTTTGGGTCAGGTTTAGGCAAATTAATGTTTTCAAAAAAATGCAACCAAAACTGACTATTCACTTAGTTTGCACTTGGTTATTTTGCAAAGACAAAAAAGAAAATGTAATTGTAAGATGACTGTGTATGAGGAAAACAGGGCTACTCTTAGTTTTCTCATGAAGGGAAGGTGTATCGTGAGTCCTCAACAAAAACATATTGTAAAGGCATGACTATTTTATTTTATATGTTAAACTATATTTTAAAGTGTAACTAAATCTCTGGGTTATTCAGGCTTTAGTCAGTACGCTATGCACTTCGAGCCGGCAGTATCAGCAAAAAAAAAAAAATATATAAAAATATATTGTGATCAATGTCAATATCAATCAAAATAGGAAAATACATTGTGATCACATTTTTTGCCATATCGCCCAGCCCTCCTAATTGATATCACATTTGAATGCACGTAGGTTAGGTGTTGCTGGGTTAGTCACATTGAAATCAATAAGTGCCCATGATTTATTATTGCAACCAGATTTGACTGTCTGCGGGGCAAGGAAAGAATGTGTGTGGGGGGGGATTCCTCTCGGTCTGCCAGCTGATGGTGCTCATTAATATGGATAAAACTGAGGAGTCATCTGGGAAGAATGTCATACCACATTAGACAAATAAGTGGCTGAAACCAGTGGATGTAATGAATTGATTTGCTTCACATTGATCCCACTGTTCTCCACTGTTAATCACATTTGGGATTCATGTTCATGTTCTGAATTTCTGAAGTTTTAAAGTATTAAATAATCTAATTGAATGGGACGCAAATGCATGTTTTACTTGTGCATCATTCAGTGTATTTGTTTCATGTTAAAACAAATTTCAGCAAAAATAGAATATCCCACCAGTTCTTATATCTAAATCCAAAGGGAAACCAATTTCAAATACTTTTACTTTCCACAGCACTTTTCCACAACTTTTATAACACACATTCACACAGTTAAACACACTCGGGAGCTGCCCTGAACAGCCGCAATCTTCTGCTGTGGCCCCGCAGTCGGGAGTATACTTCCTTGGTCAAGGCCGTATTGACAGTGAATGTTAGGGGAGATGTGAGTGATAGGCAGCTTCTATATGAGCTTTTGTTATACTTCAAATCATGTACAATATCTCAGGTATTTCAATGAGACCTATGCGAGGAAAGTATAATAATAATGCATTGTTGGAACGCAGTGCAATGAAAACATCACCAAGAAGTCCTCAGAAAAGTTCAAACTATTAACTTTACCGGTAGAATGTAATTGTTGCCATATCTCAGACAAAATCAGTCAGGTAGAAAAAAAAGAGAGACACAAAAAGAGATACACATCTAAAGCAATGCTTTATAGGTGATTTCAAAGTAAACGGTCTGTGTAGAGCCCAGTTCAGCCCAAAGATTTGCAGCGGTCTGAACTAGTCGGTCCCAGCTCAACTCAACCCAGCTGATGGTGTCAGCTACAGTGCTGCTCATGAGTATAGGAACCCCTGCTTATGTTGACTAAAAAGAGGAATAAACAAAAATCTTTAGGAAATTGATCTTACTGCCTTAATTAAAATATGAGGAGAAAATCCAACCTTTAAGGATACCAATTTTCTTTGTGAAGGAATAACATATCATGAATAAATAAATGTACTTCCTTAAAAATACATGGGGCATGAGCATAGACATCTATTTTAAATTCCCATAGAGGCAGGCAGATTTTAATTTTTAAGGCCAGTTATTTCATGGATCAGGATACTATGCATCCTGATAAAGTTCCCTTGGCCTTTGGAATTAAAATAACCCTATTATTATAATTCCAAAGGCCAAGGGAACTTTATCAGGATGCATAGTATCCTGATCCATGGAATAACTGGCCTTTAATAATAAAAATATGCCTGCTTCTATGGGAATTTAACATAGAGGTGGGTATACCCATGCCCCCTGTATTTTAAGGAAGAACATTTATTTAATTGCAATACATTATTCATTCACAAAGAAAAGTGGTGTCCTTAAAGGTTGGATTTTTCCTAATTGTTTAATTAATTAATTTAATTTTTTACTCCTCAACTTAAGCAGGGGTTCCTATATTCATGAGCAGCACTGTATAAACTATAGAAATAAAATGATCCATAATTCATTTTATTTTATTGTTACAAACAGCTGGTCAAATTGGCAGTTTTAGACGGAGCGTGTTCAATTGCCCCATAAAACGGTAACGTTATACGGTGGAGCGAGCTAGACGGTGACTGAAGAGAGAGAGCACCCAGCGGCATTGGAACCAAGCCGTGAATCGGAGAAATAAAACATTTAATCACTAGAAGTGTAACTGTAGTGAGCATCTCAATATTTAGACGAACCAAATATATCCAGCTACAAAAAAAGCCTAAAAGTCTGAAGTTAGAACAGAAGTACAGAGAGGTGTTGTTATGGAGATGATACACCGTCTCGTCTCGGTGTGAGGTGGCAGGTTTCAGAACGCTGCCAACCTTTGGTCTGAACTGGTCTTAAGGGACAGCTGCTGAATGATCCATATGAACAGTTCTTCCCCTCAGTGTGCGACCGACTAGTCATAAGACCTGTGGATTATCGCCTTGTCGCCCAGAGAAATTTTGTGGCGCTAATGGTTAGATAATAAATGGAAGTCCAACAAGAAGCTTTTGTTTTATGACATCCACTATTTAACTTTGGAAAATCAATAAAGCCAATTTAGCAGAAAGCTTTTCTTGTTTATCAGAACCAGGCCTGTGTTCTCTCTCTGTGTGTCTCTGTTTTTGGAAGAATAGTATCCCATAATAGTTAAAGCTATGACCTTTCTGCTGGGGACTATTATGTGTGTCCAAATAAATATCTGCCTTTGACTGGCACACTGGGAAACTGTCTTCAGTTTTTATATTGAATATAATTTGTATTAATGTGTTAATAGCTTCTAATGACTCTACTATATTGCCTGCAAGGCATGTTTTACAAATCTACTGTGTGTTTTCATTACTGCTACATGTTCACTGATAGTGAGAGAAGCTAAAGCACCACTCAAGAGAGAGGAGGATGTATAATTGAGGAGGTCAGTATTCAGTTTGACTCTCACATTGTGAGCCTTGTGTTTGGATTCTTTTTTGTAGAGGGCAAATGTCGTCACAAAAAACCTTTTATGGAGCTTTGGGATTCACTACAAGAGTATGGGCGAGGAATAAGCCCTTTTATCACTCGCTGTAAAACCAAACAGTAATGCCTTTAGACAAATACATCTGTTATCTTTTGATGTATTTATATGTGTTAAAGAAAGACTGAGTGGCTGGAGTTGGTATTACCATGAAACACTTCTTAGGGTGAAAATACCTTAAAAGAATGTACAGTTTGCCCTTCCGTTGTCTGCGCGGCCTGTTTTATTTAGTCATTGTCTCGTTCCGAGGGGAAATGCGGTAAATTTGAGGCTCTTAAGTGTAATGTTTGAATGACAAACAAAACACATTTTCACTAAAATGAATCTAAATCTCAATAAAACCTGAGGATGGGCGAGCCATAGTCTCTCTTTGCCAGAGCGGTGCAGCTAACCATAGTCCTCATAAACCCACCGGAGGTTAGATCGCCAACACAAAGGAAGAGGATGGGGAAGTGGAGATGTGATTAACCTTCGGAGTTTTCCAACTTGTGGGAGGATGGTAACCTAGTCTAAATACTAAACCCATAAGCCTGACAGGATCTAATTAATTTTCTCCATGCAGGTTAGCTCGTAACCTTTACCGTTCAGACTCTTTCTGTCTTGCCAGTCCGAAAAAAGCCTAATGGTTGTCTCTAAGTGCAGTGAGCCATGCAAAACGTAAAGAGCATAATGACCACTTGGTAGGAAGAGCTAGAAAATATGAAGTTCAGAGTCAAAGACGAGCTATTAAAAGCAGATCAGTCACCCCAATGATAAAAAAAAAACCCTGAAAGGTAACATTGCTCTCACGTGTGTAAAAAAAAAGTATGTAATGTCTAGAACCTCAGAAGGAAATAAATATGAAAGAAATGCCATAAAATAACCTTTTTTTAAAGTTTCACACACGTGTGATTGTTGATCTATAGGTCTATTATGAGAATGTACATAAATACATACATAAACTGTATATATATACAGTATGTATGTATGTATGTATGTATGTATGTATATATATGTATGTATGTATATATATATATATATATATATATATATATATATATATATATATATATATATATATATAGTACAGGCCAAAAGTTTGAACACATGCATTTATATGTCATACCAATAAAGCAAACTGAAAATTGAGAGAGCGAGAGAGATAGAAGTAGATGGAGAGAGACATAGAGAGTCAAGAAAGACAAAGAGCGAGACAGAGAGAGACAGAGAGGGAGAGCGACAGAGAGAAAGAGACAGAGAGACTGAGAGAGAGAGCATATGATAGGTTGTTTTTGAAATGGGAAGAAAAGAGAAGGAAAGATGCGCCATATAAAGGTGCATATTCATTTTTAAGTTTGGCCCTAGTTTTTTACAGTGTTATGAAAGAGCAACAAAAAATTAGGAAAACAAATGATCCACTCTCTCTGACATAACCTCGCCGTCTGTTGGGGAATCTGGAAGAAGCTTTTTTTTGTGCTTTTCATTTCTATCTTTGCAGCGGGATAATGTATTTGGTTGTGTTGTGTGTATTTGCAGCATGTTTGCTTAATGTTGCGCATGCCTTGTCATATTAATTAATTAGCTTGTGTTTTGTCTATATGCATGTTTCCTTAAGTTGCAATGCGTATGCCCCTGTCGGCCATCATACTCATCCCTGTTGCAACTAATGAACAGCAAGTGGCTGTCGGGGCCTTTATTTATGGATTTGCACGCTAATTCATTAAATACAGTTGGTTACAGTTGTGTATTTAAAGCAGTGTGTACCCACACAGAAAAACATAAAGATAAAATAACAATCCATCTTTATGTACACAATGCCATGTTTGTTCTGCTTTCACACATCTGGTGCATATTTACAAAAGCCAAGGAGCATACAGATAACACTCCCTTAAGCCCTTAAGTGTATGAATCATGTTGTTGAACATGAAATCATGAAGCCAAAGAAACAAAGGCCAGCTGATGCGCGTGTACCTTCCAGCTTATCAGCTGCTCGCTGAGGACTCCAAGGGGGCACATTTAAAGCCTGCTCTTTTTTAATCAAATGACTCATACTTTTCTCTAGTTCCTGCAATATTTTATGCCTTTCAAGTGCTTTTTATTCTTAAAAAGAAAGCCTTTCCTCTGTGCCTTATTTGGAATCAGTTCCAGGTTTTGGGGCTCCTTAGTACAATTACTCCAGTACTGTACTCAAGTACAAATGTTGAAGTACTTGTAATTTTCTTGAGTCTTTTCACGCCGCTTACTGCTTCTACTGCATTTCAGAGAGAAATATTGTACTTTGTACTCCACTACATTAATTACACACTAAGATTTTTCCACACATAACACATGTAGTTTATCAAATCTGATGTTTTATTATAAATTAAGCTAGCCAACAATATAACGGCCTACAAGTCCAGCTGAGATAACTGTTTGTCTTGTGGGGGGATGGTAACCTGTTACTGTTTGTCTTGAGGATTTTTCAGCATTGAGTACTTTTACTTTTAATACACAAAGTACATTTTCCTGACAATAATTACATACTTTAAAATAAGTAACATTTTCAATGCAGGACTTTTACTTGTAACAGAGTATTTTTACAATGTGGTAACTGCAGTAGTGCAGGATCTGATTACGTCTTCCACCACTGGTCCTAAACCTAGTCTTCTCAGGACTGGGAGAGAACCAGCCTCCTTATTGGTGCTACAGTATAAGAGGGAATCTTTTCTGTGTTGATAGACACACTGACATTTTTAATTGCCTGTTTCAGCCCATGTACAAACCCCAGGATTCTATACTCTTGTAACTTCACTTGGGTTATCCTTCTCACCTCCCCAGCAGGGATCTTTTACAGAGCCTGAAACATAAGCAGAGTCTGCTTTTCAGTTTTTTTCAGGCTAGTTCTCTCTACAGCTGATCTCTGTTACTGATAGACAGTGACAATAACGCGTTACACCCTCAAAACCAAACACGTAAAAAAAAGATACCAGATGCTCCCTTGCAACCAAACCAAGGTCAGACAACTTCACCCTGATGAATTATTTGAGAGGCACATGCACGGGAGCTGGCTGATTCTGCGGGGATAACAGAAACAGGATGTTGTAATGTGGGCCCCACCAAGTTGCAAATGGCTTTAGTTTTTCCCCTATACATGTACAAAACTGGCCGGCCAAGTGTTTTCTGCTTTATTCAGTCCAGGCACTGCCATGAATTGCAAGGGGGTCAGCCTCTCCTCTCTAAGCGTTGGTCCCATGGCGCCATTTTAATGCTACGAAGCACTTACCAGCCGTTAACATCCCATTGACTGCCATTAATTTTTACGTCACTTTGACAGCCAATGACTTTACATCTGAAGAGTTTAAAGACTGTGTTTGCCCGTTGTTTATTTCTATATATCTATTTCTATCTATATATCTATAAAAGGCTCCATTACCTTGTATCTCACGTTATGGCTCCGTAGCAGACATTTTTGTAAAAATAGGCTACGATTGTAGAGGAATCAATGTATAGTACAGGGTAAGCTCGCAGACAGTTTGCACTTACATTAGCTGTTTAGGTTTAATTACTAATGTTAACTAGCATGTTAGTTAGCAGTAATTAGCCTGTACCTATGTTATCTCCTAACATATACCTATGCTCTCCGTCACTGCAAGATTGGGAATGATTGAGATTTCTCTTGTACACCGGCTACCAGAAGACTTACAACTTTCAGACAGGTTGCTCCAGTCACATCTATGTCTTCAAGTTTAGTTGGAAGCTGCGCAGTAACGTTCAGCACTCACGGGAAAAGTGCTTCTCATAGACTTCACTGGTCTCCATCCAGAACAATGGGACCTGTTGGTCCATTTCTTTAACTGTCTATGATGAATTGCTGTGATTAGGCACCTAACAGGCATTGCAACAAGTGGTCGCAATCCACAGACAGCGGCTCTTTTGCTTGTCAGACAGTACAAGACTGGATTTCTTGGGTAATGACCGCAATTATGACTGTGCTAATTAAGCTTACTTGAGCTATCATTGGTAACAGTCTGTGGTGAGGAAAGACTGGATTGACACTATTTGGTATAAATCAGCTGGGATTAGGGATGTATCACACTGCTGTCAACTAACGTAATTCAGTTGAACGGCAGGGGTTCAGTAGTGCACAGAATCCCAATGGTTACCGAGCATTGATTGGCTGGTGTCTGCCTGTCTGTTCACATGGGGAGGGCAGTGAGACCCTGATCCATGCGACTAAGCAGATCCAAGTGTTGTTTTTCGTCTGAAAAGACCTTAATCTGTATGACTACATTATCTTTTTTCTTGATGAAGCTTGCTGGAAATGATGCATAGTAATGTAGCGTTTTATGTGAAATTAGTACAGCGTGTGAATAAAATTGAATCGAATTGCACAACACTTGGTTTGCTTGTAAGGAAATAATGTCAGAAACAGGTGAAGCAGTCAACCTAGGGGGAAAACTGGGCTTAGTTAACTCACCTGACAAGCACAGGTAGCTAACCTTCAAGTCAGCAAGGTGCAGTTCAAACTTAATAGAAAAGCAACTTGAAGAAGGTGAGCCAGGGCCACTATCAGGATCACAGACCAAAACGCAACAGAAGTGTATGAAGAGGGTGGGTGAAGAGCAGACCTCTATTATGACTATTTTTCACCCATTAAATGCTCCAACTGAGCCATGCCAATGTTTCACTTTATTCCAAATGAGTTTTCATTGACTTGATAAATGGGAAGAAGAGAATCTGAATAGGTGTGGCAGGTGACAGATGATACTCAGTGACAAAATCTGAGAAACAATTTGCAGGAAATACTCTTTTCAAATTGTAATTGACAGGTGTGGAAGTGAGGCAAATAATATTGGATATGGATAAGTATCACACCGTGGACAGACAATTATGGGTGGCTCCTGAAGTGATTTACTGTTGCCATGTGGCTCCCAACGAGAAATTAACAGCAACCCCAGAGTATAACTACTTTATATTCAATCTGCAATCTAATTCCAACATTCATTATTTTCTCTTGCAACACAGATTTTGTGTGTCTACACATCTTTGAGTTGTCCACAGGCTTGTTGAACAGCAAGAGATTGCACTGATGTCATTTGAATTCAAGGCAAAATTTGCCCCACCTTCCAAATTTGATTTAGGTCTAGGTTGGGCCAACTGAAAAAGGTCATGCTGGCTTTATCATGGGTCTAATACATTTTGAGCCCAAGTGCAGGTAATCACTTCTCAGCCTACACATTACACCATGCCTTCCCAGAACTAGGCCCAGCGTGCACCAGTGTGCATCTGCCTGCATGGCATCCAATTTGCATACATTTGTGAGAGTGTGTGTGTGTTCAATTATTTGTTCATATCTAATTATCACCTGCCAGTTTTTGACTGAGATGGAGTGAACAGCTTTCGGAACATCAAGTCAGCTGAGAGAAAGTAAATTGGCTTACAGTCACTTACCAACGTTAAAGTACTGTATAGTATGTATTTCTGTTTTTTCTGCTACTATGATGCCAGGGTAGGCTGGACATTACATCAATATTATATTCATATTGTCATATGAGACTAGATATTGTTTAAGATTTTGGATATCGTAATATTAGTGTTGTCTTTTACTGGTTTCAAAGGCTGCATTACATTAAACTGCTTGGGGCGCTTCTCCAAGGAGCACCCCTCTCACGCTGACATCTCTCCATTAGTATGTACAACATGTATAGATCCTGAGCATCGTGTAATTCAGGCGTTTGCAACTGTACTAACAGTAATTGTGAATTTCCCCTCGCTGTATAAATAAAGGCATTCTTCTTCTTCTTCTTCTAAATTGATATCATTTTCAGAATATAGCAGACTATTATGTTATTTGCCTCTACCCACTTTACTGATGGTTATTTATTAGTAATCTTATTGTGTAAAAATGCTGTGAAAGCACCAATAGTTTTAGCCCGGTCCTACCAGACTATGGTACATTTGCCCGGTCCTACCAGAGTCTGGTCCATTAGCCCGGTCCTACCAGACTCTGGTACATTATAATAGTCCTACCAGACTCTGGTACATTAGACTGGTCCTACCAGACTTTGGTCCATTAGCCCGGTCCTACCAGAGTCTGGTCCATTAGCCCGGTCCTACCAGACTCTGGTACATTATCCTGGTCCTACCAGACTATGGTACATTAGCCCGGTCCTACCAGAGTCTGGTCCATTAGCCCGGTCCTACCAGACTCTGGTACATTATAATGGTCCTACCAGACTCTGGTACATTAGACTGGTCCTACCAGACTTTGGTCCATTAGCCCGGTCCTACCAGACTCTGGTCCATTAGCCAGGTCCTACCAGACTCTGGTCCATTAGCCTGGTCCTACCAGACTCTGGTACATTAGACAGGTCCTACCAGACTCTGGTACATTAGCCCAGTCTTACCAGATTCTGGTCCATTAGCCTGGTCCTACCAGACTCTGGTACATCAGTCTGGTCCTACGTGGGGAGGAGGGCCACAACATCATGGCCACCAACAAAACTCAGCCAAGATTGTTCTTGCTCAGCTTTAACTTCTGGATATTCAGCAGCGTTGCCACAATGGACCAAATGGCTTCGCTCGCATCTTACATCTTACATCTTACATCTTACTACAACTTTAGCGCAAAACCTCAATGTTTTCGTTCTCAGCCACTCCCTCTTTTCGCTGATTGGACCGGAGAAAATTTGACAGGAGAAAACCAAATACTATACTGCCAACCCCGACGTAGTACTGAAGGGAAATGGAAATTGAGCTGAAGTATGTAGGGGGGCCTACTGTGAATTTTTCACTTACAATATCGATATAGATTTTGGTCAAAAGTATTGTAATAGTTGAATTTCTCCATATCCCCCAGCCCAGTTTTAGTGCTGTTTCCTCAAACACCTTGCACTTTGAAATGTAGTGATTTAAATCATTTGTCAGAAGGCCCAGTGTCTCAAAGTGCCAAATAGTCATTGTACTTATTCCCCTGCGTTAGTATCGACATGCAATAACCGTTCAAGCTGGCAGCACATGTTGAGCCGACATTTCAGTACACAGTTTCACAGACTATAAACTTGTTTCACTCATCACAGCATACATTTATTTTTTGAATGGTAATACAGTTGATCGGGGCTTTTTCAGTACTAATTTGAAGCATTTTTCCATGAGTTAGTGATGACCAAATGAGGCTTCATGAAGCTTCATGAACCATTTATTTGATGTTATTGAGCCCACTAGATGAAGCTCTAGGTTTGATGAAAAAGGCTCTAGGTACGACAATTTATTCAGTGTGCTTATAACCATTTGTTGAACACAGAGCGCTCTAGTTGCTCAGAAAATAAGTAAAATTGTTCATGAAGCTTTAAGATGCTCCATTTGGCCGTCACTACCATGAGCACATAAACACACCAACAGCAGTTGATCTAAAAACCTATTGTTTGCTTTTGAAAATATCTGCGCCACTTTGTCAGATTCAAACCCAATTGCTTCTTTCTGTTAGGTATCCATGGTGACAAATGAGCCATCAAGCTGCCAGTGTTAGTACACACACAGGGATGTAAACAGTACTTTATTCTTCATTAATTGAATTGTTTATTTTTGCTTCTTCAATAAAATATTCTGCATTTAAAACCAGGAAATGTAGCGGGAACCATGCCCTTTAAAAGCAAATATTATTCATTAGAGATATTCTGATATGCCTCCGATACTGCCATGTCTGTTATAACTGACTGTCAAACTGGATAATAAAAGAAAGTTCTGTGGCGTTCATTGTTTGAGAGTTTAACCCGAGCCAGACCGAACAACATAGATAGAAATCATATCACATCCACACAGGGATTGTAGTGTACAGCTGTTAAAACATAATAAACTATATGACATACTGGTATCAGATCAGTACTCGGTATTGGCCAATACGCAAGTTCAGGAATCAAAATCCAAAAAAGCAAAGCAAAAAATAGTATCCATTTTGACTTTTGTAAACGTATGCAGAAAATATACAAAACAAGCAGTAGCAGTAGTGCTATTCTAATCTTATCATTTATACCATACAGTTAATAGTCCGCAACTTGGTTTAAGTTTACCTTATGAGCATAATGTATACACATTTGCAATGTTTTTTAAAATCCAGCAGTGAAAAATCAGAGATGAAAGTGCTGTAATTAGCAACTTCCATCTGTCCCGTCACCTGAGGAAACAGCCCTTCTGTACATGTTTAAAGAGGCAAGGATGAATCAAACAAACATCTTGGCTCTGATACAAATGCAAGCCCTGCTTTTAACCCAGCTTTTCATCTGAGAAATAGGCCGATCCGCCCAGTGCTAAATGGGCCTACAGACTTTTGGAAAGACCGAATAAAATTAAGCATTGAACTTCAGTATTATTATTCCATCATTATTATTTGTGCCTTTCAGGAGAAAAACCATTGCCTTTGCCTGTAATAGTGTACTCACTGGGAGGGGCTAATTATGACACATGGCCCACTTATCTCAGACAGCGTTGTGTTAAACATTAAAAATGAATCTGCAGGATATTTCTGGAGCAATGGCTGAATGGCACTCTCCTCAATCTTGTAAAACTATAGCAGCATGGCTGGTACAGGGTGAGTTCAGTCTTGATATTGGGGCTTAATGGTTAGACTACTGCTGAGGCTGTACACATTTAACCTTCTACTGGCTTTCCACTGTCTATTACCTGGCATTGAGAATAATGAGAACTATGAAAAGCAGAGTGTTGACAATGACCCCTTTGACTCTGCACTAAATTTAAAGCTGTCAAGTGGAGAAGGCACTCTGGGCTTCGGTGGGGTCAACGCTATCATGGCCATAAAGCTTTAATTACAGGGCTGGGAACTGGTGAGTGCACACTCCATGCTTTGTCATGTGAGGGTAATGGTACAGTATATCTGCAGTACATGGAGATATGTATTTTACATACGGAATCTGGATACAGTATTTAATGGTTGCAGTGGAGTACATAATTGATCTTGACTTCAACAAGGTAAATGCTCGCTAACATGGGTGCTTGGACCAGTAGGGCTTCATTTATGTGTAGTCTCCATATGCATACCGGTTGAAGTGTCCTTCATACCTTCAAGTCCTAATATGCTGGATATTTTGTCTTTTTGAAGGTACTGAGATTAACTTTTCTCCCTTCTACTAACTAAACAATGCATTCTCATGAACGGGCTTGTACAGTATCGTAGGAAAAGTATGCCCAACAATTCACATGATACCCCACGAAATGACAGCGTCACAGTTACATTACATTACGTTACATTACAGTTACGTTTAGCGGCCTTTAAAATTAAATTTAGCCGGGAAAAGGTGACAGTGAGCCGGGTACAGAGCGTCCTGCAGCTACGATAGTTGGATATGGACACCAAAACGACTAGTTAGGATATGAAAAAAGTCTGTGGTTTTGGGATGAAACACTAGTCCCCTTAAGTAGTACTCTCAGAAAAACACCAATTTTCTTAGTGAAAGTCTTGTGCTTTCCCCTTAACTTCTTTCAGGTCATGAACTGTGTTTTCGGACCCATCTATCCTGACGCCCCCATTTTGCTGATCTTCACGCTCTTATATATATAGTGTCAGCTAATGTGGCGCATACAGTAGTAAATACGTGGAATACATAGGTATTACAGTGCATTACTTTTCGTATCAATATGTACAGCCTGAACTAATTCATGTCTCCAGCCAGAATAAAAGGCCTTTGTTGCTGCAATGGTGAAAGGTCTCTCGTGTCACCAGATGGCTTACATAAAACAGGCAATTTATCTTAGCTATTGCTGCTAATTTTGACTTATCAAATATTGCTGGCTTGCAGGTCATGCTCAGCATCTCATAGAAAAGGAAGCTGGTCAAGGGTTTTGCACTGAGACATAATAGTTTCTCTGCCAAAAGTAAAACTATTATGTCCCAGCTGTCGGTTCATCTGCCAGGTCAAAACATGTTTCACCAATTCTGGACCCTGGATTGATTTGATCCTAATATATGTAATGTGCATATGTATGCATTTATTATTATGTACTTAGAAGTATCTGGAAATAAGCAGCATGTATTTAAGAGCACAAACATTTAACCCTTGTCTGGTGTTGATATTTTTGTTACACAGTTCCCGGGTCTGGTGGACCAAACTCATTATTAGGCTTTTAAATCAATACAGACATAACAATTCATGTAACAGTACTTAACAGATGTTTACTTGTTTGTTTTACTTTTTACTTTTAATATATACATAATTTATGGTTCATATTTGCCATTTACCCCTGTGAGATCACATTTATGATTATATGGTCAATGTGTTTTTTTGGAAGAAAACAAGGAAACTTCATCAGAACCGGTGAAAGTGCTTGAAATGTAATTTTTTTTTAACTTTCTGTGAGAATAGCAGATGCAGAAAGACAACATAGTTTCATAGCAACTACATCTAAATCCACTCAGGTCCAGTGTACAAGAACATCTCATGTGTAATAGTTATGTGTAACGGGGCGGGGCGAGGGGGGGGGGGTAACTTTTTGAAAATAAGTTATTTTTTAATGTTCTCCATAGAAATAACGCTGAGTTAAAGAAATAATAAGTAGCATATTCTTTCTTTTAGCAAACATTGTAAACAGGTTCCCCAGACCCGAACACCATACAAGGGTTAAAGGTTAGATGACGCAGTGAAAAACACTGAGCTTAAGAAATATTTAGATCTCCATGGATACCTGTTGGGCTTTTAATGAACATTTTCATTTTTAGAATTGCAAGTGAGGTGGGGACAAAGCAAGGCAACATGTTTGTACTACATAATGTGATTCATGCTTCGTGACTTTGTTAATTGCGTTAAGATGTTACGCTTTGTTACACTAAATGAAACATTACACCAAACTCAATGGGTTTGTCCGGTCTTGCCACAAGTTATGGTACATTGTGTACCAAAGAGAGACACTTTGCTCCAGCAGAACCGTGTACTTATCCAGTTACAGTAGTTCATCAGCTTAAAAACACAATTCTGTCAGTCATATATATCTTATCAAAGGAGACGCCAGACATATGGGATGTTTGGCATTTTTCTTCAAAACATAAAGTCTAAAAAATAATTGATTATGAAATAGTTGCTGATCGTTTTTCTGTCTATTAACTCGTTGATTAATGGCATCAGCTCTAATATCATAATTGTATCATATCATGTAACATAGCGTGTCACATCCATACATTGTGAATGGTGATATCACATATACAGTATGCCTTGAACTGGTCTATGTACTAAATATGCTTAGCCTGCCTGGATGTTTTTTTTCTCTCCAGCAGTTTTTATGGATCCTGGGAACCACAATGAGTTCATTCGGCTTCATAACCAAGCAGCCCAACGTCGTTTTTTTGTAAAGTGCCACAGGGCTGAACCTTTAAGTGACCATCCCCTGCTTGTGTGTGTCAGCATGAGCCATTACTGAAGCCACCGCCTATGTGTGCTGCCTTTATGTTACACAGTGTAGCTTCTGAGCTTTATTTCTTCACCCTATGGTGTCCCTGTCTTGCACAAATCTATCCCAAAGACGTAGTGGAAGAACACACAGGGAGAAAGCAGATTTGCTCAGAAATATTTTGTCTTGCACACAGTAACCACACAGGGAAAACTATAATAATGTTAGATGTTATAAATAATAGATTGTGTCTCAGTTTTGGACGGAGGTACAAATAGTACACTCATATTCTGGCCATGTGCCCCCATAGATTAATACCTAAAGAGGTACAAAAGTGCTGGGATTAATCATTGGCTAGGCCTTCTTTGTGCCCTTGTGGCTATAGAGCTTACATTGGAGGAAAATCTATAGCTGTGAGGGAGCACAGGGTCAATGATGTTGTTTTCCACAAAGTGCATTGCACTCATTTGTCTGACTCGCGGGTGGCGCATTTGCCCGGCAAATAAAATAGAATGATTCCTGACCATGGTAGTACGTCTGATAAAATTAGCTCTGGAACAAGGGCAGTGCCACCTTCACAAGCCTTGATGTTGTCTGTCTTTCCGGTGCACTTTCAAACTTTTTGGGACACTCTGCGCCCTGCTCTAAATCCATACGCTTGTCTTAAGGGAAATGAGCCGTGTCCCTTTGGATTGGTGCACGGCTATCTGCCCCGAGTCGGAAACAGCCACACTAATTCAAAAAGTTGGCAGAGCTTCACAACTTTGATGTTTCATCTGCAGACTTCAAGTAGAGAGAGTACTGTTTCTTTGTTCTTTTTATACATGGGACTAATGTCTGATCATGCTGCTCTGTAATCACTGCTTACGTTTCTCTGGGAAAGAAAGAAACAATTTGCTTCACAGGGTCATTGGATGGTGGAAAGTAATCACATTTCTTTGAACAACAAAGCCATTTTTGAAAATAAGGAAAAATGGAGGCCTTTTAAAAAATAAAATTGCCAGACAGAATGGATAAATGTGCCACAGGCAGAAACCTTACTTATTGTTCTCTCTGTGACATACTATTAATAGCCCAGCAGTTAATTTCAGACTGCTGTTGCTCATTACAGAAAGGTCACCAATTTTAAAGCACGAGGCTGAAGTTCCTTGAGAGTGATGCATATCCAAATCACTGTGCATGCTCTGATTGATTGGTACACAGAGATATTTGGTCTAAGAAGGGATTGGATTAGAGGCTTCAAGAGATTACTTTGAGTTTGAGAGGCACAAAGTCTCATTCCAAACCTAATCTCTTTATCAAAAGGAAGGATTTCCTCCACAGAGGAGAGGTCAGTTTCAAGACTTAGATTGGTCTGGAATTCTTAAGGTGGAACAGCCTGAGGTAGGATCTAATCCATTTACTCACAGACTCAACAACGTATTAAAAGCTGCACTTTGAAATGTTTTTATCAAACATATGCAGCACCAGCACACTTGTCAGCCTAAATCAAAGTGCAACACATAAGATGATTCCACTCCTACTAATTAAGATCGCAACAGTGATCCGGTGAGCAGCCCAGGCCGGAGCAAGGTGGCACGTCCACCCAGCTGTCAACAAATCCCACACACCAGACCAGCCATGGAGGGTTCAGCCGGGACAATGGTTCAACTGTGGCACAAAAACATTTTGACAAGAAGTTTGTAAAAGAAAAAGGAAAACACACTTTTGCTCTGTGCGCTCCACTTCTCGTCTCTAGTGACACGCCAACCCTCTCTCCAAACAACTTTCAATTCATCTTTTATAACCCACTTATGCAATAAGAAGCTATTTTTTGTTTTGCCTGTGTCTTAATCGGTGGCATGTTATCACGCAAATGGAGCGTTACACACAACCATATTGAAGCTGAATATTTCATGATTGTAGTGTGAGAGCCTTCATTTGATGTAGTCTTGATTTGGGAGGTCATTTACACTTACACTTAAAGGTATAATAAGCAATGTTAATCCAATGCACTCTGTCATATTCAGCGAAGATCATACGGACAAGCTCTCTAATTTCTCTGTGCACTGAAAAAGAAATCTGGTGTTCCTGCACATAGCCCTGGCTGTGTTAATGCAAAACAAAGCACACCAGCCCAGCAACACTTTTCCAGCCAATCAGCAACACACGGCACGAGCAAAGCTAGTGATGGGGCCTGGGGGGAGAGGGGGGGAGGCAGTGGCCGACCAGGAGTTATCAACCAGAGGAGTTGGCAGAGAAACAAGAGCAAGAGAGGAAAAGGACTGAAGAAATTTAAAAAGAAGTTGTAGGAGGAAAGGAGGAAGACATTGGTGGAGTATTGCGGTTTTTCAACTGGAGTTTTCAGGTCAGGTCAACAGGTTAGTCAGGCTAGTCCACACAGCATTCTGGGATGGAAGAAAAACATGCACTGGTTAATTGGCATTTCTTTAAACCACTCACAATCGTCTTGGGCGACGCTAAGTGCCGGACTGAGCCACGGTGCCTCTGCAAAATAGTCTCAGGAAGGAGCTTGTTTTGGTGGAACATGTGTACATTCAAAGGTAGTTGTAGTCATGTTGCAGAAAATTTAGATTGGACAGATAGTCCAGCTAGCTGTCTGGATTTACCCTGCAGAGATCCGAGGAGCAGGTAACCATAGTTCTCAGAACCCACTGGAGTTTAGAACACCAACACTAAGAAAGAGGAACGATCCGGCCGAAGATGATGGGCTGCGGGCAGCTCCTGAGCAATCCCAAATTAAACGTCGTCATCCATAACATAATGGGGCATCGACTCTGCCAAATTCCCTTTAGTCAGCAGAAATGCTAACGGAAGTGGTCGCTATGGAAATGTGCATTCATGAATCTGGGGGGATGGAGATTCTGAATATATGATTGACAGTTGAGTTCAATTATCAACAATCTCCGCGCAGCATCGCTTACTGCAGATCTCTGGGTTCTTTTTTTATTTAAGATTATTTTTTGGGGCATTTTAGGCCTTTATTTATACAGGACAGCTGAAGACATGAAAGGGGGGAGAGAGGGGAGAATGACATGCAGCAAAGAGCCACAGGGTGGAGTTGAATCCGCGTCCGCACGTTATAACTAACTACTATCTATATATGGGCGCCTGCTCTATCAGGTGAGCTACCCTTTTAACAGCGCTCTTCAAGTAAATTGCATCACACCACAGTCAACTTTAATAAAAAATACGAATTCCCCACAAAATATTGGCTAGTGAAAATGCTGCGTAGCTAACTTTGGAAAACAACTAGCCACAGTAGCTTCTGAGCAAAGAAAGTTAATGTCAAGCCCTGATTGTATGTAATGAAATGTGAATTTGAAGCAATATATCACCAAGATATTCATATTCAAATATCCAAGACACATGCGATGATCCTGTCATGCAAAGTTTTGGTCTAGTTCATGCACTGTGAATTGCCAAGGTAAAAACATTAACTTGGAATGCTATGTTTTGATTTAAAAACTAACATCTTTTGCTATGTTTCCCCCTCTCATTCCGCCTGCTCTGGCATTTCCTAGTCCCTAAACCGGAGACATTTGAAAACAATAGTTGACGCCAATGTTTTGCAACATGATTGGGTCTAATTGGTCATGACAGCTTCTTGCCTGAGACCATAGACTCTTTCAAGGGCTCTGCATTGACTGTGTGAAACTAGCTACTAACGTTACCATCATGGGCATCAGTTTTGGTTTGAAATGGGCTTTTGTATACAAAAATGTGTCCAACACGAAGAAAAGCACTCCTATGACACACTATGTTCTGCTTCATGTATCCATGTACCATGTTGACAATGTGACATGAAGTGACGTCAGACTCAGAGAGAGGAGCTAGGAAAGGAGAGGAAAGAGAGGGGCTAGGAAAGGAGAGGAAAGAGAGGAGCTAGGAAAGGAGAGGAAAGAGAGGAGCCAGCGCAGCAGCAGCAGAGTGACTGTGTCTGTGCCTGCCCTGTGGGGATTGAGATTTTTGTGCATTTGTTGGCATCTGTCGCTCAAGAATTATGTGTTATGAACTCTATTTTTTTAATTGAATTGAGCTTGAGGTTTAAAACAAAAACAAAAAGTGGTGGGTACAATGACTCATGAAGAAATGTGATAGGTACACGTGCCCACCGTCCCCACCAAAATCGACACCTACACCACGTAGTTGCAATGGTTACCATTGCAACTACCAGCAATGGGCGGAGGGCACCCAGGCACATGCATGCCCTGTTTACGAGAATCTTCATGTGATGTGAGGTTTGGGCGTGTTAAACGCTGATTATTTCTTCTACTGGAGCTAAGGTTGCTTTTAGCTCAAAACTTGCCTTAAAACTCGCCTTTTGACTTATATTATATATTATATTTTTGATATTTTAAATTGTTATCTTCATGTTATTGTTATTGGTCAACACTGAAAAGGGATTGCTCCAATTTAATTGCACAGGTACTGTGTACTTGTGTATAATGACAAATAAGGCATTCTATTCTATTCTAAAACCCAAAACGTAGCAATGTAAATGTAGACTTAATCTCAATCTCCATCTGAGGTAGAAGGTTGTTGTCCATGTATACACCAACAAATGACAATTACAAATTGGTATCTGTTTGGTATCGTCCAATCTTTAATTAAAAGCAGTTTGCTAGGTGTGCAAAACTATTTCCAATCGGAGCATCTGTTAAGATGTCTAAAGAGATAACATTGTTGACATGGCAAGTGCAGCCTGGACTGCTTTGTTCTGTCCTTTGCTTTGTCTGTAGTCAAATTTCGAACACTTCTTGCACACTGGTAGCTGCTGAGGAAATGTAATTAATTAGTGCATTAGTGGTTGTTTATAAAGGGAAAAGATAAGAGACATATAGATTGATAAAGATTTGATAAATAAGACAGATACGAACATTGGATAAGGACAAGATTTATAGTACATATATTTTGAGAACCACGGACGGTTGTTATCTAAGCAACGCAGGGTTTTTAAAGTAATCAACAATGATTTACCGCAAATAAATGAAAGGGCTTTATCTACATGAAATGGTGCAGATATAATGTGGATAAATGTTGTGTTGATGACAGGAGAACCCTTACAATTAGTCTAAATATATCCAGGTCAAACGTACTCAAGAGTCAGTCAGTGTGTGTTCTATATACCATGTAGACATATCCCCTAAATTGTTTACCATTGTACATATTCCCAAGCCTTTTATGAGCTGAACTAAAATGCCGCATGTGTACCCCACATGTGACTTCATCCCTGTTTATTTATTTTGAATGGTCCTGCAGTTGGGCTAGTTCGTTTTCAGCTAACTTATTGGTTTGTTTGAAACCCATTTCCACACTTGGAATGGGTGTGCATGGTAGCAGATGCTTCAATTTCAGACTATAGCAGAAGTACATACACACACACACACACAAACACACACACCACCACCACCATTGGACTGAAATCATGCCTCCATCAGCTTTGCCTTGTCTGTTACAGATATCGATTTATAGGCCAGTTATGAGCTGGCTCTGAAGCCACCTCTGGAGTTTTATAGAAACATGATAAACATCATCAATCTCTTTGTACAGCCTTCAAAAGATGGCAGATGGTTCATAGCCTTTTAATCAATTGGGATTCAATGGTGCAATATACCACGTGCAATGGTGCTTATGCTACTTTGGCCTACTGTGGTGTGAGTCCATGCTGTTGAAGTCAATTCTGTGCACCTGTTAGTTTTAACACCATCCAAAGACAGTTTCTATCTAGCTAATATTAAATTATAGGGCAGTTTCCATAGTTTGTTCAGTACCTTTGGTTATCAACATGGTTCCTGATTTAAATGTGACAGTAAAATATATGATGATTGAGCTCTAAAAGCTATTCCTTATCATGTAAAACGCCATTTGTCAAAAGTAAACATCAACAGGATTATTTGGGATCTGTCTCATTGCCAACAGAATATCTAACGTGTACAGACAAAATGAAGCATTATTGTGTGCTTCTACCCATGAGCATGGGATGCTTAGTTATGAGATAAGAGGCCTGTTTGGGGAGGAATGTACACAAATGAGTCTAGATAAATATGTTCTAAAAGAATAGAAACGTTCTTACAATATTAATTATTTTTAAGTGACAGTTGGAGATAAGGACGTTCTGAAAATAAAAAGTTTAAGTGAGAAGCAGGCCCTTTCAAAAAATACCTGGCAGTTGATCAGATTAAACATCTTTCTGTCACAGCCGCCATTATTGTTGTTGTCATGGCCGTCACACACACCTAAACCACGCCTGGAGCTGCCAGTAGCTCCTCTCCGGATGCTGACTGGTGTCGTATGCGGTTAGTTCAGGCACCAATGCATTAGGTGGAGTCTGATAAGATTGATTTACGTGCGATTTGTGATGTGCTCAGTGTCTAGCACTTCCTCCTTAAAGCAAGTAGGCACTGGTAGAGTCCAATCCCCGGTCTAGGCAGGGGAATATCTCACCGGGTTTCCTCCGGGGGTCCTGGTTTCTTACCACCATAAAGATATGCATTTTAACTAGGACTAAAGTTGGCAATTAGCCCTCTGGCTAACACTGGTGCATTTGTAGAAATGTAGATTAATGTGCAATGTCCTATTAAAGTAAGGATGAATTCTATATCCTAATGTGTGTCCCCATGTGTGATCTCGTGATATTGCAAGAATCCAACTGCAGTGCAAGGTAAAAATGACATTTAAATTCAACCCCATAGTTTTGGCTGAGTTGCCTCTACCAAGGGAATTCAACAAAGCAGCGCAGGCTAAGACAAGCTAAGTCACGCCCGTTCACTCCCCAGTGACCTTCCCAGTGTACGGTGCTGCAGATCAGAGCCCTGTGGACTGACCATTACCGCCCACTCCTACAGTTTGTATGTGGTACCCCTACCCGCTCCCACAGGGTGTACAGTATGTTCTACTCCTGCCCACTCACACAGTATATGTGTGTGTGTGTGTGTGTGTGTGTGTGTGTGTGTGTGTGGCTCACGCCCACAAAGCCAACATTAGATCAGAGGTCTTCAATGTTTTTTAAGCCAAGGACCCCTCAACAGGGAGGCCCTACTACATGTAGTACTACATACAATTAAGTTGCATATGAAACTGGACCTACAATAAAGTGTGAGCAGCCTAAATTCTTTATACCTTTTAAGTGCATATAATTTAAAGTAATTTGATTAATATTTGTTGGTATGATTTTATTAATGTTAAACATACATACAGTGAGTCCTCAGGAATAGACCTGGCTAGTCCACATAGCATTCTGGGATGAGAAAAAGTATGTGCTCTGGTGTAGAGAGAAAACTCAGATAGGACAGCTAGACTAGCTAGCTGTCTGGATTTACCCTGCAGAGATCTGAGGTTCAGAAACCCACCGGAGGTTACAACGCCAACACAAAGAAAGAGGAAGGGGACGGACATCTGGTCAAAAAGAGTGACGTCCGGCAGAGAATATATAGAGCTCTAAGAGCACTTCCTCCTACACATTAGGGCTGCAACTATCGACTATTTTCATAGTCGATTCATCTGTCATGTATTTTCTTGATTGATCAATGAAAATGTCAACACATAGTGAAAAACGTGGATATTCAGAACAAAGATATTCCGTTTACTGTCACAGAGGAGAGAAGCAACTACAAGATATTCACATTTTAGAAGCTGGAATCAGAGAAATATATATTTTTTTTTATAAAAACATGACTCAAACTGATTAATCCATTATTGAAATAGTTGGCGATTAATTTAATAGTTGACAACTAATCCATTCATCCATTCATCGTTGCACCTCTACTACACACAGTAGATCCTCTGGGTTAAAAAAACTCCAGGATAATTTAAGAACCCATTCAGTAAGTGGCAGTCAACTTCCAGCATTAAAGAAAGCCCTGAGTATTTGGCCAATTTGGCTGCAGCGGGTCTGGCAACAACATGGCAGTGAATACAGAGACACAGAGTGAAGCTACTGTAGCATGTGGAGACATTAAAGTTAATGGAGGATGGAAGACATAAAGAAACAATGTTGGCTGTTGGCTTAATGTCTGTGCTGTCACGCAGCCTCAAAACTATGCGCCTTGAACAAGAAGAGGCTGGCTTTACTTTTGAAGTAATGACATTTAGTAGTTTTAAAATACTTTATTCGTGGCTTTTCCCCTTAAAAACATGTCTTAATGTTGACTCCAGCTTTCTTACACAACTTCCTTTTGTCATTGAGCCAACTTTCAACTGAGGACTGCCGTCTCAAAAAGCACTGAAGCATGGCAGGTCTCCTATATCTTCCTCTATCACCAAAGGCTTTTATTGGTACCCATACCACCTACGGTAGTGGCACAGGGAGGCCGGGGAATAGGGGTCTGTATTGGCGGTGATTTGTTTTCCTGGCAGGTTAATGGAAGGTGGGGCACTTATTTCTCACCTGTGAGTGGGAATGTGTAGGATGTAGAGATGCACTGAAAAACCTAAGAGGTAGGCAAGTAAGTAGAAGTGAAAGAATACAAATGGGTAAAAAAAAGTCTCAATTCAGGGAAAAGTAAAGATTTTACACGTTTTATCTTTATGTTAATCCATTGCTGGAAGAGAATCCACACTTAATAACAATAAATGGCATTCAGACTAACAATTTATGTGTGCTTAAGTCTGTCTTTACACACTATTAGCGCTTAAATTACAAAGAAATGCTATGCCAACCTCGTATTGGGATATGAGAAAAATACATTAGCTATAGAATGTCAGATTAGAAAAACACTTCTAAAGTCTTATACACCAGTGGACCTCATGTGATTTGGAAGTCTCCCCCCGTGTCAGTGTTTCATGTGGCACATTCCCACAGGATAATTAACGTCAAAACGTTCATTTCTAATTGCCAACACAGCCAATATAACTCTGAATCAGACAAAAGCTGATTGGCACAGAAGTAGTAATTTTCACTAAACCTCTGTGTTTGGTGAAAAAAATAGATAATTTGCGGTGTAACTTGGACGAATTACAAATAAAGCCCTATTCGCATCGGACTAGTATTACCTGGTGACCTCTAGTCATTTGTAATGATTACGGAGGTTGTCTGTGATCCTAATCCTGTACGAATTGTCCATGTATTTATTTGTGAAGTAAATAATACCCCGCAATTGGCCTTTCCATATTTTGCCAAACACCGAGGTCCTGGATTAATATTAGTCCCATGTGAATCAACGTGTCTGTGATTTGGCGGGGTCGTACTGTACATCATTTTTTCAAGGTTTTTGTTTCCTATGCGCCATTTAGTCCTTCTTTCACAAAGAGGGTTAGGAATCCTGCCTTTCATTACCAACCTAGTCCAACTGGAGACCTCCATCCCAGAGTCGACGTGCTCCCCGCTGCTTCAACTGAGAGCTGTCGGTGATACTGTGTGGGTGCCGTTGCTCTGCAGATAGGGTATGCGCCTCTGTTAACCTCTAATGGGCCTGGCCAGTAAAGATATGAAACCCCCGACACATGTGCAGTTCGCTGGACTCGCCCTGGTTTTCCTCTGTTCCTCCAGATAACCAACTCTTGGGGTACAGATAAGTCAGGAAATTTTAGTAAAAGCAGGCTGTGCTTATCCTGTGCGAATGTACCACACCAAACTCAGATGTGGGGGGATAATTTCTAAATCATAAGAGATTATACTAATCCCCTGCGGATAGGGTTTATGGCAGATTTGCATGGGGTTAAGATCATAGATGACCTCCTCACTTATTACATATTTCTAGAGGTCCACAGGTACTACTAATCATGTGCAAAGAGGGCTTATGGTCTTTTTAGAGGGCATAAACTCCATGCATCAACATCACATTTTGTCCTTTAAACTAGAGGAATTGTTAAGTCAAAGAGTACCTTAGCAGCTGCTGAAAATCTAGTTTTTACTGACGACCAGTGGCTTACCCTGATGCACGTAGCTAAGGACTCAGGGGTGCATCAATGCACGGTGACATCACTGTAGGGTGTGGAAAAGGCCACTTTTTTACATTGCAGCAGTGATTTAGAAGTGTTGTCAGGGTGTGTTTATGTGACATCATCAGTAGGTGTGCTATAGGTGCATAACAGCCTCAGGAAGAGCAGGTCGGAACATTTCAGCTTCATGGCCACCAAACCAAACAGCAAGCCATCTCCGAGTCACACTGCTGTCCATGTGGGAGTTGATGTCTGACCCTGTAGTGGGCAGTGTGGAAAAACCTACAGCACCCACACAGGTAGATCGCCAATGAGGTCGACAAAAGCAGGCAAGCATGCAAAGGACATCTCTTTGTTAAAATGGGTACAGTGGCTACAGGCTGCCATTGGCCACTGTCTATTGTGAGACTCACAATTTAACGGGAGTGCTAAATCTGAGGAGTATTCTTACATATGCAACTACACTTTAAGAGATGGCTGTGGCTCAGAAAGGGTCGTACAGTAAATGCAGGCTCGGCAGTTTAATCCCTGGCTCCTCTTGTCTACAACTGAACCGCAAATAGCTTCTCATGGTCTGGTGGTTTGTGTAAAAGGCTTTGGATAAAAGAGCTACATAAATGTAATCTTATCATTATTAAACACATTACAGAGAGAATGTGAGTGCCTGCTCAGCAATAAACAGCCAGGTAATTAGTGACATAAATGCATTAGATTTGAAAAAAACAAGCAAAATAAAACAATAGAAATACAGTATCAAGCACTTTGCCATTAGGTGGTACATTAAAAACAGTGGGAGGTGGTAAACTGTTTCTGCACCCACACTCAACACTTTTTAATATGGATTACTAGAATTGTGAAATGCATTATAAGACAAAGAGAAAAATAAATTCATTCCATGTTCCTCATGATTATTAATATTGATTATCTACTTCACAGCACTATGAACTTCATGTGTTAAATTGTAGAGAACATATATACATCAGCATTAGTCTTGGGTGCCAAAACCCGGTGCCAATAAAGCAGCAGTTCCTAATCCACCGGTATCTAACATACCGAATGACAACACAGATTTCTGTGACTTTTAAATGCCAGCGCTGTCCTCTGGACCTCCGAAATAGACAGCAGCATGTCACATTAGCCTAGCGTTAGCTAGTAGTTGGCTTAAACACTGTTTAAACACTCAAAGCTAAACAGTGTAACATATGTCTGTATTTCACTGTAACGGGACATCCAACAGTCTGCAGCTAAAGACACAGAGGAGACTAGCTGTGGACACTGCCACTGTAATGCTGTGGTACATTTAATGTGCTTATAAAGTGCCCTTCTTTAACAACAATTAACTGGTAAATAAGTTATTGTTAATGCATTATAAATGAGTCATTTAAATTTGAACATATAGCCTTAGCAATAAACAAGCTGCTGTTCAATGTCGCTGACTGTTTTTTCAATTTTTCAGTTTAGGCACCAGCACCTTTCTTAAAAGGTTCATTTTAGCAGCAGTATCAAGGGAAAAAAAAGAAAAAAAAACTATATCCAAACCTAATAAGCACATTGTGTGCCTTACCGTCTAATTTGCTGGCCACCTCCATATTACACTCCCCATGTGCCATGACACACATCTGAGTAATATCTGAGCCAATTACTGTAACACCATAATGCCTTCATGCTTCTATCTGCTGCAGTGATGTATCAAAACAGTACACTAAGACCTTTTAGTGCTGTTCTATATGTCAGTTCAAAATAACTATTTAGAGTGTCTATTTCAAATTATTTCCCATTTCTCAGCATCTTTTTCATTTTAGGCATTACGTTTTGTGTTACATTGCTGCTGCTGTTCTCAGTAATTGCTTGTCAGTCAAATATAACAATTCTTTCCCTGATGTTGAGTTAGTCAACCCGTTGTCACTCAGAACTCGTCGACAGTGGCTGTCAGCATCTAACACGACAAAAAAGGCGCAATTCTGCGTGTTTGTGGAACGTACCGGGGAGAAAAGCAGCTACTCGGGTAGTATGTAAAGCTAAAATTCCACATAGGGAGGTTGGATGGGGTGGCAGATGGGTCAAACATAGGACTTTCAAACAGGGGACTGGGGTTAGTGTCCCGCGTGTCTCCTAAAGTTGCTTTTTTCTTTAACGGTCCTGTTCTTCCCACGTTTCACAGAAACGTAAGCCCACCCACGACCTTTTCCGTATGTCATGTGACCAAGCGTCCATATTTTAGAGTGAGACTCTGTTGCTATAGTGGTCTCTCTGTGCAGTTATGACAGCTATCACTGCTCATGCTAATGAAGCGGCGTTCCCCCTTATTTTTAACAAACCGCATTATGTGGCATCACAAAGAGCAAAATGGATGTGTTGAATCTATATGCAAATAATTTAAACATTGTTAAAAGGTAACTTTTCTTTGTAAGCGAGACCCCTGCAGCTAACGTAACGTTAATGGACAATTGCTCATCCTCGGTTTGCGTCCACTAAAAGTGTTGCTTTTGGCACTGGCAGGCTCAGATTGTTGTTATTCTAAGTGTCTGACAACATTATGGAAAGGATCCCTACAGAGAGTCAAAACACTTTTGTTTAACTGAAAAACATCCCGGAATTGTAATTGCCGAACCCACCAGACTCCATTTAAATAATCAGTACTTTTAGCCATCATATATCCACATGTCATTGGGTAAATTAAGGGTTTATTTCAACCAAACTAGAGTTGTGATTGATGGTTTTATTATCTTTCTGTCAACTTTGAATGAAGTGTTTTTTTACAATAATAAAATTACTGTTTATTTAATTGGAGTCTGGTGGGTTTGGCAATAGAAATCCTGAAGATGTTTTTATGTTAAAAAAAATCTTACTCTTTAATAAAAAGGTCTATAGATCTAGTCGGCAATGCCACACACTTGCTTAACACTGGAAGAGTTTTTAAGCTTGTTGTTCCCATCAGTCTCTTAGACAAAAAAACATGGGAGAATAGGGTCCAGGTTAAAAAAAACAACAACAGATTTACCCTTTAAGGCACCCCTTTGCAGTGGCAGTAGTTCAGTCTGTAGGGAGTTGGGTTGGGAACCGAAGGGTTACAGTTTAAGTCCCCCATACAGACCACGGTTAACTGGGAGCTGCAGAGGTGCCAGTTCACTTTCTGGGTACTGCCAAGGTGCTCTTGAGCAAGGCAACAAACCCTCAACTGCTCTGGCTGCCTTTCCATCGACAGGTGCAGCCCCTTCACGCTAACATCTGTCCATTAGACCATGTGTGTGTATTTCAGGCCTATGTGTAATGTGTGCAATAACTATAGTGAAAGTGGGTGATGATGGCACAGCGGATGTGACACATACCTTTGGTGTGGGAGACCGAGGTTTGATTCCCACTGCCATATATCAATGATAGAGACACTTCAACCTTAGTTGCTCCAGAGGCGTGCGGCCTCTGACATACAGGATATAGCAGTTGAAAGTTGCTTTGGATAAAAGCGTGAGCTATGTAATAATGAAAAAATTGTAATTTTCCAGGATTAATTAAGTCTAAATTATTATTAGTAAGTGTTATAGTCTTTCAATTGAAACATATACTGTATATAAAAATATTTTTAAATTCTTTTCCAGTATAGGTACTAGAAACTACTCTCAAATGGATGCTAACCTATGTCTGTATACAGGATAAACAAACATTACTCAGTGTAACTGAAAGTAAATACAAAGCTTTATCAATGAGTCCCCTTTGTACATCCATTGGATATTTATTTGATATATATTTATAGTGACATATTTATCAGTGTCACTGCTGACACTCAAAGTTTTGATGTCTTCAATTGGAGAAAAAAATAATTACTTTTGAGACAAAAGTCCAGGAGTCAGCTTATGAATCCAAGGGGAAATCTGTTGTTATCGTAATACAGTGTTTCTCAGCATTCAGCATGTTTGGTTACTTGAGGTATCTACATAAGAGTGACATAACACTATCATGGACATTCATAACACATTCTAAACATATAACGCTTCTTTTAGTGAGTGTCATTCGGTTTTGTCATGATTAGGGTTAGGTTTATAGTTAGGGTTAGGGTGTTAGGGGTTAGATTTAGTCATTCAGGGTTATAATTATATGGCACGGGCCTATTTATCCAAGGAAAAAAAGGGGGTTAATGGAAGTCTGAGAGAGTTGGATGAGCTGCTCTTGAGTAGGGGGAAGATGGGTTGGTAGTGCAGAGGCAGCTCTGTCTCTCCAAATCGCTGGGAGAGGGGTACCAACCCCAGGCAAGGTACAACACAGGAGCAGAGGAAAAATCAGGGAATCAGGATCAGGGGCTGTAATCAGGTCTGGGTGTGCATTTTAGTGAGGGGATGGGAGAGTTTAAAGTGTTTAAAGTTTAACCGGAATGGGATTTATTGATAGAAAGGAAAAAGGTACGTAGAGAGAGAAGATATAGAGTAAGTCAAAACCTAAATAAATAATATGGGAAAAAATAGCTGAAGGTCTAGGAGTGCTAAAAACCTTCATAATAATATCATATAAGATTGAAAGTATCCAATTATTTCCGTGCATAACATAAGTTAGGGTTAGGGTTCATGTGTGTCATGACAGTGTCATGTCACTCTTATGTAGAAAATAACTCAAGTGTTACCGCATGTTCTCATGTTCAGCATGGTGACATATTGATACATGACTCGCTTCGACACATCAATTTCTCCAATATGACTTCCATGATGCCACAGAAGAGAATATTGTCTGCAGGCTGCTGCAATGAACCACAAGCACACAATGAGTATAGGGTAATAACTTGGATGGAAAAAGTTTACTGCCAACTATTAAATTATATTTTAAGTATGTTCAATGTAGTGTATTAAACAGTCATACAGTGTTTGTAATATATTCTGTTATAATTATTTGTTCAGGCTTAAATGTATATACTATATATAGGCAAATATGTTTTGTTTGTACCTGATCTTCTGACGGAGTGCTTGGTGTCTGTTTTTGAATAATGGAGTAAAATTCAGGTTTACAAACCTGCTTTTTTCCATTTCCTAATTTAGAAACTGCAGTCGCCTGGTGAGAAATTAACACTAAAAGGACAGATTAAGTCCAAAAATGGAGACAACGGGCATGCAGCTGTGTTCAGCGTGCACACGAGGACGTGTCCACACATGTCAGCATTGCCAAGTGGACTCTTGTCGGCTGTGTGGATGCGGAGAGTACAATTTAGGTTGATGCCTGAATATTGTGTTGGATTTTACAGGTAACACTAGGTTCACCCATTTTTTCGTCACCCAATGTGAGAAGAGACACACACACACACACACACACACACACACACACTACAGTTCCACAAGGAATTTAAAATCATTATTAACCCAATAATAACAGTATATTATCGGGCTGGCAGTAAGCCAGACCTGTGTAACTCCTCCTTATTATTAAAACATAATTTAAAAAAGATTTTACATTTATGTTGCACTAGATCAAAAGCTGGAGGAATTCAACAACACACTGCCACACTCAGACACACTTCATTTTGACAGTACCCACAGGCAAATAAACAATTGATCTAGTTATGTTTGTGAGTCAGAGTCACACACATGTAGCTAGATACCATACAGACATCTGTATTTATTAGAATTTCAACATATCCGTTCTGTCAGATGAGCATTAAACGACTACTGAAAAACTTGGCTGTAAAACATCAAGCAGAGTGTTAGAAGGAGCTTTAAGACTTCTACTCATTAAAGTAGAAACTGCAACAACTTGGAAATGAAAAATAAATGGGCTATGAAGAAGGCGTATTTGCCAAAAGAAAAGGAAAGAAAAAAAAGTATACTTTGCCATTTTTATTTTGCTGTGAGAACAAGTCATTTGACCTTCATGTCTTAAACTTGTTGCAGGTCTCTCTTGTTAGCACCATCCTCCATCCTTCAGTCAGTGGTGTAGATCTTTTTGGTCTAAGGTACATTAGTCTGGATCAATAAAAAGTACATTTCCAGGATAAAGCCTGACATCCGCTCACTGTCTCAAAATCACTTTGATACAGGAAACAACAACAACATTAATCGAGCTAGCAAGCTACATGCTGAAAATGTCACGTTTTTAAGAAAATTTGAATTGTGCAACAAGGCAGGCCTGCTTGGTTCTTTAGGGGAATGATTGTAAAAATGTATAAAGAATATGTTCAGGGCATGTCCTCTCTTACTGGGTGAGATTGATTGGTGGGATTGCTGTGGACGAGGTACACGCAGAGATACACTGGTAAGAGCCAATAAGGTTTAACTATGTATCAGCTAATTTACTTTATTTAATATTGCATGTGGAGTTTTATTTTGCGGGGTGTAAATGTTCCACCAGAACAAGTTCCTTCCTGAGACTATTTAGCAGAGCCACCGTCGCTGAGTCTGGAGCTTAGCACCGCCCAAGAGGATTGTGATTGGCTTAAAGAAATGCAAAGGACCCAGTAGTGGAACCAGACTTTACTCTACAGAGTTGTAGAGATATAGCTGCCAATGAGAGACTAGAGGTACCATCACAGCCCTGTCAGATAAATATATAAAACTATTCATTATATGAAAGTGGATATTACTTTTATCATACAACTGAACTGTCCATGGCATGGCCGCCCCAGAAGCTCACCAGGTAACCCCTTTTGTTTCAATGTAATACTTTACAAATTATATGTTTAATCTTGTGACTTCTTACATGGAAACATGTCTGGTAGTTTCTGTGTAAAACCTTGAATCAGTGGTGCAACATGCAAAACTGCTTGTTTCTATTTAATTACATGGTAATATTAGTAGGACAGAGGTGCAGAGATTACCTTGAAATGCTTCTGGTAGTTTCTTTATTTATCTTTATCATCACACTGTTACCCCACTCTTACCATCTTATTACCGTGGTGGAATGTAAAGTGCTACCCTGAGCTTATTACAACTTCTATACACGGGCATGTTCGCTGGTCTCCTGCCCACTCCCCTAGTAAACAAAAAAATCTGTGGATTATAGAGCATGGCTGTCAAACATACAGCCCATGGGCTGGAACCGGTCCAGAAGAGGTCCAAATCAGGCCCACTGGATGACTTTGCAAAGTGTGAAACTTGCAGAGAAGTAATTAAATCCAAATTGATCACTTTAATCTCAACGAAAATCCAAGTTCTTTTTCTGGAAATTTACGACTTTAATATTTGAAATCCAGAGTTTTTTTTTCTCTGAATATTACCCCTCTCTCTCCTGGGTTTGTAACATTGTGTTTTTTTTCTACAAAGGCCTTAGAATACTTGCTAGCCAACAGGAAACTCTGTGGAAGATAAAGTTCATGATCTTTCTGGAGTGGATTACTGGTCTGGACCAGGTGTTTAGTGTTTTTTGCCCCCAACATCTCCTTCCAGGCAGCGCGGCAATGGTTATGTTTAGGGTTAAGGTTAGGGTTAGCTGCCTGGAAGGCGACGTTGGAGGCAAAAAAAAATAAAATCCAGCAAATTCTCCTACCATCCGTGGAATAGCCTCCCACTACATGCTATAGAAGCTCACGCAGGTGAGAATTTTAAATCCAGATTGAAAACCCACCTCTACTCATTATTAAGTAGGCCTATATCTATTTCAAAGTATGTGTTCTTATATTGTATCCTGTTATTTCATGTATATTCTGCATGTGTGCTGTGTGTCTGATGGATTTCCTATTGTTTGGGATCAATCAAAATCAATCTATCTAAGTTATCATACACGGTATGCAGAATAACAATAGAAAGCATTACATGCTTGCTATCTGACATTATGATGACATTTGATGTTAATGCATGGGGATATTTATGTTTTAGTCTATGGTAGCAGGCTGCCATTTACAGAGATGGAATACAAGCGTGCATAATTAATTCCAGGTTACATTGAATGGTTACACAATTTCACTTGAACAAATGTGTCTGGTCTTACAGAAATTTATTCTGTCATTTAATCTGCTGTTGCTGATCCTCCAGTGCAATGAGAGAAAATGATGTGTACATACGGAGCGACACAATGGCTCGCCTGTGTGGCCCTCACTCTGCCAGGCTTCCCCTCATCAATCTTACTGTGGGAGTCTCGCAGGGAGCCAGCTGTGCCTGTTTTGAGGCTGTGATGCTTGACAGCTTAAATAGAACGGCAGGCATGATGTCCATTCAGTGATAGAATAAACAGCATTTTCAGACATGTCTCAGTCTTACCTGTGTGATTGCAGAAGCTGAAGTGCCAGGCCTGGTAGTAACGCATGCTCCAAGGTTGAATGGCTCTTTGATTGACCTGGGGTCAGCGAGGTGGCAGAGGCGGACTGGCAGGTAACACAAGCGATGGGGAACAAGGGCCCTCTGCCTTCAGCTTCACTGCCTCGCCTGATTTCAGTTTCTCTCTTCTCCTCTGTCACTTTTCCTTGATGCTGTCTTGGAACACAAGTCTGCGTAGCTAAGAGCTGGTTTATTCGTCCTTGTGACTGCTTCAGAGATCAAGTATGGGGGTCAACAGTTCATCAGCAGGCGAATTCTTTGTGCAGTGCAGGAAGAAGCTTTTCATCGTGGGGAGATGTGGATCGTTTATGCTTACCATGCCACAGGAATACTTTAATGGCTGGGAGTGTTTCAGGGAGCAAGTGGCACTCTGTACGTTGTCCAAAAGACACCAAAATTCTAAGTGCCGCATTAGAAATGAAAGTTGTCCATGAAAAGATTTTTTATTACACATTTTTTAAAGCGCCATCAGGGGAGTAATGTTACTGGAACCAACGTGGGGTATATGCCAAGCACTTCCATATTTTCTGGCAGTGCCAGGTTATTGTACCTTATTGGCAGGACATTAAGCAAAAAGGCCGTGACAAGGAAGAGGCTAAAATCAGAGCCTCCCACCATTTTCCCTCAAAGTCCAAAAAGACCAATTTTTCCATATCTGGACCAGGTGGACTTACTTTATTTGACCTGACAAAACTATTTAAGGTCACTAGACTATACCCCTCCCCCCCATTGTTTCTATTATCTTTTATTATCTTCTTTGTCCAATTGTTTTTCACTACCGTTACCCAGTCTGTCCAGGATTTTGCGATGTTCCCATGATTTTGGTGCGACTCAATTATTTGTTTGTAATTTACCCATCTGTAACATGCATTGTAAAAGCTTTCCGTGTCCAGGTATTTAAAAAAATCTAGTTGCCTGGATAGCTCAGTTGGTAATAGGTTTACTCCTTGACGCAGCATCCTGGGATCGACTCCGACCTGCGGCCCCTTGCTGCATGTCTCCCCCGTTTCATGTCTTCATCTGTCCTGTCAAAATAAAGTCCTAAAATGTCCCCAAAAAAACACAATCTGTGAAATGAAAGTGTAATGTACTGCAAATCCCTTGTTCACCGTACATATGGACAATGATCCATGTACCAACATGTTCAACCTACACTGTTAAATGATTGCTTTTCCAAATAACAAAAAAAAGAAAATATTACTTTTTTCTGTGCCTCAGCAAAAGCAAATGGGTATATAAATGAAAGCAACTGCCAATCTCCAGCCAGACGCTCAACACACTGAGCCTCACACGCGGTGAACTCAGCAGCAGCCCCTAATCCAAACTTTAACCCAGCCCAGAGGAGGCGGTGCACCCCAAATCCCACATCAGAGCCTTTGCTAATAAGTGCTGCAGATGTATTATTATTGCATTTAAAGACAGGTTAAGTATGTCCTTATATCAAGCCACCATTGTACAAGTAGCTGTAGAATTTTAGACAATGAATAACATGTTGTTCCTGATATGAGGCAAGGAATTTCAATCATACCCCCTTCCCCCCAATGCAGGTGTTTGCCTTTGCTCTGAGAGCGAGAGCTGGAGAGAGAGCAAAACATGATGACAGATAACAAGAATGTGGCGGGATGATGGTGGTGGGGAGGTGTCAGGTGCACTATTTTCTCTGACATTGTTATTGCACAATGATAAGCTGTTACACAGGGCAAAGCGGGATTTGACTGCAGATGGAATCTAGGCCATGTGTAGGACTCATCTTGAATGTGTAGCCTCCCAGATTGCTCATGGGGAACAGGAAATAGTTGCTCCATCCCTCTATCATAGCCCGGCCTGGCGTGTAATTAAAAGCAAACCGGATGCTGTTTTGCAGACTCAGGCTGCCTGAAATCCTCCTAAATGCACTTTTACAGGTGCGGTCAGTGTGTGTGTGTGTGTGTGTGTGTGAGATGTTTTTATACCTGCTGTTTAAAAGATTTCTGTGTGCACATATTCATGTCCAGTCCATGGGTAGGAAACCATTGTGTGCTGGGGGAGCTAGCCTGTGCCAGGGTCTATTCAAAAGTTGATTATGTTTTTGGCTCCATATTGCTGACAATTACAAAGTCCTTCTCCTTTAGAGAAAATTCTACTAGAAAGCCAATGTGGTCGCATTCACTGTGCAGAGAATCTGCCAGTTTTACTCCGATAGCTAGACGGTGCTGGGAAGCATTGCAAATAGACGTGAAATGCAGAAAGGCGCTCATAAAAACGCATTAGGAATACATTCTCCATTGCGCAGATCTTTTCACAAAATTTTTTTTTCTCAGAGAGCAGAACCGAGCATTTTAGCCTTGGTTGATGGCCTTGGAGTTTCAAGTTGTCTGGATCAAAAGCGCCAAACGTCCCGGTTTTATTAACAGCAATGGTGGAACAAAAGGGAAGATGGGAGTCAAAACAGCTCAATGTTTCTCAATGAAATCAAAACTTGTGCTCCAAACCAAATATGAAATTAACTCCAATCTTGCATTTGACGGCTGTTAAAGCCTGAATATGATTTAGGACACAGCACATTGTTATAGCTTCAGTCAGAACCAGTGAAATAGTTGAAATGATAAAACACTCACTGATACTTATATGCAGTACCATGCTGGTGAAGCATCTGTAATACTAATCTAGACTATGTACACTGTGGTTGACACTAACATTGCATGGCATCACATTAAAAGGTCAACTCTCAGTCATCAGTGTGTTTCATATTCTCCCTTAATGTCATTCTGTTTACTCACCGCCTCGCCCTTTAGAGCGCTGACACACCGATCTCACTTCAGAGAACCCGCTGCATCAAAAACCGACAGCTGCCTCATGTCGGATGCTACGAGTTGCACATGAACGCATCGCAAAGACAACGGTCAGCAATGAGCTGGCCTCTACATACATGTATATTATGCGTCTGCACAAGAGGAAATGACTAGTCAGTGATTTGTAGTTTTACATATACGTTGTCAACCAGACAGTCTAGCCGACTATTGAATTTCCTGATGTGTCCACAAGACAAGAAGGAGGTTTAGCTGCACAACTTCCTTTCAGGTTTTGTTATGAAGCATTATGCTTGTCTGGGGGGAAACTAGACTGGGTAAGCCCCGCCCACTCTGCCGGTGATTTGATTTCTCACTGCAGCTCGGTCTGGAAACCTGCACGTTTCCTTCTCCTGCTTCAGTTCACAGTGCGAGAACCAATCACAAACTGGCTTATCTATGGAGGCGGGTGTGACTGCGGCCTGGAGCATCCCATGTCATACCATCCCGTCTCATGAAATCCTCTAGCTTCTACTTTTCTAAATAAAAGTTTGCATCTGGAATGAAATAAGCTTGCGTCGACTGTCGAATAATCGACTAATGAATAAAATACTTGAAATATTAGGTGTTTTTTTCAATAAACATTAACGGCAATCTGCCATCCCGCTTGGTGCCTCTATGTCCCTGAGCTTCTATTTTTCTAAATAAAAGCTAGCATCTGGAATTAAATACTTAAAAAAAATATCTCTCTTACTTTTACTTTCGAAGTAAAAGCTCACGTCAACTATCCTGCTAATGTGTTATCGCCATGCTGATAAGCAATTGTATTTGCAGCAAGTGTGAAAACAATATAGAATATAACAATAAAAATAAGTCTTAGTGACTACCTCACCTATGGGCCTACCCGCCTACTGACAAGAAAAAAGATGAGGGACCACGTTATACCTGTGTTGCGCTCCCTTCACTGGCTACCTCTTCACTAAAGGATTGATTTTAAAATCTCACTGATAACTTTTAAATATATCCATGGATTGGTGGCGCCTTAACTGACCGATCTCCTTCATGCTCATACTCCAGCAATCTGGACCAGGATCATAACCAGAGGTGATCCGGTGAACCTCCCCTAATCTTGAACACTTGAATCTCTTTCTCTGGCCTTTCCTTCCAACTAAGAAAAGATGTTAATCCCTTTTATTTGTTTCAGATTTTCCTCTGTGATTTACTCTGTATTCAATTGTTGTTTTGCTGTAATTTTCACCTTGGTAAGCAATTAATTGACATTGACAATGTTGGCAAGTTAGACAGTGTGCAGGACTTTCTTTGCAACTTTTGACCTACTCTTCCCCCCACCAGGGGCCGAAAACACAATGCTGAAGATCTCTTTTATTTATTTTTTGTTTTAATTAATTTGGTTATCAGGGACCATGCACAGTTCAAGCCCTGTACCAGAGACCAGCTTATCTACATCTGTGGTACCCTAAACTGCCTTAGACTATCACAATTTATTTAATTAAAATTCCAAGCAAATAAGCCTTGGAATAAATAAAAAAAAAAATGCAATTTAGCAAAAGACTTAATGTTGCAGACCAATACATAATAATGAATATGTTTTTGTTTAGTTTTTTGCTGATGGACAGAAATTCCACATCCATTTACCTGGCCATGAAGAGTGTATGCAACTATTCACAGGTTACATTAAAGGCCTTGTTACTCTCTGAAAACATTTCCAAACAAAGCCACATGTCAAATGGGACTGATTGTAGATTTTCTTGCAATAAACATCTTCCCTTTGATGGCCCCAGAAAATCAAAATGTTCAAAATCAGCTTTTTGGGAGCTGCCAACTGTCTTACCCCCCTAATCTTACATGATTTGGGGGGTAAGACAGTTGGCTCGACCTTCATTGCTGGTAGGAGATTGTGAAAAATGTATCCTTGCAATACAGTGGTGCTCATAAGTTTACATGCTCATTGGCATGGGATACTTTCCATAAAATCATCTCTCAACGCAAATCAAACCAGCTATTAGTCTAACTGAAAAAAAACCATGCCAATCTCTAGGTATGGTGAAGGGTATGTGATGATGTGGGGGGGTATTTTAATTCCAAAGGCCATGGGAACATTATCAGGATGCATAGTATCCTGATCCATGAAATAACTGACCTTTAATAATAAAAACCTGCCTGCTTCTATGGGAATTTAACATAGGGGGGGTGTATACTTATGCCCCCTGTATTTTAAGGAAGAACATTTATTTATTTAAAATACATCATTCATTCACAAAGATAATTGGTGTCCTTAAAGGTTGGATTTTTCCTTTTTTTAATTAAGGCATTAAATCTATTTACAAAAGATGATTTTTTTTTATTCCTCTTTTTAGTCAATTTAAGCATGGGCATGTAAACTTATGAGCACCGCTGTATAAGTTAAGTCATTGTTAGAGAGTCTGGCTTTCTCTTTGAAGGACTATCTCGAGATTAGACTTTTTATTTTAGACATCTGATTCTCTTTGCATGAATACAATGGAATTATGGGACCTTGGTTTGTGGGGACAGGGTGTTTTTTCCTGCCTTGATTTGGGACACAGTGTAGTCATCAAGGTATTTTCACATAACATCCACACATCCTACAGCTAGAACATAGCTAAATGCACAAAACCTTCAAGAATACTTCTGATACTGTAGATGTGCTCTCTAATACTGTGCTATCGACATGCTCAAATAAGGGCTATATATATATATATATATATATATATATATATATATATATTAATTGAGCTCTGGCTTCATGGGGTGCAGCCTCACCATGTTAGCTAGAGAGGAGATCTTTAGGAAGCCATTACAAAATATGTGATTTGCATGTATTTGCATTTGCATGTCCTCTCTAATTCTACCCTCGAAACCAAAGTCGCATGTCGTCCAATGAACACACACATACGTTATGAGTATCAGGTCATCGGGAAGCAGCTCCTGTAGCAAAATGCAAGCAGTGAGGGTACAAGTGGAGAAGGGAAGGCTTTATTTATTGTTTTGTTCACTGAGTGGATCCACAGCTGGAAGGCCTGGTTTGCACAAAGCCGTCCGTGATCAGGGAAGTGTTTGATAGGTAGCTACTCAGAGAGTGTTTAAAAACTGTCTCGCTGCATGCTGAGGAGGCGGCTTGTACTTGGCTGTTTACGATGGAAGACGTGGATGTGTGGAAAGGAGGCAAAATAACGAAAGGGAAGATGAGAAGGGTGCTTTGACAGCAAGCTCGCTCAACGCGGGGGTATGCAGCTGTCTTGTGCTTATTTGTTTTACACTGTGAAAACAGAGCATTGTCAAGTTTCTGGCATGACTTAGAAACTGCCTTTCTCCTTGTGACAAAAGATTGGATATGAGCTGACGTGTATGGGCTTATTGCTTGCAAACCATTTGAAAGGGAATGGAACATATGGTTAGGGCTTGATTATTGAGTGGATACTGGGTTTACAGCACCTGGACATCCTGTTTCCAAACTTTTAACATCTAAAAGTCTTGGCTGTTTAGGTTGCTTGAGCTGTTTGATTTATTGGTAATTGCCACCAGGAAATTACATGATTTAGATTAGATTAGAAAGACTTTATAGATCCCAAATTGGGAAATGTCACTGCTACCGCAGCAACATATCAGACACACAGCACACACCCAATAAACAGGATAGAACACAATAACAACTATTATATATAATATATATAATACAATATACATAATGATAGAAAAATACAAAGGAAAGAATGTACAAACTTATATACAAGTGGCCAATAAAAATGTACAAACTACTTAACCCTTGTGTTTTCTTCCCGTAAAAATTGAAAAGCAACACTTTTGTTGAATTGTTCTTATGTTTTTGTCCTTTTTTTCAATGTTTTTCACTTTTCTACGTTTTCAACACTACGTAACACTAACTTATTAACTTTAGTTTTACAGCTATTTTTGGAATGTACGGTCAATGAATCTCATTTTTAGGAAATTATACTTAATGTTTGAGTTAGAAAAGCAGAAATTAGGAATTGTTTAGACTAAAATTAAAGGAATGGATGTTGATGGATAATCACAGACTGGAATATGTCAACTTTTACTCTCAATACTATTTCAAAACCACTTCTAATGCTATAAAATTGAATAAGACACCCCAAAATTAATAAAAGTAGAGATTTGTACTTGCCAAAGAGCGTTATGTGGAATCAATCATGTTATTTTGGGGAATTAAGAAGAACATTGATATAGGAAAATGGGTCAATTTGACCCGAGGACAACATGAGGGTTAAATAGGATTTATAAAGATGTAAGTTGACGCTGTTTTTGTAAGTTATGTGGGGCATATAAATCTTATTTCCCTGCTATCACAGTCATATTCTCAACTAAAACTAGATCACACTACTTCATTCCAGTATTATTAGTGGAAAGACTTTTTTTTTAACATAATAATACATAAATGTTTTTAAATTGTTAAATATAATTGTTTCTATGGAGATTGCCACTTATTAAGCCTCTTAAGAGGGTTTTTCGGCAATTGTCCATCACATCTTTTGTGAAACATATAACACTGTTTTAATGTTTTTGTTGTGAAAATAATATAAATCAAAATCAAATCAAATGTTTGTTTTAACATGCTTTTGTCAATTAGAGTTGGTTCAACTAAGGTCATTGGACCTCTGGCTGTCTTTAGCTAAGACTCTAAATACCAAATGTGGTGCAGCTTTAGATAATTATAAATTCTAAAGGAAACATCACTCATCTGGGAACAACAACAAAACAGACTCATCTGTCTGAAGTCTTCAATTAGGGTGTGTTTGCCGGAAAAGAGTGAAACTGCAAAATGTGTCCAAAACGATAGCACCACCAATTAAATATAAAAGTTATTTCAATTTTTTTTTTTTTTTGCAAAACGCAGGCTTCTTCCTCATCATTCGCCGGCATGTCATGTCACTCTGTGTGTGCGTGGGTGGAACGGCCAGCCTAATGGGTCACGCTGTGAGTTTCCTGGCAATTAGCCTGTCGTTTATAGATTGATTTGTCTGCAGAATGGAGGTCATGTTGTGAGGCGCGGTGACGTCTCGGCCCCGCAGCCTGGGGCCCGGAGCACACACCGTCTCTGCTTGAACTCATATGCCTTGGCAGCCACAGTTATTCTTTTGAGGAGTTATTAGCTGTCTGCCTCTCATCCCCTAGTGTGTATGTGTCTGCATGTATATACGGAAATATTTTGTTACTTTCCTTCTCCCCGTGTTACACCAAAACACAAATGTAGACGCTTGATGTACAGAAGAGAAAAAAGAAGCCTATTTCCATTGAACACAAAGTGTATCTTTAATCTCCTGTCAGCAGTCTACCATATAAATCACCAGCTAAATGTCTTAATAGTCTTAAGGTCCAACACATCTTTATTTCCTTCTTTTAAACAGAGAGTGACACCGTTTGATCGTTTGCAATATTCCTAAAATAGAATGGAAAGATTACCTTGATACCAGTTATGAAATATCACCTTTGGGAATGAAAAAAAAAATAAATGCTTACTTTAATATTTGTTTAAAGCCTTGAAGTATTAGATCTACCATTATCTCTGTTAAATCACTATGAAACCTTTTCAGTGTCCTCCTAATTCCATCTTTAAAAGACAAGTGACACATCCGATTAAGGGGCAAAGCAAGCTATCTTTTGCTGTTTTGGGGCTTCAGATGGAAAGCTGGGAAATTAGCAAAGTAATACGATCGTGATTGGCAGGGGCTGCTGTTTCTTCTGTGATACATGCATCTGTTGAAATGTTGGACTTGAAACACAAGAAAGCAGATGAATCAGATAAGAAAGCATCCAACAGAGTGGAGGCTGCCAATATCTAACCCCCCTCCCCAGACATACCTACACCTCTGTACTCCCTCTCCTGTTAATTTCAAATTAATTACTCATACTCATGGCAAATGGTGATATAATGTTTTTCATTATCACCTCAGAAAGGGCACTTGCCACTGTTTAGGTGAGACACCTAGGTATATCAGCCCTCTTCTGATTAACGTTCAGGACGGGGCTCTCGGCTAGCTCGATTGGTAGAGCGGGCGCCCATATGTAGACGTTTACTCCTCGACGCAGCAGGCCCGGGTTCAAAAGCAAGGCCTAAAAATGATTCAGGCCCACTGCAGTATGCAACAGAGAAATACCTGCATGCTGGATCTGGTATATAGTCATAGTTCACTAGCATGGACCATGGGTGGTCTGGTGGTTGGAGGGGTGGTTTAGGCGTGGCCCTGCTCCCGAACCTTAGTTAACAAATTAACTTCATATAAGACAATAAAAAACAATGGAAATTGTGGCCTCTCCATAAAGAAACCTAAAACTGTCCCTTCTCTCTCTGTGAATAGTGCCTTTCATTCACACATCCTCTCACACACTGATGGCAGCGAGCTACCATCAAGAGCAATCTGCACAAAAACGAGGGGTGTTGTGCAGGAAATAGAATGTTCTCAGTTTGCATAATCCAGTTGAAATTTACTTGAAGATTCTATAATCACTAAAGCGCATGCCATGGAAAAGAGACAATAATCAACTGGTCAATGTTCTCATGTTGACATTTAAGTTAGGTTGATTGATTCACAATGTTAACTCATGCATGGAGTAACATGATGGAAACATCCTACCTTAAAAGTTGACGGTAGCTGCCGGCGGTAGCCTCTGAGCTGCACAGGGAATTACATTTTTTTTCTCAGCATAAAGCTAGCTGACTGTTAATTAGTAAAGATGGCAAGGCAGCAAAACGTCCATTTCACTTTGTAGTTGACTAATTTAGTTGAACTTGCTCTTGCCACTGTTTAGGTGAGAAACCTAGGTATATCAGCCCTTACCTGATTAATGTTCAGAGCCACTGCAATATGCAGATAGCAGGCCTGGGGTGAACAGAGAAATACCGGCATGCTGAATCTAGTATACGGTCCTAGATACAACAAGGTGAGCTGAGCAACTATCACATGATGGATCATGGCTGTCTTGCAATCAATGGATCTACTTGCAGAACATATCACACCTGCTGTCACTTTCTCCCACTGATTGTGGAAACGAAAGCTGTGGTGCAAGTGACTGCCAGGGCCCTGGACGCCCCTAGGCTGGGATTTTCTGCAAGTTATCAGACGCTGTCCGTGGTAATTCAGATTGATGAAAGATAAGGAAAACTGATCGTACAGAATGATGGACAGCTGTATCACAGATAAATCTGGCTATCTCCGACCCAGCCAAATTGACAATTGCGAGCGCAGAGCGACTTCTATTTCAGACTCTGGCAGTTATTCTGCCTCCGTCATGCATGTTAGTGAGATGTCAACTGAGAGCTGAAAGTCCCAGTGCGACGCCGTGCAAGCAGGGATATGTGTGAAATGATGTGCAATTTTCCAGACCAAATATCAAAATTGATATGTCTGAACAACACAGAGGTCTGCTCCTTCTTATGAATATGCTAGCAAACCACTATGCTTGTATTAAAGCATAACTTTTCAAAGAATCATGATATATCAAATCAAAGGCATCTTCAATATTTCCACACACTTTAAGTTGTTGGTCTTATTTAAAATTATGAGTATTGTTTTTTTATGCACAGTGCCTGTTTCTTGAAGCAGCCGCGCTTTCAACCTCAACATGCTTTTAATCTGAAATAATCTGAAACTAGTCTTGAATTGAACATATTCACAGAGAATGTCTGATGAACTAACAAGATCTCTTTTGAGCACAAGCATAGTTACTTTTTTATTTTTTTTGCAGCCACAGAATAGAGGATAAAACAGATATTTTTATTTAGACTGTGCTAGCATACGGGATACATCGACAGCTGCAACAAAGCACAGCCTGCCAAGCATTTTATTACATATTTAGCCTGGACAATACAATTAGAGCTACATTACAGCATCTGTTACTACAATGAATTGTATAACTGAGGAACAGCTAGTTGCATTCATATTTAAATGCAGCAGATGTAAGGTCGTACCTTAACTGTAACACATGCATCACACTGCAGCAGCTAGACCTGGTTACAATGGTCTCATTTCTTCTCCATTAAAGGTCCCATGGCATGACAATTTCACTTTACGAGGTTTTTAACATTAATATGAGTTCCCCTAGCCTGCCTATGGTCCCCCTGTGGCTAGAAATGGTGATAGGTGTAAACCGAGCCCTGGGTATCCTGCTCTGCTATGAAAGCTCAGATGGGCCGATCTGGAAGCTTACCTTATGAGGTCATACGGGGCAAGGTTACCTCCCCTTTCTCAGCTTTGCCCGCCCAGAGAATTTGGCCCACCCATGAGAGAGATACATCATGGCTTTCAAACGAGCAAAGTGGCTGTTGGTCAACGCTACACCCCAGCCTCCACCTTACCTCCCCCCTCTCCACCAAAAGCCACAGACTCAGAAAGGGCACATACTAAGTAAAGCTCGGTGTGGGACTGGCTCTAGTGGCTGTAATTCTGCATCAAGGCTGAATTTTGGGAATGAGACTTCAGATACAGTAATAGGGGACCACTAAAGTCTATATAAAAGAGACTTCAGATACAGTATTAGGGGACCACTAAGGTCTATATAAAAGAGACTTCAGATACAGTATTAGGGGACCATTAAGGTCTATATAAAAGAGACTTCAGATACAGTATTAGGGGACCACTAAGGTCTATATAAAAGAGACTTCAGATACAGTATTAGGGGACCATTAAGGTCTATATAAAAGAGACTTCAGATACAGTATTAGGGGACCACTAAGGTCTATATAAAAGAGACTTCAGATACAGTATTAGGGGACCACTAAGGTCTATATAAAAGAGACTTCAGATACAGCATTAGGGGACCACTAAGGCCTATATAAAAGCATCCAAAGAGCACCATGTCATGCAACCTTATTCATACATAAGTTGTATATACCCGCTACGTTCCATTTTCGGGATTGATAGTGGGCCGTCGAAAATTTCGCCAGATGTCACTCTTTCACCTTCCTATTTCTTTGTGTTGACATTCTAATCTCCGGTGGATTTCTGAGGACTATGGTTATCTACTCCTCAGATCTCTGCAGGGTAAATCCAGACAGCTAGCTAGACTATCTGTCCAATCGGAGTTTTCTCTCGAATGACTAAAACTACTTTTGGATGTACACATTCCACATTCCACAAAAACAAGTTCCTTACCGACGCTAATTTGCAAAGACACCGTTGCTGCGTCCGGCGCTTAGCGCTACCCAGGGCGATTGTGATTGGCTTAATGAAATGCCAAGAAACTGAGCACATTTTTTCTCCCATCCCGGAATACTGTGTGGAGTAGCCTGACCCTCCTCCGCTGCACTGTGGAGAAAAGTCTGGCAAAGCGAGACTGGTAGCCGCACAGTAAATACAATTATTTTGTCTTAGTCCATAAAACAGTTATCTGGTAACGATGACTGGCATATCAAATAAACATCTTTGATTCATAGTTAGAATTGACTAATGTAGGCTATGTTTACTTGCCAGAGTAGTAACAGTGGTCAGATGACCTTCACAACAAGTCACAATTTAACTGTGTGTGTGCATGAATGTGAGTGTGTCATAGTCTGCTCCAGTACTTTAACAAATAGCACTCCCCCAACCCCCAACCCCCAACCAAAACAAAACAATTCTTCAGTGCATTGAAAAATATCAACTTGGCACCAAGGAACATATTCCTTGCTATGGCATCAGCGTTTATTTACAGACTGATGTTTCCGCTCGTCTGGACCTTTATCAAAAATATTGATGTAGTTGATGAAAAGAACTCAGCCTGCAATACATTTATCCGATTACTGTGACAGTATAAATACAATATGTCAATGGCAGTGGCGTTTCCCACTGTCCAAACGCTATTTTAACACGTCAAACAGCCGATATGTCACCACAGGGCAACTCATGACTTCATCAGCCTAGTTTAACCATCATCTCATTCAGCTGCTTTCCAGTGATGCAAACTGCAGTTACAGAGTTGTTTAAGAATAAACTACAGAGGCCATGTTCGGGGTAATGGAGGAATATGTCACCCAGTTCAACATTACTGATCTTTTATGGCTTTTTAATTGTTTGGGGGTTTGCTGAGGCTGTGACTGCACACAGTACAACACTTGTTGGTTATTTTGGTCTCTTCTGTTGTTGAGTCAAAAAGAAAAAGACTGATAAAATAATGCCAGTTATGCTGTAAATTACATGTCTTACACTATCCTACATTGTAGCGTTCTGCTATGGCACTGGTTGTAGATATTTACAATGCAATTAGCAAAAATGCATTAGCAAATATGGAAGTTTGACCAGTTCACTAGTGGTGTGTGTTTGTGCTTGTGTGCGTGTGTATGTGTGTTTGTGTGTGTGTGTGTATGTGTAACGACTTTAATGACAGCATTAATTCGACGTCGCAGAGACTTGACAGTTAATAGCGTACTTTGTATCATTACAGAGTTGTTATCTCTTTCATTTTAGCTTATATATGGAGATGTGTGTGTTGCTCGGTGAGGACATTGCTTTTGTTTACCTATGAGCCCTTTCTTGTGAAGTATTTTGTCCAACCAAGCAGATTTGAACACTGTGGATGAAGGGGGGTCATGCATAATACAGTAAGTAGCTGGCACTCATATGTGGATGACCCACTTGCTGCCAACAGCTCAGTCAACATGGTTGCAGCTATTAATATTGTTTATCATAAGGTTGAGTAGAAATCCGGGATACAATCCCAATGTAATTATCACATAGCAACAGATAATTTACAGCTCTTACTGTATTATTGACTGAGGAGGATCAGCAAAATACCAGTTATGGGATATTGCTATCATCAGACAAACACAAAATATATGGTTTGAATTTATATTTTGGTTTAGATAGATCGATAGATAGATCTTTTATTGTCATTGTGCTCAGAGTACAATGAAAGTCTGTTCAGCAGTTCTTCAGCCGTCTACATTTAAAACTGAATAAAAAGTTAAGTGAACAGAACACAAAGAAAGGCTAGTAAAAATAAAAAGTAAAATTTATAAAAGTTATTTTAAATCGTAATATAGTTTGATTTCTTCTGTCACTGTTCTTGTTTTAACAAGCAGATTTGGCAGCCCATAGAGCGGCGTTACCCATCTCACCGTGAACACTGCCTCTCCCCTCCCCTCTCTCCGGTAGAGGGTACAGAGCACTAAAATGCAAAATGAATCGGCTGAAACAGCTTTTTTCCAAGATATATCTTAGAAAAAAGCTGTTGTTGCAAAAGCTTTTTGCAATAAAGTTGTTGCAATAAAACCAATAATAGTTCTGTAAAGGTCAAGAATTTGTCATTCCGTTCAGCAAATAATAGAAAAGTACCTATAATGGTATTGATAAAGACTTAGATCGTTAAGCGGTTTGAAAAATCTATCATGTGTGCGCAGCTCCCGTACCACACTGTGTACGAGTAGTGGTTTACATCCCAGCTCAGGCGGTTCTTATGAACAATTCGTACATATTACTTTGAAATGTAATGCATTGACTACTGCTGTATAGTTAGTTTTTGAATGATAGCATACAAACCAATTTGGCAATGCATTTGCCTGCTAAATTGCATTATACATTATATGCAAGTAAATCCTCCTCACAACTGAATGTCCACTATATTTTGTACGTTCTTTATCACAGGTGGTGAGAATCAACACTCCTGCCACACAGTAATACAGTCTTATAATACCAAAAACATATTTAAAAAAAAACAAAACAACAGATTAAAGCTGCAAGCAGCGATAAACGAGCCCTTCCTACAGGGTGATTTACTTCAAATTGTGCACACAGCCTCAGCTGAGCATGGTGAACGGTGCCAAGTTTTGTCTAATTCAGAATATCTGTTGCCAAGATACGCAAACGCTTCGTTTTTGACTGCCTCCTTCAGGAAGTAGGTCCACTGTAACGTGTGCAATTTTGTAACTATCAAAATTCTTCTAATAACTTTTTGTCATAAGGGTCCATGCAGGACCCAGTTATTTAAAGGTGCCATGACATGGTGCTCTTTGGATGCTTTTATAAAGACCTTAGTGGTCCCCTAATACTGTATCTGAAGTCTCTTTTATATAGACCTAAGTGGTCCCCTAATACTGTATCTGAAGACTCTTTTATACAGACCTTAGTGGTCCCCTAATACTGTATCTGAAGTCTCTTTTGTATAGACCTTAGTGGTCCCCTAATACTGTATCTGAAGTCTCTTTTATATAGACCTTAGTGGTCCCCTAATACTGTATCTGAAGTCTCTTTTATATAGACCTTAGTGGTCCCCTAATACTGTATCTGAAGTCTCTTTTATATAGACCTTAGTGGTCCCCTAATATTGTATCTGAAGTCTCTTTTATATAGACCTAATACTGTATCTGATGTCTCTTTTATATAGACCTTAGTGGTCCCCTAATACTGTATCTGAAGTCTCTTTTATATAGGCCTTAGTGGTCCCCTAATACTGTATCTGAAGTCTCTTTTATATAGACCTTAGTGGTCCCCTAATACTGTATCTGAAGTCTCTTTTAAATAAACCTTAGTGGTCTCCTAATACTGTATCTGAAGTCTCTTTCATACAGACCTTAGTGGTCCCCTAATACTGTATCCGTAGTCTCTTTTATATAATCTTAGTGGTCCCCTAATATTGTATCTCAAGTCTCTTTTATATGGACCTTAGTGGTCCCCTAATACTGAATCTGAATCTGCCACTTTACTCGCTTGAAAGCCATGATGTCTCTCTTTCATGGGCGGGCCAAATTCTCTGGGCGGGCAAAGCAGAGAAAGGGGGGGTAACCTGGAATCTTGCCTCTTATGACCTCATAAAGCCCATCTGAGCTTTCATTTTCTCAAAGGCAGAGCAGAACACCCAGGGCTTGGTTCACACCTATCGCCATTTCTATCCACTGGGGGACCAAAGGCAGGCTGGGGCAACACATATTAATGTTAAAAAAACTCATAAATTGAAATTTGCGTGCCATGGGACCTTTAAAATTGATATAGTCATTGTTAGGGTCACTGGTCTGGGCGGGTTAAGTAGTGAAAATAGAGTACCACTCATAGCGCTTTTCAGCCATGCAACGGTGGCTATTAATTTATATATTTACCATCATTCACTTATTTCTTCTTTTACTTTTTAGAGCTACATTTTCTCCTCTTTGGGTAAGCTGCAATGGTGAATCATGATGCCTCTCTTGCCCTCTTTTTCCCTGCAATGTTTGACGTTGCTAAGGCCTCCAGGGCGAATCAGAATGCAGTTTCATGTTTGTGGCGATTATATTCTGCAAGAGCTCCCTGTTGTGTGTGTTGAGCCCCCCCTCCCCCAGGAATGTCTTTTTGCTACCATATCGTTCATAATGCACCAAGGCCAAAATATCAGCAGCTTGTATTAAAGCCAATATCAATTCAAACTTTGAGTCTGAAGCCGCTAGATGTTTTTCTCTTTATTTACTGATGCTTTACATCTGCATGCTACATGCATTCTGCTGGACTGTAACAGCAAAATGTGATGAAATCTATGAAATCTTTTATTTATTTTTTAAATTTTTTCTGATATATTTTTAGCCCTTTCGGATTTCTCGGATTTGCTTTTCTTCACTTCTTGAAATAGGCTAATATGCTGCATTAGCCTACCTAAATAAAAGCAACCCTGTTGAGGATACTGTGATCTCGGTTGTCAGAGGTTTTGTCGACAACAACGAAGATTGTCTTTGCACGGATCTCTAACAGCACTTTTTGCATGTGCTGGCCAAAGACCCGCGGTGGGTTGGTCTGCCTGTGGCTGCTGGCGTTTTCTGGAAGTGCGCCTCCCTGCTTGCAATGTTCCTTAAGAAACGAACGTATCATCTTCATTTTCTCAAGCGGTGTGTCAGCTTCAGCACACAATGCAATATAATCTTCCCCAAACTCACACCTTGCATCTGTTGATGTTGTCGTTGCCTCAATGGTAACCTGGAGGGATTTCCTAGCTGTGAATTTGAGCTTTTGATTTCAAATGGTTGTTATTCGTTACATGTGTTTTTGCGGGTCCTGTCAACAATATGTTGACACAACTTACAAAACAGTTGTTGTTGTTGTCCTACAGTGTCGTAGTTGTCGTTGAGGTATTTGTTCGGCCCGGTATAAAGCAGTCAATTGAGCGTTTCCTAACTTTTTTGCTACTGTTGGGTTATCAGGAGCCCCTCACTTCGACATGTTTGTAGATATGCAAATGAGGTTTATTGTACAGCTCAATAAAATGTACAGTCTTTGGCGATTAGACTCCATCGCTATACGAAAATGTTGTATATGCATAGGGGTAGAGAACCGTCAGGAATCTAGACATGGTCAGCTGGTGTAGATGACTGGAGGTGGAAGGTTGCACTCTTTGCCTGCAATGACAGCTGATAGCAAAGGGAGAAACCGATTTTTTAAAGCAGGATTATGACTCAGTGATTGGCCCTTGCAATTTGTGTACATTTCTGATTGGTTTAGCAGGAAGGTGAACGCCTCCAACAGCTGATTGGAGTTAGGTAGAGCATTGCTTAAGATACATTTCAATCAGGAGAGACTAGTTACAGATATGTGACAGTTATACACACCATGATAACATATACATTTGGATAACAGCTTATTTGATTTAGGAGTGCATTAATTAAAAGTTAGGTCTTCCTGAAAGAATTTACGCTGAGCTACATTTGGCCACTGTTTAGGTAGAGACCTTTCTACGGTTGTTGTTATAAACTGAAGAATAAGAAGGAAGTAAAAAAATAATTTATTTAATATGTCAACAAAATATATGCAAACTCCGTGCGATTCCGCGTGTGTAAGATAATTCATGTGTAGATTCCGCGTTTTCCGCGTCTCGGAAATCATAGGGCTCTATGAATTCTTCACTTTTAAAAGCAGCTCTCCGCTCTGTCAATTTTCACATCACTACACTATTCTAACAACTAAAACACAGCCACAAATCTTTGACCCATGTCATTCATAACTGAATGAAATGGAAGAAACTATTTAACTATGTGGACTACTTACTTTTATGGTAGCAGCACAAATATCCAGGAAAAATGACCAAAACAACAAAATCTGCGAGTCGGGAAGCCATACCGCTCTGCTCCTGAGCCGTTACAGCGGTGGTATGATGCATGGCGGAAGAAAACCTCGTTATGGTACTTTATGGTAACTTTATGGTAGGATTATGATAGGAATAGAGCGTATTTTGGCAGTTTGCAGATTATCTGTCTCTGCGTTTGTTATCCCTACTTCATGGACTACCAATAATAATGATTTAATATAAATACAGTGGGATCCATAACAGAAAATGAACAAGCAAAAACAACTGCAATACCGATGAAGGTAAAAGATTAAAAGACTAAAAACTCCAAATTACAAGCTTGACACTCAAGCGAGTTGAAACAAGTGTGTCTTTTTAAAAGCGTCATCCGAGACTGCCACTCTTTGTTTCAAAATTGATGACAGGAGTGGAGTTGTCTATCATTTTGCTCAGCTGGAGCTTACTGTTGTCATGAAGAGAAAATGTAACTACGTGTTTTACGTGGCTGTGTATGCTAAATGCCGCAAATCCAGTATTCTCTTTAATCCCAGATGCATGTCTATGGATATAACACATTTCCTCACACAGACTGGACAAGACAGACGTTAAGCTATTCCCTGTCTGGATGGATGCCTCTTGAGGATAGATACTGAACGCTGCTGAATTATTAACAGTGTTCCATCACTATACCGACAAACCAGATAATAATCTGAACCCATACTTAGACTAAATGCAACATAAAGAAACAGGCACTGTACAAATGAAAACAAAGGCTTTTGTCTGCTCTGTGAAATTGGATCAAACGCACATGTGCCGCATTGGTTTTCATCCGGATCTCTCAGGATGAGAACAGTGAGAATCGCGGCAGGATCAGCACTGCAAGCTGCGCTTCTGAAAGTGGCAATGACCTCCAAAATATGAAAGGGAAAATATAAAAAAATTGTGTTAGGAGCCTCTGTACGGCATACACAACACTCCAGAACAACACACATGACACAAGAAACTGGTTGACACAGAAGTACTGCAAAAAAGACAGAAATGTAGTTCTCATGAGAAGAATATTCAATAATATTCCAACGTTTTTTTATTTTTTTATTTTTATAAATGCATTATGCAAAAGGTTTTTTCTTCAAGTTTCTCAGACTAAGACATGGATGGAGCTGCTCGGATGCCCGGCACTCCCAGCACACCGTCGTATTTCAAAATGCCATTCTCATCTGCATTTCAAATGGCTGTGTCGAGGTGCAGAAAAGGACACACTTTCTTTTTCTTCAGAACACATCATCAGCCACAGACTGACATAGCACTCATACCTCCAGGTACTGCAGAATACAGGCCCAGCTGTTTCATATTCCTACCCGCCTGCGATATCCCTCTGAGTTGTTGCCTCTGACTGGCAGGTATTTGTTCCGACACACAAATCAAATATCTCGGCAAGGTCTCTATCAAAATGCTACATTTTCTGTGATGTTGAAAATCACCCCATTTCACAAAGGAAGCATTAGAATCATTTGTCGACACGTGCTTGTTCTCAGTGACAGGTTCTTTTCCTTGTTCTCATCATTGACAAGATGAGTGAAAAGAAGACGTGGCGGTTTATCTCTGTGCTACACCCGCCCCACAAGTCAATCATCCACTGCCATAGCTGGAAGGTTCAGCAGAATTTGAATGCGAGGGTGATAAAATCTGGGTGTTGTTAATACAACACTTACACCTTTTCAAAGTTGTCTGCACATCATGAGATATCACTTACCAAGTGGCATTTACCAAGATGCACAAATGCAAAGCAGGCAGTCCCAAAGTGTAAAAGCTGATCTGTAATATTTGTTACAAAGAAAAAACACATAACATGCAACATAACTAACAACTGTGGTTACAGAGTTTAAAAAGTGCACACATGATATTAATGGCGATGCAGTACTGTTGATTTTACCCTTTCTCAGGCACAGCGGTTGTTTCTAAGCCCTGGTGACTGACTGACAAGCTGAAGTTGTAAGGCTGAGGTTGTAAGGCTTTATTTCTATGGTACAGTTCAGCAACAAGGCAATTTAAAGTGCTTTACATGAAACATTAAAGTGCAATTAAAACAGTCATGGAAATAAAACAGAATAATATAGAAAAATATACAAATAGAAGAATAAAAGTTACAGTGAGTAAGAAATTAATAATTGAATGGGTTGTAGGGACAGGTTTGGGAGGGGAAAAGGAAGGGGTTTATTTTAAGTTTATTTATTTTTAGTGTAAAATGTTCTATGTAAATAGGAAAAATAGTTATTTAGAATGAAATATATTTTTTTGTAATTATGGAGGGAAAGTACCCATAAATATAGCGGAGTACCGGAATGAATTTTAGGTACCGGTAAAAATGTGAACTGTACCCAACCCTAATTATTATGCACAACTCACCATCCAATACGAGATACTTCAGGACAGCTCAACAGATTAAAATACCTTGGACTGACTTTAAACAAGAATCTCCGTTTTGATCTCAGCAGAGGTTACATGTCATCCGTAAACTCAGTTGACTTCCTGTTGCCCCACACCTCCTGTTGTTACTTTACAAAAGCATAATCTCACCCATCCTGCTGTACTGCCCCCCCCCCCGTTTCTACAACATGCTCAAAATTGCGGACAAAAACAAACTCACCAAAATTACCATCTGTGAACCATCCTTTCTTAATAAACAGGCTGAATATATTGATACTGCGAAGAAAGAAAACACCATTTGGGGATTATGATAGAAAAACCAGCATTTTGTCATACACTTGGGAACATATTTTAAGTAGGGAGACTACCCAGGATCCGTTCATACATATTCCACACCCAAGTGTCAAAATACAAAAATAACAATGGCCAATAATTTGAATCCCCTCAAATAAAAGATAATCTAAATCAAACCATAGCTCTAATCTTGGTAAAAGCACCAATGTTGTGAATATGTTACCTGGCACCAGCATGGAACATTCTAACGTCTAATGTATACTAACTTTATGCAAAAATAGCTAAATATTTGAGACATACAGTATGTGTGTGTGTGTGTGTGTGTCTGTGTGTGTGTGTGTGTGTGTGTGTGTGTGTGTGTGTGAGTGTGTGTTTGCGTGCATGCGTACGTGCACCAGCATCTTGGTAAACAACTTGACAACATTGTAGTAAACATTTTCGGTGCATTAAAAAGCGTGCTCGTTAAGATCCCAGCAAACAAGCTAATCCATCACAATATAGTGCATAAAAAGTCACCAAAATGAAGTGTTTGAACCTCATAATTAAATTAAAAATTAGTGGAACAACTGCAAAAAGGTCCACTTATTGAAAAAAAAAGATTCCCCCGTCCTCCCATCCCCGTCCCCACCCTGTTCACAAGGCTGGCTACGGGCCTGTACCCTCAGGCTGCTAGGATCCCAAATAAGGTCACTAGCTAAGACTGCACAGCTCCAGGGCTGCAGTGCTTAAAACAGAATATCTTAAAACTCAGGATTCTCTTTTTTTCCTGTAGTCCTTGTGCTCCTGTACGGCTCTGTGGTTAGAGCATAACACCAACAGTATACTGCCATATTCAGGGATTTTAGTTACTGTTAGCAGTAATCAATCAAACTTGTATTTGTCACACAACTCAGATGAAGTATAATTTCAGTGACAAATTATCTCGTCTAGCTTCAACTTCTGAATGATTCAAAATAAAGCATGACGATCACACATAAAAAGAGTCACTTGGTTGGTTGATCGAGCCAAGTCTACGTGAAAGGACACCAGAGCTTACCGCTGGAAACCGACACAGGCCACCCAGCTCACTGCCTGACACCTGCACACTGGCCAGCACGACGCCCAGCAGAGAAGTAGCAGCTGGTGTTTTAATCCACCATGTTCTGATGTAGAGATGGACGCAGATATGGTCTTTTTTGTCCACTTAGTCGAGATCGTAGCCAGGTCATTGCTGATAGCCATCTTCACCTTTCCTCCTTTTTTAAGAGTCAGTGAAGGGAGACTTGACAACACCGTGCAACGTCAAACACAAAAAGCACATCTCATATTTGTAAAATAGATGATTTAGCATATATCTTGTGGAGCTGATGGAAGAGGAGAGGCCTGCATTGGTTTAAAAATGCTAAAAATAGAAGCCGTAATGGTACTGTAAGGTGATCTTGCAGTTTATAACAAAGAAGGAGCGAAGGCTATAGGAATGGCAATGCAGTGTGCGTTTAATGTATAATGTAAACTCTTTAATGGGGGGGCTGGAGTTGAGAGGGGTTCAGTGCCTTGCTAAAGAGCACCTTGGCCAGACTCAGGAGGTGAACTGGCATCTCTCCAGCTACCAGTCCACACTCCGTACTTTGGTCCATACGGGGTCTTGAGCCAGCGACCCTCCAGTTACTGCCACTCCGAAATGAAAATGGTTCATGAAGCATCATGAGGCTTCATTTGGCCATCACCAGTTACTGGCAAGATATATGTGATTGAAATAAAAGAGATTTTCCTGCGAGGAATGTCACTAAACTCGACTTTTATACTTCAGTCATTCAGTCTTCAAGGAGATTTCCATCACATTCCAAATTGGTAAAACCCAAGTGTGCTGAGGACAGCTGAAGTGTGTTTCAATGACCTTTTTGAGCGATATGTGTGGCGTAACATCCAGGGGAAAAGGTAGTCAACTTTCTACAAGATATAATCTCCTCTGGCTCACGTGGTGAAGTGGGTGCAGAACAGCTTAAATCAGCAGAAATCCAAAGAGATAACAGAACGATCCCGGGCTACTTTTATGAAACTTGCCAGACACTCTCCACTACTCCGGGGAGGCTTGGCTATGATGGCTGGCACGACTAACAACAACCTACTGCAATGATAGAACCATGAGAGATGACACATTTTCTGAGATGATCTGTAGCTAAATTGATCTCTTGATCTGGCGAGGCCTTTGGTTCCACTTGCATGGACATGAGGTTCTAGGGCCTGATCTGGCATCCGGAAGCGCCCTGATGAGTTTAATGAGCTGTCATATCCTTTTGATGTGCTGCTTCTTCACAACTTATCTGTCACACACAACACACACTGAACATGCTTCCCTCTCGCTGCTCTGGGCCAGTGCTCTGTCCATCAGTGAACATGCACACACAGCAATAACTCTCATTGCAGGTATCTTATTTGTAAATAGAGATGCATACTCAAATACTCTCATGGACTACTTGAGAAAGAAGTGTTTATGTGACAGTGGGTTTAATTGTAGCCTCGGTCTTGGGCTGATTAACACTTCAAAATTTACGACTGCAGAATCTATGTTTACTACTGGATGCATAAAGAGAGAGGATGCAGGTGGATCCTCATGGTGCTGATCAAACCTTAGACTTTGTGGAAAAATGTGAATGTATATTAAGTCCACAACCTCCAAAACACAGTCAGAATGCACATCTGACATGCTATTGAGCGATATACATCCTGAGATGTGAAGATCTGATAGTTTTAGCAAAGGCTAAAATTGACAAAATTTTCTTTGTAATCAATTCTTCTTCATTACCTGCTGGTTATTTTCTCAATTCATTGAATATTAGATTCATTATTAATTAAGATTCATCAGACATCAGTGAAAAATGCTCTTTGCAATTAGCCCAGGCCTAAGGTGAGTTCTTAAGATGCCAGCAGAAAGCCCAAATATATTCTGTTTTGAGAATAAATTAAAGTTAAGGAAAAGCACCACATGCTCACTTTGCTTGTAAAATATGTCGCATTTCGCCACTGAAATCAGTAGGTTGTGTGTTACACAGGACCATGAAATCAGTAGGTTGTGTGTTACACAGGACCATGAAATCAGTAGGTTGTGTTTTACACAGGACCATGTGAGAAGCCGTCATTGGAAACTGTTTGGAAAAAGGCAGGCCCTTTAAAAAAAAAAAAAAACACCCGGCAGGTGATTGGATGAACCATCTGTCTATCACGTCCATCCCAGACACATATAAACCCAACTGTAGCTGCCAGTTTCTCCTCACCGGACACTGATTGGTTCGGTCCGCCTCTGTTCCAAAACAAACGTACTACTTGAAGCTAGTGATGGCCAGACAAAGCCTCTTGAAGCTTCATAAAGCATTTTCTTTATTTTCTGAGCCCACTAGATGGTGCTCTCTGTTCAACACAGGGATGTACACACTGAACAGCTAGCCCTTGAGCAGTCTTAAACAAAAAGCACGATCTACGGCTCAGAAAATGGTTTACCAAGCTTTATGAGGTTTCATTAGGTGGATTTTCCTGTGATATGTGATCCCTTCGATTCGATGATTCGATCCTTCTTCTGTACATTCTGCAGACAGGAGAACTATCTTTAATTAATTGTTCAGCATTCGATTAATAACCAAAATCGGCCCATGTTTCAGACTTAGTCCTCTTAGACTAAGTTAGGGCTGATAAATCTACTGAGCGCTGTCGTCTCCTCCTTCTGCCATGATTCCAACTTCAAGAAACGCACGTTGGAGGCTACGCAGTGCGCCTGCGCGCCATCTTCAGGAGACTTGGATGAAGCTGGGAAAGCCTCTTGGACAGCACTGTCCCGTCAGCAGGACCGTTTTCTCCATTTTAGGAGAAAATGTTTTCTTAACTTAAATTGCAAGCATTAAATCTTCATGAACACGGTCATGCAGCACATCATTAGAAAGCTTAAAGTCTCAGGATTCCATTGAGCCCACACACATATAAGCATTAGGTGACTTATAGCGGTTATCATCATGTTTTAAAGTAAAGAAACACAGAAGGATTCTGCGCTGATAGTGTCTAAAGTCAACGTGCGTCTTTACCTTTCTCCTTGTCTCTCTATTCACAGCGGTGAAAGATCGCCAGAAACCTTTTTTTCCTGCTTTGCCAACAGTTCAAAGAATAAGTACATCCAATCTTTTTAATCCAAAACGAGCTGGTCCCCTCACAATCTTGTAGATTCTGGCCGTGTTTCCTCGTAAACAAAGCTGAAAAGTCCATCATTTATGGACTTTAATCGCTCCTACTGCCGGCGCTAATAACGCTCCAGTGTATCCTTCTATTCAGCAAGTTTGGTTGACTCAACAGCTTTTGATTGACAGGTCGTTTCAGCCAATCCGTCTACTATAACCTGAGTTATCCCGTATGGAAGCCAATCAAGTCGCACGATTTACAGAGGGCAAAAGTGGGAAAGATTGGCATCTACTCCAACCAGTCAAAAGCAATAGTTATAAAACCCCCCTCCCTGTGTAGCCAATAAGAAGACGAGTTGATTGATACCAAACATGACCAGAAAATTTTAACCCTGTGATGGCTCCAGCTGTGTCAAAGCAAAAATAAGGCCTTAGTTATTGCATTTCATCAAATTTTAATGACTTATTTCTATAAATTTATGCATGGAGTTATTTTAGATATGTGTTTGAGTGATGGGGATGTGTTTTTTAGTTTGAGAAGTTTTTTATTTTGCACTTTTTGGGCTTTTTTTCTGAGAGGAAATAAGAAAAACGCACAGACATATCTGTAGAAATAACTTCATAAAATAACCATTTTCTGAGTCATTTTCTTCTGGATTTTTTCTGTATTAAGTTCAGACATGTGGCTGGGGTACTATTTTTGTATGTAGATCATGTAATATACTTACAGTAGTGTTTTTTAATAATTTTACATATGATTTACTTGGACGGAAATAGAAATTCTCTATTCTAACCTCTTCAGCTCTGTGTCAGTAAGACCTAGTGTCACACTGACACTAGAAACAAAAAATTGAGAGTGTTAACTTCCCAATGACCTCGGGACCCTCCCAGAGGGCCAAAGGATGTGGAAACTGTAGCAATTGTTTTGGGGGAAAAATTTAGGCGAGAAAAACATATATTTTGAAGTGATTTGTTAACAGGTTTAAAGCCTATGTTGCAGGTTAACCACCACTGTTGATTATTGGGTACAAAAAGCATTCAAGATATGTATATCATTTATAAAAATGTCTCCAAATAGTGTTAAATGTCAGTTTTTGGTCATTTTTGGTATTTGCGGGTTTATTAAGTCAATTTGGCGATGACGTCACAATGGGGAGCTAAGTCTCAGACTAGCACTAGAACTACGGCGACTGACTGGGATGTGGACGAGGTGGAAAGGCCAACAGCTGTATAATTACAAACCTGCCAGATGCGAGAGGGCAAATGAGGAATTATCAAGATTTTGGGAAGTCTCCTTCATCTATCTCCTTCATTTAGCAACGCAGCAGTGCATACAATGACTTTACTTTTTACTATCAGTGAATAGCACTGAGTGAACGTCAACGTTTTCTTTCTATCTAGTGACAGTGATCATGTCGTTAGTTCAGATAAGTACTGGTACACTTTTCTAGATATAGGGATAGAGGGCACCCCCTAGTGTTATTTCTAAGTGTTTACCTCTTCCTCCGGTGAAAACGTGTTGCTGTTTGGCAGGTGCTTGTGCGCGTGGTGGCGAAGCTGCGGCGGAGAGCGAGTGCGTTAGAGCCGCCGGTCGAGCAGCTCCCCCCGCGATCAGCTGATCTGACGATGCCTAAATCCGTTTGTGACATTTCAGACAGGATCATGGTCCTCTCCAACCAGCACGCATCCTTTTTTAAATTGTTTATATTAACTTTACCTTTCCTTTTAAACTGAGTCATCTGAAAGGCTCCTTGTCCCTAGACAACACCAGTTCACTGCATACAGACAGGCTATACAAAATAAATGTCTTATGACAGTATCAAGACAATCATTAAGGGCCGTTTTAGCCATTCCCCTTGATATCATATAATCTAAAGAAAACAGTGTAGAAATGATACAAACACCAATCCACTACTATTACCACTGCTACAGTAGTACTAGTACTGCGCATTAGAACTGATACTACTACAGTAGTACTAGTACTGCGCAACTCAATGACAATATAGCTTTACTCCAGATGTGGTGTAGGAAAGAGGTGACCAGTATTACTGTGCGGGGTACACAGTAATAAATATTGAATTATATTGTTATTAGGACGTGGGTTAATAAGACATGTATTTTCAGAAAACATTAAAGTTTGGTTAAACAGCAATGAACAGAGGGTAATTTAACATATGTTCTATTTATTTGGGCACAAAGCGCATCATTTTAAAATAAATCCATGTGGAAGTTTTTAAGGAAAGAGCAGTTTGGTGCAAAATCAATATTTTACAGATTACGATTAGCTGAGAGCTCCATAAAACATTTTCACACTATACTCAACAGTACACGTATTTGTACACCGTTGTATCCTTCAAAAGTTTTTTTAAAAGCTTGTCCAAGTCCGTTGTTGAAAATAATGTCCAGGATCTCCGGGAAAAGAAACTATGTGCGTGTCTCCATTTCAAACATCACTGCAGGTTGATTGTGGGCGACAACGCTGTCGTGGTTAGCTTACCGAAACTCTACTGCCAAAGTTGCTGGCTGGCTACGCAGCGTTAGCTATATCCGCTAGCATACGTACAGGCTAACGATAGCCAGTTAGCTTTGTGTGTAACGTAACAAAAACCCACCCATCTCATAGGAGCGAAGATTACTATTTCATTCAATACCAATATGGTATAAAATGAGCACTAACGCCACAGGTATTATGTTGACAACATGGAGGCATATATAGGCAACACCAAAGGCAGTTGTGATATTTACCTAGCAGGCTAGGCTAACGCTCTTGCGCTAACGGCCGGCGGCGTAGCGTTAGCTAGCTGTCTAAACTTGTGAAAAGCCGAACAACATCCCCGTCTAAGCTGTGTTTCACTTTCCCTCCAATATTATAATAAACATAATGAAGTCACCTGGACTCAGTCGAGATCATAGACTGTTAATATTAAAAGACCAGAAGCCATATTAGGCCAGACCAGCGGCAAATACAACGCAAGTTTCTCTGTTATCTCCCTAATGTGACGTCATGCAATGCATTGTGGGGGAAAAAATAAAACACTGTAAATAGTGCCTACTTTTCGCATTATATTCAGTTTTGCGATATCCAACACCATCAAATACAATGGATAACAGTTCAAATATTTATTTCCCACAAGCAAATTGCACAAATTCGTTGCAAAATTAAACCTGCAACATAGGCTTTAAAGACACCGTGGTAATCCACCGTGAAACGGAGCAAGTTGGTGGTGTTTTAATGAACACCACCAAATTGATATCCAGTATACAGCTCCAGCTAATTCAATACAACAGCGCACAAACTGTGTTCAGTATGTGCATGGGGGAGATGGTTCTACTGTAATTGATTGTGACTGTTTGTCTCATGGAACATTTATTTGTAACACATCAAAAGACATGTTGATGATCCTGATACAAACTGCAATTGAGGGAAATAATAGTGGGGGACGTGTCATTTAAATTTTGCTCGTATGACAACATGCTTCAGGCACTGTTGTGAGGATTATTAGGAATTCCTTTTCAACATTTAAAAGTTGTACATGTGTTATGAGGCCAGAGTCCAGACTGCTTTAAAGGGTTGAACTTGTGGGTGTACAAAGTGCAATGACACCTCAGTCAATACATGTAGAAGACGTTATTTCCACTCTGAAAAACAGATTAAGGCCAAATTCAGCATGCAGATAACTGAAAGCTTTTCTGGTCCTTTATACAGTCCAAACTATAGGCTGGTTGCATTTAGGGAGCAGCTTGAAAGTCAGGTGATCTGTTCAGGCAACCCTTTTAGAAGACAATGATGCTCTGACCCAGGGTTCAGAGACTCTCTTTTGGAATTGGAACAGCTGACAGTTTTTATCATTCACCTGAATTCACACCGATTGAGCAGGCACAAAAATTAGCAATGATTTTTTAACCAGGGCAGCAGTTTTCAGATTACATTATGTGCTTACATAATTGCAAAAGGGCTCTCTAATGATTTCACAGTACTTTTTTAAAATGATATCAGATTAATAAACAGAATGAGCCTTTGGAACATTGGATGGTTACTGATAATAGATAATGTAGATATTGCATTAAAGATCAGCCCCCCCACTCAAATCAGCTGGTATTCTGTCTATAAAGGTGTTATGGAAATTTATAAGTGAGCCCAAACTTTTGACCGGTAGTGTAAATACCATATATACCATACATTACAAAAATGTCAAATATAACTGCTTTAAAAGACAGTTTTGTGCAGGTTTTGAGACCCAGGGTGAGTGAGAGAGAGGAAGCAGCCCCCAGGAAGAGAGGCAATGCCCCGCCAGGCTCCGAGATAACATTGTCCTCTGCCTTCTGCTTGGAAGTGCTGAACTTACAGCTCGCAGCAACTTAAAACCACATAGTCTCTGGGTCCTGTTTGATATGTCGGTCCATACGCATTACCTCCATGGGCTAACATCATGTGACTTACTTCTTTGCTCCTGTTAAGAATAATACAACCGTTAGAGGGCACTGTCCCTTTAAGGTCACTGGGTGACTAACAGGCCCTTCATGCCTGCAGGAACATTTCAGAAAGGCAGTCTAAGTACTAACCACTCTAAATAGTGTAAAATGCAAACTAGCATGAATATGCTTATTGGACTTATATCCAGTCTCCAAAGCCTAATTCAAACGCGAAACACGGCGAGACCCCATCTTGTCATGAACCAGCTCACATTCACAAGAAAATCAGTGAGTCCCCACACAGGTTAGGATTAAATTAATATCCATGACCTACTTTTTATTTCATGAATCCACATCTATTTGTTTCCTAATGCCTTGATGATTTCCCTACCTATTTATTTCCAGTTGTTATATTAAAATCAGGGGCCGTGGATATCTCTAAGATTCAGAACAGAGCAAAAAAACTTGACAAAGTGTGAGCTTCTCTTAACACATCCATGATTGAGAGTGCACCACCACGGCAATTCTGGGGTAACTAGGCCTAGACCACCAACTAACAGTGACCTGACAGCCGGCCGGTTGTGGTGCTCTATAAATACTGCGGTTGACATGGGGACTGCCCATTTCTTGACACTCCATTGTTCCGACCTCTCAATAACCCAAAAAAGTCTCTTTAGTCCTACAGCCCACTAGTCCGACGTCCCTTTGTTTAAAAAAATAAACCCTTTGCTCCAACATCCTATTGTTCTGAACATATAGGCTTTTGTGGATCACCTCCCATAACAGCGTCCGTGGGCAGGGGCAGGGTCAGCACATAATCAGACCGGCCCTGTCGGTACAATGGAGCGTCTGAGAAATGACATGGCATCGTTGACACAACATCAGCTGAGGCGTTGTTAAGTGAGCTAGCGGCAAACGACTGCTCTGATTCACATTAAACTGAGCCCCAGAATTTACCCCAGTTACCCCAGAATAGGTGACTGTGCGCCGGGTACATAGCACCGGAAACTGCTGGTCGTGGTGCTCTCTCACTTCGCCAGCCTTTATTTGCCCACGGCTGTATTCTGAATGTAAGAGCTATCCACATCCCGCTGATTTTCATATAAGAACTGGATATTAATTGAGAAGGAAATCAATAAATGTGGCAATAGGAAATACAAGTCCACAGAAATAAATAGATGTTGAATCACGAAATAAAAGTACCATGAAATAATTAAAAGAGTAGTAGATTTATTAAATAAAAAGTATTTATTGAACTAATTGAGTCATTTTTATATGAATATTTACATTTATTTAATTGCCTCATTTATTTATTTCATGATGTATTTGAAATGCATATTTGTTTATCTATTCAGGTCTTTATGCATTTATTTAATATTGAATTAACGGCAATGCTCCACAGATCTCTGCAGGGTAAATCCAGACAGCTAGCTAGACTATCCGTCCAATCAGAGTTTTCTCTCGCCGTACACATGTTCCATCAAAACAACTTCCTTCCTTTTGCAGAGGTGGCGTTGCTTCCTTAACAAAGCAGGATATTATACCCAGCCAGACAAGATACAAACACCATAATGTGTGCTTATGGTTGGAGAGTGTCTGTTTTACTCTCACCTTGGCAGGCCAGCTGCCCTGGAACACGTGACTGGAGAAGACCTAAAGGAAAGTGGCTGCTTAATATTGCAACAGTGCAGTATTGTTTGATGTTACTGGGTTGGCTGGTAATGGAAAACAAAGCCTCACTTTGATTGTGCTGCTGTGGGTTGTGTTAGGCATTACATTGTTTTCCAATATTTGATGTGCTGGGGAGGGGGGGGGATGGATATCAATGCTGCGTGTTATTGTCTGTTAGTGTATCGGCTTATAGGCATGTTTAGGTGAACTTGAACCTGTATGTGTTATGATGCGTTGCATTACAGAATATTCAGATAAGGAACGCAATCATGATCCCAAAGGAACATGTCAGAAAACATTGAGAGAATTCAATTAAATTATATTATCAAATCATAGCGAGAGTTATCTCAATGCACTTTATAGATAGAGTAGATCAAGACCACACTATAATTTACAAACAGACAAAATTTCCAGTAATTCCCCCAAGAGAAGCATTCAGTGCGACAGTGGCGAGGGAAATTGCATTTTAGAGAGAAACCTCGGACAGACACAGGCTCTTGGTAGGCGGTGTCTGACGTTGCCAGTTGGGGGTGTGATGAACAGTGGGAATCTTGCCTAGGGCAACCAAAGGGTTAGGACTAGCCCTGAGGCCCTGGCTAGTTTAATTTATAATGCAACATCAGGTTTTATAAACTACATGTGTTTTGTGTGCAGAAATCTGAATGTGTAAAGTAACTAAAGCTGTCAGATGAATGTAGTGGAGTAAAAAGTACAATATTTCTCTCTGAAATGTAGCTGAGTAGAAGTTCAAGTACCTCACCATTTGTACTTAAATACAGTACTTGAGTAAATGTACTTAGTTATGTAGTCCAGCGCTGCATATGACTGAGCAGAATTGTTTTTTTATGTCACGATGTCAGCACCACCCTGAGTTTGAATATGATAAATGTATCTGTGCCTCTGTATCCTTATTAAAGAACAGTAATTAGAATAAAAACAACAGTACTGACTTTACCTAGTACACAGAAGACAGAAGTAGACAGGGTTTGTTCTCTGATCCAGCAACACTAGCCTTGGTCTTGTGTTGTTTTCCACGAGGAATGCCAGTTTGAGCCAAAATGATGCTGATTGTATCATCTACAACACGGGTGAGTGCTGCTGCTTCAGCGTCGCCCTATTTGATTTAAAGTCTGATATCACAGATTGATACATAACAAATTACCATTCAATTTGCTATTTCTGTTCCTATCTTTACCATGCTATTTTTTCCCTCCAGAGTAATCAACCAGTGCTGGTACACCACATCTGTAAAGATTAGAGTGACATTGAGTATGGCCCAGGGACCATGTCTAAAACTGGCATGGTGTCATCATTATAGATGACCAAATCTGTTTTCTAAAAATAATAATAATACATTTTATTTGTAGAGCACTGTTAATTAACAACTCAATCAATCACTGTTTTTTAGTGTCTAAAAGGATACAAATGAACACAAATGGATGCCTCTGTCACTTAGCAATTTAACACAGATAGAATAATGATGTTGGCATAGGAAAGCAGGATTTAAAGGGTGGTTGTGGCTCAGGGGTAGAGCGGTTGCCTGCCAATCAAAAGGTTAGTGGTTCGATCTAGACCTGGTAGATGTGTCCTTGGGCAAAACACTGAACCCTGAGTTGCCCCCGATGCTGCGCCATCAGAGTGTGAATGTGAGCAGGTGGCACCTTGTACAGCAGCCTCGGCCACAGTGTAAGAATGTGTGAATTAGGAATGGATCATGTACTACATAAAAGCGGTTTGAGTAGCCGTTAAGACTAGCAAAGTGCTATATAAGTCCATTTTCAATGTAAGAACAGTGTTAGCTGTTAAATACAATGACAGATTTATTTCAGAATCTTTGTGTGAAGTGTGAGGGACACTGAGGACTATGGTTACCTGCTCCTCAGAGCTCTGCAGGGTAAATCCAGACAGCTCTGTCCAATCTGAGTTTTCTCTTGCACGACTAAAACAACCTTTTCTATGTACCACCATAACAAGTTCCTTCCCGAGGCTATTTTGCAGAGGCATTTTGCTCCGTTCGGCCCAAGACGATTGTGATTGGTTTAGAGAAATGTCAAAAAACTAGAGCACGTTTTTCTCCCATCCCAAAAGGCTTTGTGGACTAGCCAGACCTTCCTTGGCAGCGCTGTGGAGGAAGCGAGACTATCCAAAAAGTCACATTAAATGGCATAAGCTAGGTTTCAACCTGTAGAGGGCAGTTCACTCTAAAATATTTATAGCAATGTGTTCTAATACTTATTCTGACCTGAATCCACCAACACTACTAAATACCCGTAAAACTTGGTTCAGCTGTAAAAAATAAAAATAATAAAAATGTGGTTAAGGGGTTTAAAGAAAAAGAAAAAGAAAAATATTAGTTGTTTTGAAAAGGTGCGATGGTGTAATGTGAAAAGAAGGCGCACTGCAACATTGGATAATGGCAATTACATAGTGGCTAAGCCTACTACGGCAACATTGTATTATTTGAAGTGGAATTGTTTACATGTCCATTGCTAGCTTCACCAGTGTATTTACCACTACAAAACTGAATAAACTCAGCATTTACAATCTATTTACATTCAAGCAGCATGGCTAACAGTCTGATTACAGCTCCAGAGAGAGTGTTCTGAATGCCCTACAGCGTTTCAGTCAAGTAGAAAGCAGCTACACAGAAAAACCAGACACATGGAACATATTATTTCCTATTTCCTACACATGGAACATATTATTATGGTTTCTACATAATACCATGACCAATTACTCGGTAATAATAGAAATTCCACACTAAATGCTGCACATGCATGTGTTTTATACTCATTTGAATGGTCATATTAAAAATCTAAAAGTTATAACATATATATTAGTAGTAATATATATTACATCAGAAAACTTGAACATATTCTTTATGTCAAAAGGAGTCAGATGGCTATTGATTGCTAAATATTTTAATATTTTAATTGATTGACGGCATTGATTTTTGGCTGTTAATTGATGTAAAAAAAAAAATTCAATTGCAACTAATAGCATAATTATCCATATTTAGTCTTGCATTGCCAGACCTTCCTTCACAGCGCTGCGGAGGAAGGTCTGGCGAGTCCACACAGCATTCTGGGATGGGAGCAGAACATGCTTGGCATTTTTTTTTTTTTAAACCAATCACAATCGTTTTGGGCGGTGCTAAGTGCCAGACGGAGAACAGCGCCTCTGCAAAATAGGAACTTGTTTTGGAGAAACGTGTGTACTATCAAAAGTTGTTTTTATCGTGCAACAGAAAACTCAGATTGGACAGATAGTCTAGCTAGCTGTCTGGATTTACCCCGCAGAGATCTGAGGAACCATAGTCCTCAGAAATCCACCAGAGGTTAGAACGCCGACACAAAGAAAGAGGAAGTGTTCATTTTGACAACTCAAAAAAATAGAAGTAACTGATAAATACAATTAATGGAAAGTAAAAAAAGAAATTTGTACTCTAACACCCCTGCAAACCTGTAGTAACAACATCTTTAATCATAAAGATGTGCTGGAAATATATGTATAAATACTGGAGCCAAACAGGCCTCAGGAGAATCACAAGAGTTGCTGACAAAGGAATGCGGACATAATCAATACAGTTCCATCCGAAATATAAATATTAATGCAGTCATAACATTGCATTCAGTGGCATCTAATTAACAGCCGTAGGAGATACCATTTGTAGCACGGACTGTAAATCCATTTGAACAAAGTGAGGGCCACCACCCCTGTGTTGTGTACTAACACCTTCAATGAAGCTGACTGGAAGTAAAGACGCAGAACATTTATGCAGTCCATTTCATTCAAAGTGCTTTAAGGCATTAAAAAAAGGAATGAATAAATCATGATACAAGATGGGGAAATGAAAATTCACAAAACGAAGAAAATGGCAAGTACAATTTCAAGTAGTGTGAAATGTTAGTAACTCACAGAGAAAAAACATGAAAGCTTTTAGACTCATTTAAAATAAGGCAGTGTTAAGGCAAGTTCCAGATCCTGTGGAAGACTCTTCACTATACTTTACTTGCAGAATAAAAGTAAGCCCTGCTTCACCCTGTTTTTAGTCTGGAGCAGTTAGTGGACCGCTCCCAGCAGAGGGCCTGGACTACGGGGTTTTTTGTTATGAGAGCAAGTCAGAGCTATATTCTGGCACCGAACCATGGAGCAATGCAATGAGCATACATTTTTTTGACACTTTTTTTGCTTTCCCCCAACGTTTTAGTCAGTTTTTTCTGGGCTTTTGAAGCTTTTTTAACTTTAAAAAAAATTCAAATGCTATAAAATTGAATAAAACACCCACATTTAATCAAAGTAAGGAACTGATCAATTATTTCACCTGTAAAAAGGTTTTATGGAACTATCCACGTTATTTTGTTTGTGACAATTTGGTTGAAAGAAACCCAAATTTCTGATGTAGGAAATTTTTGAAAATGGGTCAAATTGCCCCGAGGACAACAGGAAGGTTACCAGTACAGGACCAAAGGCCCTAATTTATGACATAATGGATATCATGTTTTTTTAAACATAATACGAGATTGAAGAGTAATGTGACATTATCCATCCAATCTCTCTATCATGAAAAAACAAATTGCATAAAACGTGATGTACTAATATATTTTCAATTAGTCCATCCAGTGTCACATGACATCTGGCTGTTTGTTCACGTCCATGTTGCATATTTGATGAATTTGCCACTCAAATGATTTCCAGTTTTGGCATTTTGCCCACCAGTGCTTGGCAACTTTTGGCTCACTGTTACTGTCACATTGCAAAATATCTCAATTTTGTTTATGATTTTATGAATGTGTGTAAATGCTGCTTACCATTGATTGTTCTGATTCTCATACCTGGGCTTCAGGTGTTATGCTCATCCTGACTCTGGTTGTATAACACTTCCTGTTCCTGCTCACTTAAAGCTGTTCTGCGTCAGCTGGTTTTACGACAGGTTTTTCATTCACTCACATAGGGTTTCTGCAGGTTTCACCAAGTCAAGCTAAAGACTTTTTTAAGCCTTTTAAATTTAAAAAAAAGTACAAACCCGCAGAAGCCCTGTCCCACATAAATGGATGGCATTCCTCGTTCTGAGTCGCTAGCTCATGAATTGGCGTTAATTGCATTTGAGGCTGGAGACACAGTGATAGAAAGCCCTTGTTAGTGTAAGACCCCGAGCATTTATGCCATTTGCCTACTTTAAGAATGTGTTACATGTGTTTGTTTCTAACTGACATCAATCATAAACCATTTGAGTTTTTTTGTTGTTGTTGCGTCCAGCTTTTTTTTCAAAATGACACTAATGGTGTAATGATTGCCTGTGCTGGCCATTATCAAACTGTCACTGTGCACTTACAGCTGTCTGTGCTTAGACCTCTATTGTAATGATGAAGAGTCCTTGACATGGTTTTGGAGTTATCCGTTATTTGTCATTAATTGTGACAAGACAGTAGCATCCATTTGGTGTCTATACCAGCCAGTGCCCATGACCTTGAATAGATGAATACTGAGTGAATAATTATGAATAATTTATGGTAATAATTTGTTGTATCGAATGCCTATAGTGATCGTAGAGCATTTGCACTTAAAGTGTTTCCACCACATTTAGCTGTTATGGTGGTTCCAGGGAGTCTTTTTTCAGGACGGAGGTAAAGAATTAACAAGGTCAGCTGTGATCTATGCAAAAATGCAGGACACGACAGCTGTATGTAATTTAATTAAAAACACTGAAGCACTATACAGTGTCATACAATATGCTGCTGCAAAGACACAAAGGAAAGTGGCCAATTGTGAATGTATGATGGATGCATAAAGCAAAAAGAAATAAATAACAGTGGATTTATGACACTTAAAAGAAACAGATGGCAGGCACCACAGAAGTAGAAATGTATTCACTTCAAACTGTTTGGTGTATTAATAAAAATGCAATGTTTCTTACTTTAAAGCATTTTCTAGTGCTGTGTATGTATATAGTCTATAGTTTTGTAACATCAATGTACCAGATTATCTGACAGAATAGTTACAGCTCTAGACAAGAGATAATTTGCCATTTTGAGACTTGACACTCTAGATCATAATATATTATTAAATAAGCTTCAAGCTCATGGTGTTAATGAAACATTATTGGCTTAATAGTTGGTTGTTTAACAGGAAACACTGTGTCATTTAAAATGAAACTAATTAATTATATATTCACATACAAGACTACATACTAGGTCCTCTTTTATTCCTCAAATACATCAATAATGTCCATTCCACGTCAAAAGAAGCGTTCTTCATTGTATATGCCGACAACACCAATACCTTTCTAATAGATAAAGATGAATATAAGCTGATGTCTAATGTGAGCTATCTAGATAGATGGATGGTTCAAATACTCCAAATGATCCCTTAACCCTTGCGTTGTCCTCGGGTCAAATTGACCCATTTCACAGTGTATTATATCTGAAATATGGATTTTTATTTAATCTTATAGAATTCTTTTTTTTTTTTTTTATGGTTTCAAAACAGTATCCGGACTAAACTTTGACATCTACCCATCTGAGATCCACTCAACATCCTCTGATCTTAACTATTAGTCAAAATAATTCATAATTTTTTGCCTTTTTAACTAAAAACGTATGTATAATTTGATACAAATGAGGTTTGTTGACCATAAATTCCAAGAATAAGTGTAAAATGTATTATTAAACCAGCTCAGGTTTTTTTAAAAAAGCGCCGAAAGCTGGAAAAAGTGAACGACAAAAACATAAGAAAAGCACAAAAAAAAAAATTTAAAAGAAATTTGACCTGGAAGGGCAAGTTCATGGTTGACGGGAAGACAACACAAGGGTTAAAGGGACAGTTTACCCCAAAATCAAGAATACATATTTTTGTTGTGCTTTTCATCACCAGATGGTTTTGGTTTGAGTTGCAGAGTCTTGGAGATTTCAGGCTTAGCGTTGACAAACTCAGCAGCAATGTCTCTATCCGTCTTTCATGACCTGTTCAAGAGAATCCACAGACCGGTTTAGCTGTAAAAATAGGCTTGTTGGACAGTTTTCAGCCCATTTCAGCCGCCTTCAGGCTGAACAGGAAGTGACAAAAACACTGTGGTGCGATTCAGATTTAATAAAATGTAAACAGACTCCCATATCAGCTGGTACACTCTCTCTAGTTGTTTTAATTATGCTCAAAATGCTCTACATGCGATACTGTAGATGGTTACACCCCTCTGTATGTCAAACTATCTCATGGTATGTAAAAATTAGAATTTACTTGTGTATAAACTACTGTTTCTAAATATAATTGAAGACTTATGTTTAGCGGACAAATCCAATTATTGTTCTAATTAATAGATATCCACGCTGTCTTTTGCTGGATATTGTAATTGACTTTTAAAGTTTGTATTTATTTATTCATTTATATCATGTGTGTCCGTGTGACGCACTTTGTATCTGTGTTAAAAAAAAATAAAGCTTTACTTACCTACCTAAAAAAATGAATTAGCTGTGAATAAAGCTTCATGGTCAACAGTGGCTCAGTAACATATTCTGTACTTAAAATGTCTGTCACACTTGTCTGTCCAGTGGGGAGTATTTCTCCACTATTTCTGATTCACGGCTCGAATTTGATGGAGCACTCTGATAGAAGTGGATTCCCATGCGGCTGTCTCCTATGACCCTGCAGCGGCAGTAGGAAATGACAGTATGAGTAATGCTATTCATCCAGTGTGGTCCACTGGATTGAAGGCTAGGCATTGTGTGTTGAGAAAACAATAATCTGTCTTTAATATGAATCCTTTGTCACCCATTCTGTCCCAGGGACTCCGCGGGGCGAAAGCTCGCCGTGTCGTAACCTTCTCTTTTTCTTAGACACATTTTCCAAACTGCTTTCCAGAGAATACTAAAGATATGCAAATTTGGAACTTGGCATATATTAATGCTAAATGGCAATTTTCACAGGTGCTGACATTTTGGCCAGTGTTGCGGGATGATGATTATGGACTACATTCACTTAATGTTAGGCTGTTGTTGGCTCTGTGCATTATTTTGAACACTGCAAAGTGAAATGGTGTATTTAATCCTCTTATCTCACAAACACAATACGTCAAAAAGTAATGCATTGCACTTTCTTGGGACTACTATTTATGTCTGCAAGGGGCATGAGTGCCAAAGACCATACCAGCTCCATTGAGTATTTTTATCCATTTGCTATATAGAGAGTCTGATTTAAAATTATGCATGTAGGCCCATGAAGGGGGAGCTGACTCACAGATGTATCAGATTCAATGTATTTTTAGTACACAGTCCATATAGCAGCATGGCGCGTACACTGTAGACATGTATTATTTCATTATTTGTCCAATGCTGCTGAGAAATCATCTGCTTCGTGCGTACACACTGTTTTTGTGTCTGGCACCTGAAATATGAATGCGTTGTGCTGCATGTTGCAAAATAAAAAAAAAAGATTCTATGTTAGTAGAAATCCCAGTACCTGTTTATTGTCATTCTGGGGAGTTTGGCATTAATCAAGATCTCACAGTTGAATCTTACATTCTTGTGATGAGCATGCTCCTTAAGTTTGGCTCTGAAAATCAGGTTTGCAAAACATTGAGTATGTTCTATTATGTTTTGCCACTTTTGTGCTACTTTCCAGCAATCATGTCAAATTCCCAGTGTGCACTATGGTCCATGTTGCTGTTGACAACAGTGTTGGACCATTGGAGACATACACCACCATTTGACACCGCTCGCTGCTACTTTTAACGAGACAAAACAAGGACCTTTACTGTGAGGTTTTAAACCCACCTGCGAATGCTACCAATTGTATTTGGTAGAGTGCTAACACATTTGAGTAAATGTGTTTGGACACCTTTTCAGGCTTCATGCTGTGTCAGTGAGCAATAGAATCTGAAATACAAACCAACAAATAAAGTTCTAAGGAGGACACCCACATTTCATGAAATCCTCTGCACAGTGTTTTTTTTTTTTTTACAATTCACTGTGCAGTGAAAGCAGACAATATATAAGAATCCGACATACAGTAAATGGAGTGTGTCTACAAGCTATAATGTGAAAAACTGAAATACCCCCCTACTGTTTGTGAGAATGCACAAAGGAAACATAGAAAGCAATTAAATACATTTTAAAATGTTAATTTGTTTTTGAGAATAACCTGTATTGATGAAGAAGTCTAAGGATGTGATCTTAATGCAGATGTTCTATGTTATGATGGTACTAGAGGAAAGGTCAGCGGGTCACCAACGTTGTTAAAAGTAGGATTGATTCAATAACATCATGCATGACTTAATGCATGAACAATTTATTAATAAATGCATCAATAAAGGTATTTGAATCAACATGCTTTCTTATTTATTGATTATGTTCATGTCTTTTTCAAAAGAACTGACCGGTCTCAGCAGTGTACATACTGTAGATGCAAAAACATGAAAAATGCTGAAATGGTCCATTAATCAACATTATTTTGCCACACTGATGCACTTAAGCTCCAAAGAAAGGATGGATGGTTTCATTTGAAACACAACTTGAAGTGTAATCACAACAAACACAAAGCATGAACCAATTTAGGATGAAGTGCAATTGAGAATAGTATACTGACGGCAGGAGAGTTTTTGACAGTTCACCCATTGTTGGCCTGTCTCCAAGTGCTACGGCTCACAAGTGCAGCCAGTTTGAAAGTTGTCTGCTATGTGATGTTAAGGTCTGTGACCTATGCCATCTTGTCAGCAAGGTGTCTTAGTTGGGACTAAATACCTCACATAAAGGTACTCTGTTTTCTTTACAACTACTACAGTAGATAAAGGGTACCTCCAGTGGATTGTGATTATAATAATGAAATCCCTTGCTATGTAGCATACACATTCTATCTTTTCCTTTTCTATGATTTATTTCTCCCTGTATACCTGTTGAACCATAAGCCATTGAACAATATTAACTCATACCTAAACGATACACTAGGTTGATTGCTGATTACTCCCACAACACTATATTTGACCATTCTATATAAAGTTGTGAAATTACTACATGATGGCCTGACCGTAGTGACAGTTTCAATCCTTTGACTGTTCTATTTAACGTATAGTCGCAGTTTTAAATACACAGTTGACGTTGTGAGAAAGAGCAAGTTATATTCAGCTAACAAAATACTTTGACAAAAGAGAAGGGATTGGCTCTAACCCTTGTGTTGTCCTCGGGTGAAATTTGACCATTTTTTCCGAAGTTTCTTTCAATCCAATTTATCAAAATAAATAACATGGATGGTTCCAAAAACGCTTTTCACAAGTAAAGTAAAAGATCAGTTTACTACTTTCATTGACTTTGGGTGTTCAGGTAATGAGTGGAGAACAGGAGTACTTCTTAAAGAAAAAAAAAGGTCTATGAGAGTTGGATTTCTTACTGGTTGGTAGGTGATCAAAAACGTATGTCATGCAGTGGAGTGTGTTAGTTGTTTGAGGGTCATACAATGTGATTTTCTGGATTTTTGTTTTGGATTCCGTCTCTCACAGTTGGGGTGTGCCTGTGATGGGAGTTGCGGACCTCTGCATGCTTTGTGGGTGGGGGCTCTGCACTGTTGGCGGTGTGTCGGGTGCTTGCTCTCCCCACTGTAGAACTGTTGGGTCCATGTAAATTACGGAGTGTGTTCTAGACCTACTCTATCTGTAAAGTGTCTCAAGATAACTCTAATTGATACTATAAATAAAATAGAATTGAATTTTATGAAATGTTATAATACAACGTTGAAAAAAGGGACAAAAACGTCAGCAAGCTTCAAAAACATTAGGAAAAGAAATTAAAATGTCAAAAAAGGGACAAAAAGATAAGGTAACCTGACAAGTGTGGAAAAACCTAACCAACACATATTTTTATATTTTTGACCCAGAAAAACACAAACGACGTTAAATACAGTTAAATACAGTTAAATATGGTTAAATACTTCAACTTAGGTCCTAGACTTTTGGTTTCACATGAGACACAAACATCAGTGATGTCCAAATGAAGCTTGATGAAGAATTTTCTTTATTGTTTGAGCCCAATAGATTGCGCTAGATGGTGGTAGCGCTATTGGCGGAATATGGTGATCTTATATTTACTCCCTGCTTTGCTCCCGCGATAATTACTATGGCCACAAGGGGTCCCTGCTAACAGCACATGTAAATATGGTTCGTTATAAGCTGCTTGCACAAGATACCTATACAGCTGTTTTCTGGGTGAGGGCATTTTGGTTGAACAGTGCTTCTCTTGTAGCTTGTAGACATATTTGGATGTGACGCTGTCTGTGTTTGTTTTATCCACATAACCAGATAATCTAAATAGACCCAGGCGTGTAAAGTGCTTTAGGACACTGTTTGTGCTTCTGTAAAGGGCACTTTGTCTTTTTGCCTAAAGTGCATAAACAGTTTATCCATCCAGTACCCCCAGTGAAATTACATTAAATACAATGGAACTCTACCAGCAATATTTCTTTCTTGTTTTTAGAAGTCCTCACATGGTTACTCCCTGTGATCTACAGACAATGCAGTGAACAATTTAGCTGACAACTGTGTTTCTTTGACAAATCCACAAACTATCTATTTCTGCACAGAAGAAAACAAGCGACAGAAACATATCCCAATTTGTGGGAATATTGCATTGCTGTGCATTACAAATTCTTTAGATATACTTTTGTTGCTCGTGAGCATCAAGGATGAGCTCCATTGTTGGGGTGGACAGGAGACATCCCCAAACTTTGGAAAATAACACTAAAGCTATATGGGTAAAGAGATACATATTCAGGTTAAACCCTTTAGCTTAGGTTTGGGTACCGAAACACGGTGCCCCAGTTCCTAAACCACCGCTATCTACCGGACCAAATGACAACGAAGATTTTGGTGTCTCATTTTGGTGCCACTTGAATGCCTGTTCTGCCCATAGACAGTTAAAGAAGTGGACCAACAGATCCCATTTTTCTGGACAGAGAACAGTGAAGGAAAATAGAAGCACTTTCCCGGTGATGGCTGAGCGTTACTGTGCAGCCTCCAACTGAGTTTGACGACATAGATGTGACGGGGGCAATGTGTCTGAAAGTTATAAGTCTTCTGGTAGCTGTGCCAAGAGAAATCTCAATCCGTAGCGTAGGTATATGTTAGGAGATAACATAGGCACAGGCTAATTACTGATAACTAACATGCTAGTTAACATTAGTAATTAAACCTAAACAGCTGATGTAAGTCCAAACTATCTGCGTGCTTCTCCTGGCAATACGATGATTTGTTGACTATGCAACAGTAAGTCACGTGGTTATAACACAATCGTTAGCTTATTTTAACAAAAACGTCTGCTACAGAGCCATAACGTGAGATACAAGGTAATGGAGCCTTTTATACATTGTTTTGTTTCTTTAGAAATAAACAATGGACAATTAGAGTCTGGAAATGCTTCAGATGTAAAGTTATTCACTGTCAAAGTGGCGCCAAAATGAATGGCAGTCAATGGGCTAGTAACTGCAGGTGATGGTTTTGTAGCATTAAAATGGCGCCATGGGAGCTACGCTTATTTTCTTCATTGTATGTGCCTTCTTATTTTTACTTCATTACTTTTTATATTGTTTACTTAAATGTTATGTTTGTCTGTGTAAAATATGTCTTGTCTCCACCATTTGTCTGTGTAAAATATGTCTTGTCTCCACCGTTTGTCTGTGTAAAATATGTCTTGTCTCCACCGTGGGATAGAGGGAAACGCAATTTCGATTTCTTTGTATGTCTTGACATGTGAAGAAATTGACAATAAAGCTGACTTTGACTTTGACTTAGAGAGAAGAGGCTTACCCCCTTGGTTCTGCCCTCTGGTGCTCAGAAATGGACATCACCGGCAACACAAGCATCACCACACAGGACGCCAGTTAACACCACACTTGGCAGCAGGTTATGTTGGCTTAGCGTTAGCTAAGTTGGCTTGAACATGGTTAAAATGAGGTCTAAACTTTGGTGTTTGGTGTTTTTTGTCCCTAATGTCTCCCCCAGGCAGCGTGGCAATGGTTATGTTTACGGTTAAGGTTAGTTGCCTGGAAGGGGAAGCTGGAGGCAAAAACACTGAGATGTACAACAGTCTGCAGCTAAAGACACAGAGGTGATAGTTGCACTTTGAGACACCGTGGTCACACAGGACTTAATGGTGCGTTCAGTTGCGTTCTCATTGTGAACTCAATGTTGTTGTTAACCCTCATGTTGTCCTCGGGTCAAATTGATTGATATTACTGTTCTTTTTAATTACCCAAAATAACCACACAACGCTCTTTGGCAAGTAAAAATCTCTATTTCATTCATTTTGGGGCGTCTTATTCAATTTTATAGCATTTGAAAAAATAAAATTGAAGAGGTTTTGAAATAGTATTGAGTAAAAGTTGACATATTCCAGTCTGTGATTATCCATCAACATACATTCCTTCAATTTTAGTCTAAATAATTCCTAATTTCTGCTTTTGTAACTCATACATTAGGTATAATTTCCTATAAATAATTGGAAAACTAAAGTTAATAAGTTAGTGTTACTGAGTGTTAAACATCAAAAAATGTGACAAACATTTTAAAGAAAAGGCAACAGTGGGGACAAAAATGTAATAAAAAGTTAAAACATTGATAAAAAGCATCAACAAAAGTGTTGTATAGCAATAAACATGCTGTTCTTTAATTTCACAGATTTTTTTTTTAAGTATCGGTTTAAGGCTCGATTAGGCACCGGCACAATTTTAAACATATTGTTAGCACTGTATCGGAAAAAAAATAAAAACCATACCCAACCCTATTTCAGGTAAGTGGGCCAATTTCCCCTTTAAAGGTCAAACACACACACTGAAAGAGAAGGGCTCTATATCCCTGGACCAGCTCGGAATGATAGTTGTCCACAAAAAAGGATTTAATGCTCTTGTTTCCAGAATACCTCCTGACAAGGTGCCCTTGAGCACTTAACCTCTGGTAGCTCCACAGGAGTGACTCAGTAGCTAGCAGAGAGGACTGGACAGCTGTGAACATGTGCCATTATGACCATTATGAATATGAAGCAGGACAATGCTGAACACAGCATGGACTCTCTAACCTCCCTCACCGTCTTCACAGAGCACGACTAATGAATAGAAAGCTTCCTCCTGATGGACCTTCACCTGGCTGCAGCCGCTCGGCATGCACTCAACTAAACCCACCAGCACCACAGCAGAACCTGCCAGAGAAATTGCACAAGAGGGAGATTTTTTTTTTTTTTATATTCATATTTTATGACCTAATATATTTATATACCTAGGCAATGCTTATTGAGTTTTTTTTTCAGCTTTGTCAGTGTGCGCAAGGCTTTTTAAGTATGTTATGCTAGCCTTAATATTAACTTCATATTTTTATATGCTTGTTGCCAAGATTTGCTACTGGTGCATTACTCTCCCAAATGAATACTATTGCAAAAAATTAGTTCCTGTATATTTCTCAGTGGAAAAGTGGAGATAGACATAAATAATATAGCAATATGCTGCACAAGAGCATAGGTTTAAGCAGGTTTGGTTTTTGACAGTAGGGACTTTACCAGTATCTAACTGTACATGTGTGTGTGTGTGTGTGTGTGTGTGTGTGTGTGTGTGTGTGTGTGTGTGTGTGTGTGTGTGTGTGTGTGTGTGTGTGTGTGTGTGTGTGTGTGTGTGCTTAGCCTCACTCTATTGTGTATGTCATACCTACTGTAGACATGTGCATACAGTGCACCCACACACAAAGAGAATATTCTGAAAAACACTTTCATTGTTCAGTATGTCTTCACTCGTATCACTTGCCAAAAAAGGGACTTGTATCAAATGGATTTATATTCCAATCTTAAACATGCTATTGTATACTGATACAACATGAATAAATAGCTACTCAGTTCTGCTGTAAGCTTTTTTCTGAACTTTTATAACACTAGTCCAGTGCCTGTTCAAAATGTGCCTGTGTGGAACAGGCTGATTGCTTGGCCTGTGGTATTGATTGTTGTAGAATTCTCCAGAACCAAATTGTACCCCAAAATGACTTACAGAATGACCCCAAACAACGTAATGTGCAACTTCACTGTGTAGCCTACTACTGACTTACAGTGTAGGCTACTTCTACATCAGAGGAAGACATTGTGCTACTGTATTTACCTGCCACAGAACGGGGCAGATATTCAGAATGTAATCACAAAATATCACAATGACAATGTGGAGTAATCAGACATTAGCGTCATGGCAGTGCGCTACCCACCCGGCCCGTTATGAGAGCTAATCAGCACATATCTGCGTTAATCAGCAACCAGAACCTGAGCGAGTAGCCTATAGATACAATCTCACATTTAGCTCCGGACTGTGTGTGTGTGTGTGTGTGTGTGTGTGTGTGTGTGTGTGTGTTGTGTGTGTGTGTGTGTGTGTGTACAGAGAGAGATAGAAAGAGAGAAAAAGAAATAGAGAGATAAATCTTTGCAGGCCTAGTGTTGTCTTTTTTGTCAACGATAGATATTATTATTATATATTATATTTAGATACTGCATGATATCACCACAGTTTAATGACATTTTATGGGATGTCCATGTAAACAATCCGCTATTGATGCGGAAAAAGCGAAGAAAAGTTTGGTTGTTAACGTTATTTCCATTAATCATACAACGCAAAACCGTCAAAGTTAAAGCCGTTGAACCTCACTTGCTTTTTTCAAATGGCGGTATTAACGTAATAAGGTTTAAGTGGTGAAAGTTACAGACACACTTACACAACAGTTGTGGTGTTCCTGTAGCCTGTGATATCCGCTAGTGCTCCAGGAAAGTGAAGAAAAGGTTCGTTTGGTATATCCAGCGATCATGTAACGTTGGATGTAACGTTGGAAGCAGGAAAAAGTGTACTGGCGTCAAAGCCGCTAGCCAAACTGAAATCAACAAACAGCATTCTGATGTACAGTGGCTAGAAAACGTTTACCCCCCCATGCTAAAGTTGATTAAAAAGAGGGAAAAAATCATCTTTTGGAAATTGATCTTAATGCCTTAATTAAAAACATTAGGAAAATCCAACCTTTTAAGGACACCAATTTTCTTTGTAAATAAATAAATGTTCTTCCTTAAAATACAGGGGGCATAAGTATACACCCCCCTATGTTAAATTCCCAAAGAGGCAGGAAGATTTTTATCATTAAAGGCCAGTTATTTCATGGATAAGGATACTATGCATCCTGATCAAGTTCCCTTGCCCCCCCACATCATCACATACCCTTCACCATACCCAGAGATTGGCATGGTGTTATTTCAGTTATCCTAATAGCTGGTTTATTTGCATGGGGCGGCTGTGGCTCAGTGGTAGAGCGGTTGCTTGCCAATTGGAAAGTTGGTGGTTCAATCCTTGGCCCTACAGTCCAAGCGTCCTTGAGCAAGACAGTGAACCCTGAGTTGCCCCTGAGGCTGCGCCATTGGGGTATAAATGTGTGTGAGTGTTTATTTGATGAGCAGGTGGCACCTTGTACGGCAGCCTCGGCCACAGTGTGTGAATGTATCTTGTACTATGTAAAAGTGCTTTGAGTAGTCGTTAAGCCACTGTATTTTACTGAGAGATGATCTTATGGAGTTAAGTTCCCCATGTCTATCTCTATTTATGGTGAAGGGTACTGTATGTGATGGTATTTAACTTTTAATTCCAAAGGCCACGGGAACTTTATCAGGATGCATAGTATCCTGATCCATGAAATAACTGGCCTTTAATAATAAAAACCTCCCTGCTTCTATGGGAATTTAACATAGGGGGGTGTATACTTATGCCCCCTTTTAAGGAAGAACATTTATTTATTTACAATACATTATTCATTCACAAAGAAAATTGTTGTCTTTCAAAGGCTGGATTTTCCTAAATATTTTGAATTAAGGCATTAAGATTTTTTTTTATTCCTCTTTTTAATCAACTTTAGCATGGGTGTGTAAGTTTTCTCAAGCCACTCTAGGTGATGTGTGAAGGCTGACTGACGTAGTTTGGATTATTTTAAATGGCATGGTAATATAGCACCTCCCTGAACAGTTTCCAAATGCTGTGATAGGTGAATGTGGTAATGACAGCATCGTAATACAACCTTGAACATTGTGTCGCGTGTTATTCTTTTCTCCTCAGCTTCATGGTATTTGTCTGATTCATAACATCCCCCGTTTGATTCACCTGGAATCCTTTTTTCACATGCTCTCTGAAGCTTTCTGTACTGTCACTCTGGTTGCTGATAGTGACTCTTCTTCCATTTACAGCCCCATTCCTTCACCGTCCTTTCACACTTTCCCATTTTTCCCAGCATTCAGCACCACACACATTACTATATACCTGAAACACCTATACCTTTCTTGTGTTGCTCAATTTACTGTGAATGCTGTGTGTGTGTGTGTGTGTGTGTGTGTGTGTGTGTGTGTGTGTGTGTGTGATAATGACTTGTGTACTGAATTCCCTTACCTTATTATATTATTATTTTTTATTATAATATATTATTTATTATTATATTTTGGATTTAAAAGACTGGTTAGAGTTTGTGCAAACTCATGCCCAATTTATAACCTAACCTATATTAGAAAAGAAAAAAGAACTGGCACACAAACCTGAAATATCTTTTCAATCTTTCACTTATATATTAATACATGTTCTGCCAAATCCTTGTTTTATATGCTGTTAATACCCCAGTGCATTCTGAGCCTAGTTTTATTTTGTGTCAAATTCATATTTTCTTGTTCCGCTGCAGAAAAAATAAAGATTGTTTACTTGTATTTGGGCTAAGACAGCTAACCCAAATGACATGCAGCAAAGGGCCACAGATTGGAGTATATTGGGTTGAATAAATTAGATCAGAAGTATTAATGTGGGAACTGAGAGGTACCAACATCATAGGCCCACCCAAATAGCACAACAGTGATCTTTTTTTTATTGACTAAGACTTTCAATTCAATTTTATTTATAGTATTAATTCATAACAAGAGTTATCTCAAGACACTTTACAGATAGAGTAGGTCTAGACCACAATAGACCACATAATTAACCAGGACCCAACAGTTCTAGTAGTTCCCTCCAGAGCAGAACAGTGTGACTTTCATATACACTATTGTTGGACTATATTAATACTACTGTATTTTTATATTCATACATACATTCTTGGGCAATAAAACAGGATGGCCCACATTTGATGTCATGTGAGGCCGTTGCCCCGCTGCAGTTTGAAAGACAATTTGCTGATGTTGTCATTTGCTCGTAGGCTGAAGTTAGTATCTCTTTTAAAGCCGATAGTAATGTGGTCATCATGAATAATGTGGATTATCATCTACAGCACAACATCAGTGCCCACCAGCTGCAGCAGGATACTGTTATAAACCAAACCACTGGTAAAAAAGTAATTCCAGATATAATATGGAGTGGTTCTTGAGAAAAACATGTCCAATTCCATACTATTTTGTCCTCCTGTGTGTGTCATTGGGAGAATGGTACCTGCTCAAGGAAAGAGCATCTTTCCAAACGTGAAAGCAGCCGGACAACACGGTAAAAACACAAACATACAGCAATATAATGGCAATTTGAGAAGAATAGGTGTGTGCTCAGTTGGATTTTACATTGTCTAGTTTTGCAAAATAGTTACCATTTTGGTAATCCACCTAAAGCATCACTGATAATGAGTAGCCTGTACGGTGCCAATTGAACCTGAAAGGTAGCATTTAACTGTATCGCAGTAGAAACCATGAACATTCTCTGTTTATCCAAACGTGTGTTAGCAAATGTAGAAGGTTTAAGGTGTATGTAAAGAGAATGATGAGTTTGAGGCGTGCATATGTGTCATGTCATCGTGTCCTTTGAATAGAATAGAATAGAATGCCTTTACTGTCATTATACACAAGTGCAGTACCTGTGCAACGAGATTTAAGCAACCCCCTTTACCATGTCAACACCAAATATAAAAATATAATGTGTAAGTAGTGCAGAAAAAAAGAGAGGGGGGAATGTGGTGCACAGTCCTGAGAGCAACTATATGCATATATAAAGTAGTAGAAAGATAAGAGGTTTGTATACACATTATGTAAAAATATAGTTTGGTGTATCAAAAGTCCTGAGTATTATAATATTGAAAATTTAAGCACAGGCGCATGTCAGGATGGATGCTTTTCTTTATCCTCTTCGCCTCTTAATCTTTTTGGGATCAGATGATGGAAGGAAATGTCAATGTGCACATTGTGTGTGTTGGCTGGATCACCGGTACTGCCTGTCACATTCTTGTTAAGTTATGTGTAGCGCTTACATGTGCTCGTAATGAAAGAGACCTCATGTCATGACTGATGTGATCTAAAGGAGGACATGCGTGTACAGTCAGTGATGAATGTTCCTAACAACTTCTCGAGCATTTATGTTGCTTTTTAATGAGTTGCAGCTCATTGTTTAACTGTCAGGCTGCAACTTCACTGTTTTGGTTCAGTAAAGCTCTAATAGTGTCATTTACGTTTGCAGCAGGCAGATGTTTACAGAGAAAAAGCTCTAAAAACCCACTGCAATTTAGCTTCAGCAGCAAATTGCAGACACACACAGCTAAGGACTAGCTGGTGGACATAGTGGAGCATTTAGCAGCTAAAGAGACAGATATTTCCCTCAGTAGATGGTGGAGACCAAAAACAGAGCTAAAAGAAAGAGAATACTGGACTTACATTCTGTTTGGCCAATATGGAGAAAATCAAACACCACAACATTTTTGACCATATACGTTGATGTTGATATAGTGGCGATATTGTTGATATCTGGTTCTTTCGCAAAATATTTACACATATAAATATTATCTCAACTTGAATACCGTGCATGCTGCATTATATATGCAAATAGACTAACATTCATTTTGACGAGGGAGCAGCAATTACCAGTTGGTTTCCTTCTGTTGCCTTCCCCTCAACCATGCAACTTTTTGATATTCTGATATAAAATTAAAAATTATAAATTTTTTTGCTTTTCCCAAAGTTTTAGAATCTTTTCCCAACGTTTTGGTCACACTGTTTTTGTTGGGTTTTTTTGTCACTTTTTTTTTTCAAATGCCATAAGATTTCATAAAACACCCAAATTCAATAAACGTAGTGGACTGATAATTTATTTCACTTGTGAAGAGCTTTAAATGGAACCATCAACATTATTTCTTTTGAAAATTTGGTTGAAAGAAACCCAAACTTCTGATATAGAAACTTTTTGAAAATGGGTCAAATTTGACCGGAGGACAAGAGGAGAGTTATCTCATGGTTATAAACTCTAAGTGATCTTGACGTTGACCTAACACATGTATGTTACTGAATAGATTTAATGATTCCAGATTTATTGATAATGGTCGTTGACAGTGTATAGTTTGTTGTTGTTTTTATAATTTTTTGGGCATGTTAGGCCTTTAATGACAGGACAGATGGAGAAGTGAAAGGGGGAATAACATGCAGCAAAGGGCTGCAGGTTGGAGTCGAACCCTGGTCCACTGCGTTGAGGAGTACACCTCTGTATAAGTACACCTGCTCTACCAACTAAGCTATCCAGGTGCTGGACAGTGTATAGTTTTTAATAATTTAAAGCAGAATTGAACTGTGGCAGATATTTGTCCTCTGTTCCCCACATAAATAATCAGTTACTATAACGAAACTGCCTAACTTTGTAAAGAGCCAAGCTGTTTTTGTTTGAGTTTTCATGGAGCCTAACATAGGCAAAGCATTATGCCGAAAAGCCTAAAATTTCAAATGTCTTTTTTGTATTTTCTGTCCTTCTTCCTACCAGATGCAATGTGGACAGCAAAGTATCACGGGTGGCGTGGCTCAATCGCACGACCATTCTCTTCGCAGGAAGTGAGAAGTGGTCGCTGGACCCTCGCGTCATCCTGATGGAGAACACAGCAGTCACAGAGTACAGCATCAAGATCCAGAACGTTGACGTCCATGACGAAGGGCCCTACGTCTGCTCAATCCTCACAAACAAGAAACCAAAATCCACAAAAGTGCATCTCATTGTTCAAGGTAAGATGCTGGTACTGTCAGCAGGGTGCCATTTCCCATGACCACAAGCTCAGAGTTTAGCCAGAAAAAGTGAGCGTCATGTGGTGAGGAAAGTTAAGATTAGGCACCAACATGACTAGTTAAGTTTAAGAAAAAGATGGTGGATTGATTTGAACAATCATGCGTCCTTCCTTGGCTATTTCCTTTTAAAATTATTTAACTTTTTAATATCGAAGTTCATAAATAAGTGTTTTGGCATGGCTTGCTTGCAGAATGTCTCTATGGTATTGGTATGTTGCATGATCAAAAAACATCCCCCGCTTGTTTTTCACAAATCGCACCCTGCTTTCGGCCTAAGCCCTGTCAGTGATTTTCTCCAACATATAACCAAAAGTGTCAAAGCTGATCACTGCTGGAACAGTGTTGTGTGGGCTTTTGCAGTGCGGGTGTTCATTTGTACAGATGGACAATTGTAGACTCAAGTTGTTCTTTTCAGATTCACTCTGAGTCTTCAGTCAAATCCATTAAGACATCTTCTTCTCCTCTGTTTTAGGATGGGGTGATTAGATGGAATTCAGAGAGCATTAGACTTGCTGATCAAACTGAGATTCAATCTTGATTTTGAATGTAGATTGCTAATAGATATTCATTTAGAGCACAGTATGTTGAAACATGTCCTGGCTCAGTTAGTTTCATTGCAAACTTCTTCTAAATCTCTGTGTCAGCACTGAGACTTTTGTTTTCTTTTATAATGAAATCAATACCCCTCACTGGGACTTCCTGCGAACAATTAGCACGTTGGCCTGAGTATGCATATGAGCTAAGCAGACATGTAATTAAAAATTTGATGAAAAATCACAACGAGAATACACTACATGAAGGAAATACTTTCTTTGAGGACACATTCAGTCATTTGACATTGCTGCTAGCACATTTTAGGGAAAACAGTTGACATGATTTTCACAAAAAACTGGTTCAACTTGATGACATTGACTTTCATGCAATCATAATTAACGTTAAGTATTTTTCACACTGTATAAATCATGATGATATCTCATTAACTCTTAATTGATGCCGAGAAGCATCAGGCCATGGTTTTAATCTAACAATAAAAAAGCACATTACTGCACAGACAAGGAGACCTGTCTCCAATCATGGTTTCCCATGGATCTGGATCTCTCCCTTTTTCCTGACCTGGAATTAGCTAACCATCTGGATGCTTCAAGCCTACACTTGAAACTAAAAGCTGCCACGTGATCTGCACAATGGACAAGGCTGGGCTTTAATACATCAACAAAACACAGTGCTCTGTGTGTTACACCAAAGGAGGGATGCACCTGCTCCAACAATCAGTGAACATATGAGAGCAACAGTGTCTGTGGAAGGAAGGCAGAAAACCACAAGCCATCTCCTGCCACAGCTCTTAAGGAGGGATGCAAATATGAAGATATGCACCGTAAATTTAAAGAGGAACTTTGGGTTTTGTTTAACCTGGACCCTTATTTTCCTGTGTTTGTGTGTCTAAGTGTGATGGGAACAACAATCAAATGAAATAGCATTGAAATTGGTCCAGTATTAAGGAAGACTGCTGCCGTCGGCGGCCGCAAAACAAGCTGCAACGTAACGTTAATGGGCAATGGCTCACCTTCAATTTCTGTCCACAATGTGCTGTTTTTTATTATTCTGACAACATTATGGAAAGAATCTCTACAGAGAGACTTTTTTTTTAAAGAGTAAGATACTTTCTTTTTTCAACATCCTCGAAAACATTTTACTTTATTCAAAGTGGACAGATAAAAAAATAAAATAAATCGACTTTCTACTTTTCCAACAATCAAGACTCTAGTTGTGGTTGTGGTGGAAATAAACACAGTTTACTGATTTACATGCTGGCTCTATACATGTTAAAAGTATTGTTTATTTAAATGGAGTCTGGTGGGTTTAGCAATAGCGATCTCAGAGCTGGATCTATTGGTTACCTACTGGAACCTATTGATTAAAGAGGATCATACTCTTTAGCCAATAGGTCTATCTCTTTAGGGACACTTTTCATTATGTTGTCAGACAGAATAATAATCAGAGCCTGTCAGTGGCAGAAACAGAATATGACACATGCCTTTGGTGCAGAATATCAGTATTCGATTCCCACTGCGATACATCAGCCAAAGTGACCCTGAGCCTGACACTTAACCCCTACGTTCAAAAGAGGCGTGCAACCTCTGATATATACTTATTGTAAGTTGCTTTGGATAAAAGCCTGAACTAAATGACATGTAATGCAATGTATAAAGGATGTGCATTGGCCCTATAGGGTTAGTATTAAGCAAGAAAGCTGTAACCAGCGGTCACGAACCGGGCTGCAATTTAAAAGATTGTCATTCCCATCAGTCTCTCAGCACACAAAAACATGGAATAGGTTTTTCAACAAATGACAGACAAGTTCAAAGTGTGAAATAGGTGTTACAAATAGACAAAAAATAGGTTACATCCATGTCCATCACTCCTACTGGTTTGATTTAGCATAATAATCATAACATAGCTACAATATAGTTGTGTACTGAGTGCAGTTTGCTTACTTTTTCAGGTGAAGATATATCCCAGGGATGCACAAATACTATTGTGGTACTTTTATCAGCCCAGGAAATCTTTTTACATGTTACATCCAGCAGTATATTGTATGTACATCCAACAATGAAGTACATTTCTGAGAAAGTTTATGTTGTCTGCTCTCAGTTGTCTGACTCGCAGTTTATTTTTTATCTGTGGAGGACATTGAATGAGCGGAGCTTTTTCATGGGCAAGTCCCTGACAATTATCGCCACATGACCTATCTTTTACTCTTAATTGACAAATAGTATTACCATTCTTGATTACATATACCTTGGCTGAAGTAGAAAACATCAAGATATTATATCAGTATCATCAGTATTTTATCCGCCTGCATGAATATAAATAGCATACAGTATGTGCTGAAAAGTTTAAAAAAAATGGATGAAGTGAAGCTAGAATGGATGTTGCTAATACAAATGAAAATCCAGCTGTAAAATATGTTTCTCAGCTCTGTCATGATTACAATCTCCTTCATTTGGGGTTTGAGATTGAGTGTCCTTGGGCAGAAAAACATTAATGCTTTCACTTGATGAGCTTTTTTACAATGCAAGTGAAGGCTTTGTCACTGTTCTTCCCATACATTCTTGTTCCACTTGTTTTTGATGGGAGTTGAAGAGGCCTAGTACAATAATTCTTTCATTCTGCATTTTGTACTGTATTCCTGTTTGGCCTCTGTATATGAATGTAATTCATAATGATAGTTGCCAAGACAGTAGTGAAGTAGGTGTGATATATTATAATATGGGCAGTTCACGTCTCCCATTTATCCCCAAGGTTTCGGGCCTTACAGTGGTCTGTTGCTGCTTTGGCCTAATTACACAGGCTGTTCTCATGAATTCGTACATAGAGCTACATAAAGTAATGCACTGTAATTTGTAAAAAAAAGTATTCTACGTATTAATTACTGCATCCACAACATTGCCTACTGCTGTAGAGAGGAGGTTGGGATGTTTGTGTCCTAAAAAACAGGAACTTTAAAGCTTTAGTGCATAACATTTTTTATATTAATGAACGTCTGTTACACACAAGCCATTACCAAATGAGTTGATATAAAGCTAATTAGGGCTATCAGCGCCACACAACTCTCTCTGAATATCTCAATTTGTTTATGTTTAAAACATGGTGTTGATCGGCGACTTTCCCGTGCAGAAACTCAAGTGAAGATAATGATCTCTTCTATAGAGACCATCATGTTATTTTATTCCTCCGTGTCCTTGGCTGCAAGTAACTGCGTGGAGGAGAGGTAAGGGCGTGACCGCGATTACGGATGGCTTGTATCATGTTGATGCAACAACAGTGGTATTGTATTACTAGTGTCTTGGAAGAATTTGAGGGGAAACTCAAGACTTTCACACAGGAAATGGATGTCCGTATCCAAAGACTACTTAAAGCGCCCATATTATGGTCATTTTTAGGTTCATAATTGTATTTTGAGGTTGTACCAGAATAGGTTTACCTGGTTTCATTTTCAAAAAACACCATATTTTTGTTGTACTGCACATTGCTGCTGATCTTGTTTTCACTCTGTGTGTTTAAGTCTCTGTTTCAGCTACAGAGTGAGACATTTCAATTCTATACTCTCTTTTTTGGGAGTTGCACATGCTCAGTAGCTAGATAAGATCCCATCAGCTAGATAACTCTTCCTCCAGCTTTGGTCAGTCCAAGGCAGGATTAGCTGGGAGACTTCTTCTAGACGAGGACCACTTGTGGAACACCTGCAGAACAGGGACAGGAAGTAGTTCTTTTGGAGATTATGGTCAACTAGTGGGTGTTGTAGCAGTGAGAATGAGCTAGCATTCTAGCGCTAGCATGTGCTACGGTTACCTCGTCTCGGCTAGTGACGTAGAAAGCTGTGGAGATTTTGAACAGCTCACACGGAGACTGAAGGCAGAGGACATTCAGAAACCGTAACTCACTCAAAACAGCATGGGTAGTTTTTTTCCAAGTGGTTATGCGTGTGGAAGTACCAGAGACACAAAATAACACCCCAAATCCCAGAAAAAGAGATTTTTTCATTATATGAGCACTTTAAGGAGAATGGTGTTTTAACCCAACCCACAATCTTTTTTTCTAATCTTTGTTGTTTTGGTGCCTAAACTTAACTGTTGTCGCTGCATGGCAGTCACCTTTTGTCAGCTAAACTGCAACGACCACTGAAACGGCTGTAAACTCACGGTCCTCTGTACCCGGCCCACAGTCACCTTTACTCAGCTAAACTTAATTGTCATGTGATCAGATGTCATAAGACGCCTGGGCGGTTGCTGTGATTTGGCATGATATCAAACAAACCCTTTCATGAGAATGTGTTGGAATACACACATGCCAGTACCCAACATGAATACAGTATTAGCATACAGTTGCGGCCATTTTTGAGTTGTGAGAACATTTTGGCGGGAGGGGCACAGATTTATGTCACACCCCATTTACCGCCACGTTTATGGCAAAGACAGAGCAGGAAGTCTGTGGGGGATGTTGGTGGTGCCTTTGGTCCCCAAAGGCGCTCTCTTCTCTAGTAGCTCAGAAATGGAGATTGGTGTTGAACCTGTACACAGAGAAGGACTCTGGAGGCTAACATCAATCAGCCCAGTAACCTTGTCAGCTGATACCCTCAGGAATATAGGGCATCTGCTTTCATGACGACTGCACACAGGCAGTGGACTGACTGTTACGTTCACACTACGAGAAAGAATAATATCTTGGAGTGCTTTGTAATGCATAATGTATGTATCACAAGGACTACAAGAAGCAGAGAAGCCGCCAAGGACTCTGAATCCGCATCAAGTGGTAGTGACACTGTGATCCCAACTTTATAGACTTCAATTATGTTTCCCCCCTATTGACTAAACCTTAAACATCACATCAAGAGCTTAATCTTGACTTTCATCACTTAGAAATAATGGAATCAAAAAGGTAGTTCTGCTTTGGTCTATGCAGTTGTTGACCTAAAGCTCAACATGAAATAAAAAAAATAACAGTCCCCTTACAAATGGAAAAGTGGATCTATAAGCAAAAGAATAAGCTGACAAACTTGATGGTTTTGGTACACAGAGACGTCTGAGAAGCCATCATTAGGTAAGTGTTGGGAAAACATACCTAGCAGGTATTGGATAAAACATCTGCCTATTACATCCTCCAATAATGTTTTATATGAACACTCGTGGCTTTCACACACACTTAAAACCCCCGTAGCTGCCAGTAGCTCCTCTCTGGATGCTACTGGTTGTAATATCCTGGGAATAAGCAACAGAATGCATCCCTTAAAAATGTATATGCTCCAGGGTGTCTTGTATGGTCCTTAGCTTCTGGTGGCTAATTCAATATGTCATCATCCTGTACTTGCCACATTTGTAAATATTACAGTCTCAGTTTAAATATGTACTGAATCAGGGGTTTTCATATTGTTTCACCATTGTTTGATAGAATAGCTCTAGCAAACAGCAAATGTTAAATTTTAAAACATATATTTTTCTACCTATGTGCAAGAATAACTTGTTGAAATCCATTGAGATGTCAAGAGAAACAGTCCACATCTTCAGCCATCAGACAAACATTTCATGGATTTTGGAAACATTTGGTGTCCATTTATTTGTGCCCCCTGTCAGCTGCTGGGTAACAACTAAACTTACCCCCTCCCTTCACTGCATGCTGGTTCAAACTCTGAGCACAGCAAGAGCACACAATGTTGCCCAATGCAGTCTGCACGGTGTCATGCTTTATAATGAGGAACCGAGCAGGCCCAAGGAGGACCCAGTGTTTTGCCTTCAATTGTAGATACATCCCAAATGTGGTTTGTCTGTGTGAAACCAGCTGAAACTGTTAAATACTGCTTCTTTTCCAGCAGAGATGATAATAAGTGCATTTCAAAGGGCTGTTGCTGTGTCCAATCTCTAACAGTCTAATCACATCCAGGTCAAGCACTGTGGAGATGTTTAGTATCTCATTAAATATTACATATCACCTTGTGATGGAGATGAAACCTGTAAAAATGTGTTTGACAAAATATGTAGTTAGAAGTATACTGTACATTTATTTCAAAACAGTTCCCAGGCTGGACCACATATGTCTAAATATTGTGGCTAGACCTCCAGGCGAGCATGCTTCTAAGTGTTGAAGTCCCAATGTATTCAACCCTTAGGCCATGAAGGTGCAATGCCCTTAGCATGGCCCAACAAACATCTGTTTTGGGAGGTGCTTCTCCTGGGTTATTTGTCCAAACCCAAACAACTGCAGGTTGAATAATGTATTATTTCTGATGTGTATGTGCAGACAAGATTGCCTGTTATTGTTCAACCTTCCATCATCTTGCACCAGTTTAGTTTACATATACTTGAAATTAAGGGTGGGCAATTGGATTATAAGACCTATATGAAATATAAAGGCGATTTGAGGTGGGAATTGTTAGCAAATTGACCAAACTGCATGTCCCTTGTTGACCTGCCAACCCTCTATCCATCCCCTGGTAGCAGACAGAGTACAAGGGCAGAGGGATTGTTTAGTTGAATATGTAAGTCTAGTCTGCCTGATGTATTGATCCTTCATCTGATTGAGGTTTAGGCGAGTTAAAGTGAGGGAATTTTAAACTCTGATGGATTGTTGAGGACTATGGTTACCTGGTCCCCAGATCTCTGCAGGGTAAATCCAGACAGCTAGCTAGACTATCTGTCCAATCAGAGTTTTCTGTTGCAAAACTAAAACTACTTTTGAACATACACATGTTCCACTAAAACAAGTTCCTTTCTGAGCCCTTTCCGATTATGATTGGTTTGAAGAAATGACAATAAACCAGATAACATATTTCTCCCATCCCAGAATGCTGTGTGGACTAGCCAGATCATCATCCTCAGCGCTGTAATGGAAGGTCTGGCAAAGCAAGCCTATCAGAAGCCTAACTGTATTGATAAATCCATGGTACTGTCCGTGGTGCTGAAGTAGCTTGGGAGATTTGAAGATTTGTAATTGTAATCTTTTTCTCTAAAGTCAATTTTGTCTTAGTTCTATAATTTTCTCTAGCTGTAAAACATACAGAACCAAAATAGTTGTTTATGGGATGGTACACTATTCACGGGTGAATGAAACGATCCATCCCCCATGTTAGAACTTAAGAAATTGCCAACTGTGTACACTTACAGTTAAATATCCACTTTGACTTAAAGGTAATAACCATAACAGACATAATTTATAGATTAATTATGAAAGACAATGACACATTTAGGACCAAAGTGAGGCATGAACAGAGACTTGTTAACTGCCATGGTGCTCAGTGGGTCCCTGCCTCAGACATGTGGCAATCTATTTTTAGCTGCACATAATTTTCATAATTGTATACTTGTTATTGATCCTCAATGGGGAAATTACAATTTACACTCTGTTGTTATTACACAATACACACAGGCTTGAACACACACACATTGTTAGGTCCTATACATGCACTAATGGAGAGATGTCAGAGTAGGGGGGGCTGCGACTGCTGAACAGCCGTGAGCGGTTTGGGGTCCGTTGCCTTGCTCAAGCAGTATGTTGGTGTTGTATTGTCATTTGAATAAGTTTTCTTGAATTCTAGCCACATGTAAGAAACAAAAAGGGTGTTTTCATGATTTATTTTTGAGCTTACAAATGAATCGTTAACAGCATGTAAGACTTAGTATATGGATCACTGCCTTGCAAAATAAAAGTGTGATGTTGGGACTTATTGAAAGTCCAGCTAGAGATTTGTAATGCTGCTTATTGCTTGTTGCAACGTTGAAAACAATAATGGTTTCCTTCTTAAGCCGCTCCCAAACGGATGCATGCTGTACACAGACAGCTGCAGACACCACAGACACATACAGTAGTCTGCTTTGAGGACTCATTAGATTGCTATGCTACTTCTTACTGTAGTGTCCGTGCGGACAAGTCTACGCAGTCACAAATTAGAGGTACGCGGATGTCAGCACAGAGCCTACACCTTCTGATTTGAAATCTACTTGCGAATACAGACAGTATGAATTCACTTTAAATAAAACTGCTCTGGTCTATGCTGTCCATTTGATGTGTCATTTCCATCATGCACAGCTTTTCAAATGATTTCCAGATATATACAATATTGTGAGTTGCCGAGAACAATGATTTGCCTTGCTTCCCCAAACAGTAGTCAACTTAATATAACCTTGTTGCAAATAGTGCGCTGAGCCTTTTAGAACACAAACAGCAGGTGCTCTTGGGTACGGCGTGAAAACATAAGCTTCTACAGGAATTCATGGTCTGGAACTGTTCTAAATGCACATTGGGTAGTCGGAATGGAAACTAATTGGGTTTGTACACTTTACAATATTTACTGAGCTCAATGAATTGTCGTGTTGCATTTGATTTGGTGTATATCATCTTTGTTAAGCAAAGTTATGAATGTAGAAAATTAGTGGTAATACAGCAGAGCATCAATTAGCTTTTTTTTGTCTTTTGTTTGTTTAGCAGAGCTGCTGCCGAAGGGAAATTAAACCTTCCATTTTAGTGAGATTTGAAGGAGTCGGTGGGGTTAATCAGAATTCAAATCCAGTAATTTATTAATTATTGAGCGTTGATGACAATAAAGTCATGGATTTGTAAATGAATATCCCTTAGATGCAACTTAGGTACACTGTATAAGGACAACAACAGCTGCTTTGGTCACTGGTGCCAGTCTGGATCTCACTCCTTCAGTCAATATCAATCAGTGGAGACAGGTGGAATTAGTTTGTGAGCTCCTGAACACAGACTGAGGAATTATCTGGATGTCGTTTGCAGCTTGTGTTTACCTCAGACTGTTATATATTTAAAAATCAATGCACATTGGGGTTAGCTGGGTACTCCCAGTAGGCTATGGCTTTCCATCCGTGAATCTGTCAAATAAATATATGTTTATGTCGTTGTTGTTTTTCAGAGGTGTAAATGATTTGAAAGTAGAAAGGTTGTTGAGAACACTGTCGTGGAATTAATTCTTAGTTTGATCAGCCAGATTTTGAAAATGTTTCCCTTTTAATTCTTCCCAACACTCAGCAGCACTGAGGATGGTTTTATACAGAGCTTTGGAATTCTCCAATTAACTGGATTATTTTCTGAAGGTCTGTAGTAGTACTAGAATGTCTGTTAACGGGAGTTAATTGACAACAATTGTAACGTTTCCTATAGAGATACTGTATATATTCACATTATTACAAATCTTGATTTGACTTTGTTGTTGGAGCTTCAAGAACGCCACAGCTCTTTCTCTCATTTTCTCTTTCTCCTGCATTGTGCATGTATGTTCTCCCAAACAGACTGAGAGTTAATGAACGTGTTAATTAATATGTGCGTGCAACCAATCACATGTGATGACAGGCATAGGTCACACCATTAGTTTAAAAGCAGGCGCTACTAAGTGACCGTAGCTGTCCCTCCATGCTAATATATCCAGTATGTTCCTTGGGCTCATGTTTAAAGCTTTAGTGCGTAACTTTTTGATATTAATGAACGTCCGTTACATTCAAGCCATCGCCAAATGAGTTGCTACAAAGCAAATTAAGACTATTGGCCCCACACAACTCTCTCTGTATTTGTCAGTATGGCTATGTTCAGAAGATTGTGGTGTTCGGTTACTTTCACGCACAAAAACTTGACTTTACACGGCTCAGAATGGGCAGGGGGCATTAAAAGATTATGGCTAGTCACCAACAACGTGGAGGAGGCCTCGGGGAAGACGCAGGACTAGGTGGAGAGATTATATCTCCAACCTGGCCTGGGAACGCCTCGGGATCCCCCAGTCGGAGCTGGTTGATGTGGCTTGGGAAATGGAAGCTTGGGGTCCCCTACTGGAGCTGCTGCCCCCGCGACCCGATACTGGATAAGCAGATGAAGATGGATGGACCAACAACGTGTGTTAATGTGCGTTTTCTTTCAGACTGTAAGCTTCAGTGTGCACTGTTTTTATTTATTTTTGTATCTAAAGCTTACACGATAGTAAATAATACATAACTTTAATACATAAGCCGGTAGTTTCTTTAGTTTTATACCAAGCTTCCTCATGGGGCCACATTTTCAGAAAGCTAATGGGAAGGACATTTCCCTAACCTATTATTCTCATTGTACACACAAAGGATTTTGGCCCGCCAATATTTTCCTAATTCGCAATGCCAGAGGAGACTTAACTAAGAACAGTTTCACCATAAGCACTGGCTGGGCAGCTTATACATTCAAAGAATGTGACTCCATGTTTTGATTCCTCATGCACTCCGATTGCATTCATAGATTCAAACTCCAGTTCCAGTGTCAGAACCTTGGCCTTTTTCATGTACAGTTTGAGAGCAAAGAGAAAAGGCCATGCAATATGCAGGATTATTCATGCCACGTACCGTATAGTGGTTGTACAGTTTAATGCCCTTTAAGTGCCCGAATGCCTGGAAGTCTAATCAGAATTCACAGGATGAACTGTTTGTATAGCTGGATAGAGTGCTGAAAGAAACAAGGCTGCTTGCCTGAGTAAAATTAACGTAATAATTTTGGACTAAGGAAGAGTTTTCTTCAAATCTACGAATGCTCATGTTTTATTCCACATGTTATTTTTTAGTTAGTAGAGCCAATAGTTACTAGATAGTACTGGATATTTTTGATACAACTACATGTTCACTTCATTGTTGTCATTAATACAATGTGCAGGCACATATGTAACAAAATGTAGGTCATTGCTTTCTGCACATACACAGATTAAAAAAGACACATTATTAACATTAATTACATGCTCAGAATCATTGTGATATGTATTCTAAATGTGCACATTTTGTCAATGCACTTGCAAAATGCATAGTATGTATTAATAATAATAATAATAATGTATCCCTTATTAGTCCCACAATTTATACTCTGCTGTGATTACACACATTACAAACAGGCCTGAACTACACACACATGCTCAGTACCTATACATGCACTAAATGGAGAGATGTCCAAGTGTGGGGAGGTGGGGCTGCCCATGGAAAGGTGTCTTGCTCAAGAGCAACTTGGCAGTGCCCAGGAGGTGAACTGGCACCTCTCCAGCTACCAGTCCACCACCATACTTTGATCCGTATGGGGACTTGAAACAGCGACCCGGTTCCCAACCCAACTCCCTACGGACTGAGCTACTGCCACCCCCATTAAACTGCAGTAACAGGAGGAGGAAGGGGCAGAGGCGAGGGACCTAAGTGAATTTCAGCGGGTAGCTAGATTCAGAAGGGTGACAGCTTGGGGGAAGAATATGGCTTCCTCCTCTGCAAGTTAATATGAAGGAGGTAATGAATGGTTAATATGTTTAGCCCAACCAGCAGTGGTGCAACACATTGCCAACATTGGTCCAGATCATCAGGGGGCCTCTGCATGGCCGACACACATTTGCTCCAGTGGGGAACACTTTGATTCATGTCCATTTTAGGGCATCCATTCAAGAGAAACCTCGACAACATATGACATCTCCTCAACAGAATGCCAGTGCACCGTGATGTGAAGGCAAGAGTAATTCAATTCAATTATAAAATACCCTAAACCGACTATAGGATTATCCTCTTTAGTTTCATCAAGTGTAATGATGTGGCTCTGTGTTTTTCTGATTAGGGCCAAAGCCCTCTCTGCCATGAAGAGAACAAGAAAAGAGAAAGCATCGGTCCTTCCAATGCAATGCACACTGGTCTAATAAGCTGCAGGGCTCATTATAGAGTAGAGAGAGGCTTCTCCCTGTCTCCTAAAATGCTAGTAATAAGGCATTTGAAATATTCTACAAAACTAGGATAGCTGAAATTGGAGAATAAGCCCTTTAAGCTTTGCTTGTGTAACACATTTAAAAGTGTGCATTCTTTCCTGAGGCTAGTGGGGATTTTCACTTTCAATTTCTCACCTACTGAGCTTGATGGGCATTTGGCCTGGGATGCACTGTTTTCATATTCCTGTTTGGTACAATGTGTGCATGTTGACCAGACCACATGCAACCACCTTTCTTGGCTTTCATTCAAATACAAGATTTGATGTTTTAGAGCAGTGTGTGTACTATTAATCATTTGCGTTGAGACATTTTTACATCTCATCCTGCTCACCCTGAGGTCTAGTTTTGGGATATGTAATCATCACTCCACCTGATTTTGCTCAGATGTTTCATTCGATGGAAAAGCGTCAAAACTGCAAGATGATACACTCATCTGATGGGTAGTCAGTCTGTTTAGTCTTAGAAGTAAGCCCTGTTTAAGCTGATGTAGCCCGTTTCTAAGGAGATTATCTACTGTTTTTTCGCCGTGAAGCAGCTTAGCCATACACCCCTCTGGACAGGAAACCAGTCCTTTGTAGCAGCTCAACCCACATCTATCTTTTCACAAAAACTGGCAAGCAGAGAAGCATTGACTCTCTTTTTTATTTTTCAGTAAGACTGAACCCAAAGTATCCCAGCATTAGGGCGTACACTGATCAAGTTTTGTTGTTGATCTTCTTCTAAGATAAAATATGTAATCTGTTCAAATTTGTTACACCAGACCAGCTGGCAAATCTTTCTGTTGGTTTGGTTGTTGGGAAATGAATATCTTCCTCAGCATGTACCCATACGGATAGGTGACTTTAGCAGATTATGACATGTGTGCCAATTTGATAATAGCCAGCAATATTAGTTCTAGAGAAGATCTTGGACAAAAATGAGAGTAGTATCAATCTTCTCAATTTGACAACAACTCAAATGAGTGCATTTCTAAAAATGTCAAACTATTCTTGCCAGACCCTCCAAGTGTGCTGGAGGAGAGTCTGGCTACTTCACATAGCATTCAAGAATGGGATAAAAATGTGTTGTGGATTATTGGCATCAAAATAGACGATGAATGTACGTATTTAGATAACCAAGGTGATGAAATCATGTAATGCTACTAGCTAGATACTGTGGTGTCTGAACAGCAATGCTGGATGATGTGCTTGATAAAGAAGCCGCTTGACACTGTTTCCTGATTATAAAAAGTATTATATCAAAGATTCAACCCCAATTCACAAGCTCTGCAGAAGCTTGGAGAGTGTATTCACCAGATACATGATGCCTTTCAATAGCTTAGAATCACTTTATATAGGATATGTTTGAGTCACATGCCAAGTCACAGACAGCTTTGCTACGTGGCCATAGTAATGGTCACATTTTTGGATAACATCACATGCATCTTTATCCACTCATCACTTTTTCACATAAACAGTCCTTTCAAAGTTTACTCTCTTTTCACTCAAATGGAAATCATTAACCCTTTTTATTGGCTCATCAACAGTGATTGATTTGAACAGAACCTGATTCAAGTCACAGGTCATTAGCTACTACCATACTAGCTAGCTACTAAGGTTAGCCTAGGGTGACCAGACGTCCCTGGTTTCCGGGGACAGTCCCCGGTTTTGGTGACCTGTCCCCGGCTGGATCTGTCCCCGGAAATGTCCCCGGTTTTCACTTTGACTGACAGACCCTAAACGTTAGTTTTGGGTTTGGTTCAAACTAACCTTTAGAGGACCAAAATCTAACGTTCCCTAACGTTCCCTCAACGTTCTGTGTTAGTGGGGATTGGAATGAAAGAAAGAAAACACTGACCAAACGTAGCTGATAGTCCCACACACGCAGCCTCAAGACAGCCAGAGCCAGCGCTGCTCAGAGATGTTTTAGAAGCCGTATTTTACGATGCTAAAATACTGATTATTTAGCGAACGCAATTTCGCTAAACTTTTTATGTTTTAAAAAAGGATCTTAATCTTTAACAGAAAGGTCGACCTCCTTAGAAATCCTTTCCATAATGTTGTCAGACACTTAGAATATTAATCTGAGTCTGTCAGTAGCAAAACGAGCACTTTTATGAACGTAAATACACGCTAGACAATTATCCAATTAACTTACATTGCTTGTTTCTCTGCTGCCGACTGCAGCGATCTCGTTTAATACTGCATCATTGTCAAAGGAAAATATCTCCTCAATAGTTTTTAATGTATCCGATACTCTATGAGCTGTTGCAGAAACAAGCCTGAAGCAATAAAGCAAAAGCTGTCACATAAATGTAGTTTAGTAAACATTACAACAGAAGGTGTATGAAGTAGCAGCAGGGGTGATTCTAGGATCAGACCTTTAGGGGGGGGGCTCAGCCCCTAATGAGAATGTGGCCTACATGAAATGTTATCATGTTTACATTATGCATAAATCTCTGCACACCAATTACTCTCTGTGAAATACCTCAAACGCTTCACTCAACACATGCATCAGTACAACTAGCGGTTCCCGAGTAATCTGTAAGTTTGAAATTGCAACAAATTTTCTACATGGTCTCCAAACTATATTGTATTCTCATGTAAACTAGTTATGTCAGCACAGATAATTTAGTAAATTGCTTAGCCAGTGTATCCCACCATAATGGTTATTATATTGCCAGATTCCAGACAATCTCACTTACTTATATATATCCCCCTTACAATATGAATACATATTTATAATGGGATGCTTCCTAGTGACATTAATGCAAAAATATGAAGAAAAAAACAATTCCACCTGTGTGTGCATGATTAAAATTCTGAAGTGCAAACTAGTTCACGCTACAGCACAAATATTTCCATCCATAGATAAGAACAATCAAGTCTAACCTCTGAATTTCTTTGCAAAGTGCACCAGATTGATAGCCTGGCTCCGCCCTCCTACGTACTTTTGCTCAATTTTCATTTTCCTTCAGCACACCGTCTGGGTTTGTGGTATATTTGCGGGCTTTCTCCAGCCAAATAATCAGCAAAAAGAGGGAGGGGCTGAAGAGGAGGGAGGGGCAAGCTAGTCTCGTTTTGTTTGAAACATTTTCTTACAGGGGAGCATGCCCATGGACCCCCCTTGTGCCCCAGTGCAGCTCTAGGTCTTGTGATTCCCTTGGGGCAGTGTCCCCATTTTAAGTTTTACAAAGATAAAAACATGACCTGTTTTGGAGGTATTTACGCATCTGAGCTGAAAATGTCCCCGGATTTTGTCTGAGAAATCTGGTCACCTTAGGTTAGCCTGCAGTCATTGACATCAACAGTCAACAACAATGTCCATTATAACACTTCACTTTAGCATATTAATTAGTAATGATTATTAAAATAAACATTGGATGTATTTGGACAACCATTAAGATGTAATCATGTCATGCTACTAGCTAGCTAGACACTAGCTAGCACCCTAGCTAGCTACGTTAGCCTTATTGTTTGTTGGATTTGCAAGAACTTGCAAATAAAACTTGAAATCTTGCAAAACAAAGTCAAGATCTCGCAAAAGTGATTGTTCCAGTACATGTTTTATAAATTTTAATTATTTAAATTATTTTTTACTTATTTATATATGTTTTTTCCATGTCAAAGTCAAGATCTTGCAAATAAAACTCGAGATCTCGCAAAACAAAGTCAAGATCTTGCAAAAGTGATTGTCCCAGTACATGTTTTATTTTAATTTTTTTTTCAATTTCTTTTTTTTCCTCCATGTCAAAGTCAAGATCTTGAAAATAAAACTCGAGATCTCGCAAAACAGTTTGTCCCCAGTACATGCCTTTTTGTAATTTTCATTTTTTATTATTTTATTGTTTTCCCCCTCCATGTCACCTTGGGGCCGTAGACAGGAGGTGGATGTGAATTCATGGGAGGCTAGAACAGATTTGGCCTAATGTTGTAATCTCTTGAATTACTTCAGCAGTCGTTGGTTTAAGCATTATCATCTGAGAACACACTGAAGGAACAGTGTTTGCACCTTATGGTCATTGCAGTGCTTTAAAAATGGAAATTTAAGGAAAATACAGCAAATTCTTTAACCTGAGCCAATGCAATACATACTTATTTGATCTTATGAACATCTCGCCAAAGGATTGCAGTTCAGCCAGCTGGCTAACACTGGCACATTTACAGAGATGTTGGTTAATAATGTTGGTGTTATCCTAATAAATAACGAAATGGAATGAAATATCGTTAGTCATGCGCAATCTTGCTGTGTTAATGGACACATGGATGGAGAGGCAGATGGTCTCTAACCACTCCAATCTTTGTCGGATTTTCATTCAATTGCAACTCAATTGCAAATTATTTGGCCAAAAAAAGCACTTTCAGCGTTTGGAGGAATAAGTGAAAATGTTATGATTTGTTATCCTAGTTTGGACCCCAGTAGCACATTCAGACACAGGCTCAATGCATTGGAATAAGCAGTTTTATTTCAGTTTTTGCAAAACAGAGAGTGAAAAAGGTGGAGAGGTGACAATCCTGGTTTGAAAACGGTTTCTTGTTGTGGGGAATTTGTGGTAGGCAATGGCAGTAGAGCAGCATAAAGCCGCATAAAGGCAGGCTTTATGCCGGAGACAGGAGAGGCAGAGGTGAAGTTACAGTCAGTAGAGTTCCACGTCAACAGTTCAACGTCAAATTCTTCACTGTTGTTATAAACACTTAACTAATTTTGTGTAAAGCACTTTGAATTGCCCTGTTGCTGAAATGTGCTCTACAAATAAAGCTGCCTTGCCTTGCCTTGCCTTGGAGTTTTAAGTCGGCGAAGTTACCACATTAAGAGCAGAAAACCATCTGTCGATGAGCTAGTGAAGAGCCGGGTTTCTTGTTCTGAGCTTAATTGTGAATGAAGTAAGCCACGCCCCTGCTAATGAGCACGCACGCGCATGCACACACACACACACACACACACACACACACACACACACACACACACACACACACAGGGAGGAGACTCAGGAAAGACAGAAGTCACACCACACTGTGACAGAAAAGGCCGAAAAATAAATTTTGTGTAAAAAAATTGGCAAAATAAATGAAAAACTGTTTGGGTTATTCAGTCTTTGGCCACATTTTTTATTATCTTCAGCTTAAGCCAAGGATTTTCAATTTGGTGCATCCCTAGTGGATACTCTATTTCTTGTTGTAAATTTATGTCTTGTAATTCCTGTTAGCATTCAACACATCAAACATCAAAACTGCTCATATTGTACATTGCTTTAGACAAAAAGCATGGGCCAAATGGATGAAAGTAAATGTAAAGCCAAAAGACTTTCTTTTGAAAATATGAATGTAAAAGGCCTACACAGGAAGAGCCATGATTTGTATCTATACATGCAAGTGGCACCACATCTAAGATATCCTTCCTTTTAATTAACAGACTGTGTTTCTGAAATTGAATAGAGTTGTGAGCTGGAGCTGGGAGCCACATTAGACGGTTTTGATATCACATATTGCCTCTGGTTAGCCTCTAGCCATTGAGAAGAATGCTTGCTGGAGCCAGAATCTGACACTTTCTCACTGTGCAGGGCTCAACATTAAGGCCCTGGCATTTGCAAATTCATATTTCTGGCTACTTGGAATGTTTATCCATTATATCAATTACACTCACTGTAATATGTGGTTGTGCAGCCTGTCTTGCTAGCTCAGAATGTAAAAGAGAAGTATCACATTGTATACCCCTCCACATCCCATTGATTTATCCCATTGTTGGGGCCTCAGTTGGAGAGTACAGCATCTGCTACAGCCTGAAAAGAAATATTTTTTTATTATTGGATTACATGAAGAATCATTTGCCTGACCTTTATGAGATGTAACATGAGTAAACAAATCATCAGTGAATCCAGACTCATCCCTTATAAGTGATTAGACTACATACAGATACTCTGTATGCATGTTGGGAATACACCCAGACATTCTTTTAAAGTCTTGTTGTGTTGGATGAATGTGTGACCCTGGTCTTCCTGCGTCTGTGACTTGTCATCTTTGTAGAAGATTGGGAGTAGATCTTTCATGTGCTCTTTTGGCTTCTAGGCTCAGTCAAACAGGAATTGAACAAAATTAGGGCATCACCTTCCACTCTGATGATATCAAACACCTAACAAGGTAAATTACCTCTTTGTCTTTGTAATTGCTTCAAATATCATTATTCTTGTCGTGCTAAGTTCTGAACTCTGGGCCTTTTCTGTTCCAAGAGACCTCCAGTTGTATAACGTTGGGAAGAAGGTGGATATCTCCATTTGGTTCACTGTTTGATTGGAATTGGGAAAGCAAGAAAGACCATTGGCTGAAGTTTGTGAAACTACTCTTGGATTTCTTTATCAGTCTGTGGTTTGAACATTGTCACCTTGGAAAATTAGAACATAATGAAGAAACAATGTTATATGGTAGACACACTAAAATGGCCTCGCTTTACTTTAGTAATCAAGTATTCTACAGACGATTCAATTGATTATTCAAGTAATCGGATAAGAAATACTTTTGCTATAGCAAAGAGCACTATTAAATAATCAAAAGAGTGCTTTCCTTTTCAGAAAAAGCAACAGTATTGTTTAAACTGCATAAAATAATATTATCTGTCTAAAAATATACCTATTTATTGCATTTTAGCGCCATATTACATTTGGTTTCTTTATATAAATCTTTTCTTTTTTTCTGTGATAATAATGTGGACGCGAAGCTGTCCATAAGACTGTGTGATTTACTGAAAAAGGGATGAATTAATGTTACCTTGTGACTGGGCCGCTCCATGGGATAGATCAGTAACGTTTAACTGGATGTAAAAGAAATGATCCTAAACTTTGGACACGTTGTTTTCTCTCACCTGTCTCTTCTCTTAGTCCCCAACTATTTGGCTCTCTTTCTCCATTTGTTGCCATGTGTTAAAAACAGTGAGCTTTACAATGCTAATTACATTTATTAAACAAAGCATTGAGGCAAATAATTTTGCTCTATGCTGTTTTAAGCCCCCAACGTATCCTTCCAGGCAGGGGTATGACTGCTGACTTCAAGGCACCTAACCCTAACCTTAACCCTAACCATAACCATAAATATAACCATTGCCTAATGCTAGTACCTTGCTTGGAATGAGACATTAGGGGCTTAAAACACAGATAAACATTAATTCTGCATCAATGATTCTAGTAATTGAATCAATTCAGTTACTGGAGGAATTGTTTCAGCCCTAGTGTACAGTGATACTTGTACCTACCATGCTGACTTCAATGAAATGGTTGCCCAAGCCATTACAAATACAACACTCCTGCATGCAGTAGATATTGTGCACTGAAGATAAGGTCAAATCCAGAATACGTTTTCTACTGACTCTGACAAAACTTTGTTTCTCAAGAAAATGTACGACCATCAGCAAATATAACTTTAGTTTGTGTCACAAAAATCATCTATGCAGACCGCGGATGCAATGTCAAGGGTGTGGTAGAGACAGTATAAAGATTGAAAACAATAGCTTTTGTTTGAATTGTTGTCTGTGCACCCTTTGTGCAGAATATATTCGAAGTGTTCTGCAAGATAGTCTCTTGGTGCTCTGCAGGATGCAATATATTTTAATTTGGCACAAATCTTAAAATGTGTTGTGTGAAAATATGACTGCAGGCATGAAAAGGCAGCAGACAAGAATGTGGATTGGAAGAGACTGTGAACCCGGGATAGAAGAGAAAAGTCTATCTCGATCGTGGTTACTCTGTCTCTTTCCATTTCTAAAGTGCACATTCACATTAAACTGCCACTCATTTCATTTGTAGGCTGACTGGGCATGTGAATATAAACCATGCTGCGTGAGATTCAAATGATGCACTCTTCTCTGTAAAATCAACCTGATATTATAATTACCAGTCACCAGTTTCAAGTGATGATTAGTTTATGGATAGGATTTTAAAGTATGCCATTAGATTGCAGATAGACAAGCGCACTATGGTACTATTCCATTTCTTTCAATGCATTGAGGAACACACTGTAATGTACATTTGCTGTCAAACTGATGTTTTAGCTTTTGTGCTTGTTAATCAGATCACTTGACATCTAAGCTTTCACTTTCTCAAACATGAGAAAATCAATTTCTTATATTATCCACGACATGTTCAATCACCTGGGGCCTAATAACAAAAACTTATAATCCTATAGGATGACACTTAGAATATATGTATTACACAAACTTGTTTCCTAACTGCATTTAGGAAAAATCAGTTATCTTATGACAGCAATTTACAGAACCATCCTAACTTAGTGATTTCCCGAGTAAGGATTTCTAATTTAGGATGGCATAGACCCTGTCCTGAATCAATAAATACCTGCCATAATAACTGCCAAAAATGTCTGTAGCATTGTTGTTAGGTCTATATGGCAATGACAACTACATGGAACAACACTATCAACAATATGATTGAAAGGCCACTCAAACTTTATGATGATGCTTTTAATTTCCTCGACCATGAATTTATGGTTATGTACCGTTTGAAAATAAAATTTTGACTTTGATCAACGTGCTACATCCAGCTCTGGAAAGGCCTACAAGCAGACCTGGGGCTCTGTCAGATAACAAATGCAGTGTTTTTTTGCTAAGAGTGAGGATGCCGATCTGTCTGTGACATTACAGTCTTCTGTACCACATTCTGAACAAAGATACAGGCGTAACAAAACAAGTGTTGATGGAAGAATTACATTTACAGCTATAGTTAGGATTTAAGCTATATATATATATATATATATATATATATATATATATATATATATATATATATATATATATAGGCGCTCCATGAACGCCTGGCAGTACAAATGAACCAACTGCTGATGGATGGGACCCACCCAGAATGGTTAACCCAAGGACGGACAATCCTGATCATGAAGGATCCCCAGAAGGGAACAATCCCATCCAACTACCGGCCAATAACCTGCCTCTGCACAACATGGAAGCTCCTGTCAGGCATCATAGCGGCTAAGATGAGTAGGCACATGGCTCAATACATGAACAGAGCCCAGAAGGGAATAGGCAGTGACACCAGAGGAGCCAAGCACTAGCTACTGGTGGATAGAGCAGTCACTCGAGACTGCAAGACCAGGCAGACCAATCTGTGCACTGCCTGGATTGACTACAAGAAAGCCTACGACTCAATGCCACATACATGGATACTGGAATGCTTGGAGATGTACAAGGTCAACAGGACACTAATAGCCTTCATCAAGAACTCAATGAGGCTGTGGAAAACAAGACTGGAAGCCAACTCAAAGCCAATTGCACAAGTCACCATCAAGTGTGGCATATACCAAGGCGATGCACTATCCCGCTGCTGTTCTGCATAGGCCTGAACCCCTCAGCCAGATCATCACAAAGACTGGCTACGGATACCGATTCCGAGGCGGAACAATCATCAGTCACCTCCTCTACATGGATGACATCAAGCTGTATGCCAGGAATGAGCGAGACATTGACTCACTGATCCACACGACCAGGATCTACAGCAACGACATTGGAATGTCATTCGGACTGGACAAGTGTGGACGCATGGTATCAAAAAGAGGGAAGATGATCAGAACTGAGGGAATCAAACTACCAGAAGGCCACATTGCAGATGTTCAGGATAGCTACAAATACCTGGGGTGCCACAGGCTAACGGAAACCATGAGGAGGCAGCAAGGAAGACGGCCACAGCCAAATATCTACAAAGAGTGAGGCAGGTCCTGAAAAGTCAGCTGAATGGGGAAAACAAGATCCGAGCGATCAACACATACGCCCTGCCAGTCATCAGATACCCGCTGGTGTAATAAACTGGCCAAAGGAGGAGATAGAGGCTACTGACATCAAGACCAGAAAGCTCCTCACAATGCATGGAGGGTTTCACCCCAAATCCAGCACCCTGAGACTGTACACCAAGCGTAGCGAGGGAGGCCGAGGGCTAGTGAGTGTCAAGACCACTATCCAGGATGAAACAACGAAGATCCAGGAGTACATCGGAAAGATGGCCCCCAAAGATGAAGGGCTTAGTGAATACCTCAGGCAGCAGAAACCCGAAGGTGAGGACAAGGAAGATGAAGAACCATCATGGAGGGACAAGCCGCTGCACGGCGTGTACCACAGACAAATAGAAGAAGTGGCTGATATCAAGAAATCCTACCAGTGGCTGGAAAAGGCTGGACTGAAGGACAGCACAGAGGCACTAATCATGGCAGCACAAGAGCAGGCACTCAGTACAAGATCAATAGAGGCTGGGATCTACCACACCAGGCAGGACCCCAGGTGCAGACTGTGCAAGGATGCCCCTGAGACAGTACAGCACATAACAGCAGGGTGTAAGATGCAGGCAGGAAAAGCGTACATGGAACGCCATAACCAGGTAGCTGTCATAGTGTACAGGAACATCTGCCACGAGTATGGGCTGGAAGTCCCAAGGTCAAAATGGAAGACACCTCCTAAGGTAGTCGAGAACGACCGAGCTAAGATCCTGTGGGACTTCAAGATCCAGACTGACAAACTGGTGATGGCTAACCAACCAGACATCGTGTTGATCGACAAACAGCAGAAGAAGGCAGTAGTGATAGATGTGGCGATCCCAAGCGACAGCAACATCAAGAAGAAGGAACACGAGAAGCTTGAGAAATACCAAGGGCTGAAAGAGGAGCTAGAAAAGATGTGGAAAGTAAGAGCAACAGTGGTGCCGGTGGTAATCGGAGCACTGGGGGCTGTAACCCCCAAACTGGGAGAGTGGCTACAGCAGATTCCAGGTAAAACATCAGAGGTCTCTGTCCAGAAGAGTGCAGTCCTAGGAACAGCTAAGATACTGCGCAGAACCCTCAAACTCCCAGGCCTCTGGTAGAGGACCCGAGGTTGAGGATGACACATACCACCCCACAAGGGGTGAGAAGGGGATTTTTTATTTTTTTTATATGGCCCATATCACAATGATTTGATTTAAGATAAATTGCCAAGGCATCACCCTGGTTCAATGACTCCATTTGTTGTTTCCAGCCTGTTGAACAACAGTGTAAATCCACCAAGCGCCATTTTTTCTGTCTCCATCACAAAGATGTCTTAACGGAGTCCAATTGTATGGTTTTGGAGATGAGGGCATCTTACTTTGTTGACCTCATTTCCTCCAGTAAATTCAACCCTAAAGACCACCAGCTCACTGCTGAATTGACTGCACAGAGCATTTAGATCAATTTGAATATGGTTTCCATCAGAAGCATTCCACTGAAACAGATCTTCTCAGAGAGTCCAATAATATATAATGTAGTCTTCTGATGTGGGTGAATGATCTGTTTTGGTGCTTCTGCATTTTATCAAGCGTTTGATACCGTGGATCACAACATCCTGATGGAAGGGCTTAGGGAGTGGGTGAGTGTGTCTGGGAGTGCCCTAAAATGGTCCAACTGTCCACCTTTTTTTGGAAAGGAGTTTTTCTTAGTTTGAAACTTTTGTCCTTTTCTGTGGTGTGCCTCAGGGTTCGGTTTTAGGTCCTAAATGATTTGTATTGTATATGCTTCCACTAGGTATTATGAATCTTAGATCACTGTAACTCATTATATCCAGTTTATGGCTCATTTGAGCTTGTCGAGACTGTAAAACTGACTGTGTTGCACAATTGTCTAAGGACTGGATGGCAACACTTAACAGCTCAATGCAGATAAGACTGAGGTCTTTATCATTGCTTCAGATATCACAGCTTCCAAGGTTGCTCAATGTTTGGGGTCCGTGTCTTTACCTGTACAGTCAAAACATGGAAATCTTGGTTTGATCATGCTATGTATTTTGATTAACATATCAACTCATTGACTGGCACAATTCAGAAATACTCCCAAACTCTGGTCTGCTGTATCACAATCTGAGCTTGAGATGATCATTCACACTTTTATATCAAACTACTGCAATTCCCTTCACCTTCACCTGCCTCAGCAAATCGTCTCTGGACCCTCGACAACTAGTCCAGAACACTGCAGCACTCCCATTCTATCCTCTCTACATCATTTAAAGTTTTTGTTCTGACATATACGGTAGAACCTTGCGTGATATATTACATAAACTTTTTATCATTTACTATTTTTATTTGAAATGATCGCAATTATTTGCATCCACAAAATAGTAGATGTCTATGTTCAACTTCTGCCTTTAGCAAACTAATTCAGCTGGCACGTACAATGATGGGCTAAAGAAACATGTTCAAAGGCTTCCAGCTATTATAGTGAGTGAGCTGGGTTAGCATAAATGGTGTATGTGGAGGTAAGAAAAAGGCTATGATGAAGAACTCTCCTACTGCAAATTTGTCAGCCATTATAGTCGGCATCTGAAAAGTGAAATCTATGGCCTTAATATCTTCTGGTTGTACAATAGAAAATAACTACATAGACCTGCAAAATATATGCACACAGGTTGGAAGTGCATCCACCAGGAAATAGTTAAAATAGATATGAGAGGCCAGCTCATCAATAAAATGAACACATGGCTGAAAGTCTGGACTTGTAAATACAAGGAATATAAGGCCGCGCTATCTCAGCCAGCATGTGCATGGTGCTTTTTGTCATGCTGATCACAAGGTAATATATTGATGCACTACATCACACTCAGTGCTGCTGTCATTACTTTGGACCGTATCCTGGAACATACGATGCAATGGGTCCCATATGAAAAGTTGCCTTTGAACAGAGAAAGCTTGGAAGTGTGAAGGCAGGTGTCACCACTTGTGCCTTCTACCAGTGGGAAAACTAACCTAGTTTACTTCCACCTCACCAAAGCATGAGCAACATGCAACCCCCAAGTGTTTAATCACGCTTCCCAAGCTAGAGTGTTTGGATCCTTTTCTTGTTCCTTCTCTTGGAGTTGGGTGTGCCTCTGAATTAACAATAACCACTGACAAGAACACTGAATGTTATCGAGATATCTGTCACCGATGTCTGTTGTTCCGAGATATGATGGCAGATTGAAAAAAGAGTCACTGACAGTGATACCTTTGATGTTTCAGTCGCATAGTAATTTGTTATGAAAGAAGAGTTATTATCTATTATAGATTTGGTGAATGTTGGCACAGAAACAGAGGCTTTGATGTTGGGATATGTCAAAGATTCAGGCTCACCCTTATACAATCCTGAACCCAGCTTCTTTTCTTCATTTCATCACATGTTTTAAATAAAAAGCTATGATCACAATGAAGCTCTGCTGTTCTGCTGAATACTGTTACAGTTAGCGCAGCTTCACTAAATCTGCAGCCTTTTGTGGCTTTACATGGATGTGTAGAATGAATAAGAAATGTGGTGTGTTTGAGAATGTGTTGCTTTGTGAATGCACACTAGTACACTTCCATGGTGGCAATGGGAACTATGGGAATGTGAAGAAATACAATGAGTAGTCAGTCTACTATATTACCTTAATGCAAGCTTCCAAAAATCTTTTTTAGAAATATATTTTTTGGGCATTTCTGTGTTTAATTGACAGGACAGCTGGGATATGACAGTGGATGAAGACTTGCAGGAAAGTGCCACAGGTTGGATTCAAACCCTGGGCCTCTGCGTCGAGGCACTCGCTCTTCATGTTAATGAATGAATTGTCCTGACCCTTGAAACACAATTTCTCATTTTCATGAGGAAACGGAGCTTAAAGATCCCCCACATACAGTGTGTCACCATTGCATTGTCTGACTGGGGAATGGCCATGAATGTATAAATGATATTGTAAGAGAAAACAATGTGCAGTATAGTACCAATCCTTACTATAACATTGTTTTCTTGTGCCCTACTGATAACGACACATTCCCATTCCACAGATTTCTGCCCTGTATCTACTCTTCTCTATTTGACAGTACAATGACGGTTGACATTAAAAAAAAAAAAAAAAGTCTTACAAGAAATACAATCAGCCGTGATGTAAAATAAACACACAGAGAAAGCCTATTTGTCTTCTTTGGGAAGCCTCCTGATTCCATTTTCTAATTAATTACAAGCGGAAACACCTTGGCTGTGCCGACATGAAGAGTGACGGGTCGTGGCCCCCAGTCACATCCACCACCAGCCCCAGTGGCAGGGGAGCTGTATTTTTAATCACCTGGCCACTTGCATTATCAAGCTGGAGGACCCAGAACCTACACAGATGCTTGTTCATTCATCTCTAACAGAGGTCTATGGGTCTGATAAAGTGGTGCCTTCCCTTTTTAAAGCCTCTTATAGGCGCCACATCATGCATTTTGCCATTACCACATCAGCTCTGTGCTAATATGTCTGATTGCTGTAAACAGAAGACTATTGTGTTAGCCTCTTTGTTGCATTCTGCTACCAGGTTTTGCAGAAAATCTATTGGAACGCTTTATAGCTATGGCCTTGGTTTATGGAACGTGTTAGAAACTGGTTCTACTTTGCACGCAATACACAACACCTTTTGCAGTATTTAGTTTGGAATTCACATTAGGTGATGTTTTGGCTGTTAAGGGACTGTGCTTTGCTTCTTGGGGCGTCTGCGTCCGGATGTCTCACCACCTCTCTCTACTGTTGGCAGAGATCCTACAGCCTGTAATTCCTATTTTTTGTATAAACTTACAGCCAAGTGAGGGCCCAGACACCTCCAATTTAGAAGTTGTTTGTGTAGCTGGAGGACATACAACAGCATATGGACAAAATACTCTGTGATATAATATTGCTGTTGAAATCCCCTGCCTACATGACAGCTGTTAGCACCTAACTTTACACTAGCTGCTTCCATTAAGTGTATAACCACAGACATCAGCTGCTCTCCTGTTCCAGTTGGTTGCATTAGATAACCTTTCGGTGGTCTGATATGTTGTTTGTATGTACACAGACTATGATTCAACAGAATGTCTCCATTTGTTCAGATGACAACTGATGTTCTTGTTCAAGAAACAACAACTATTATATTTCACAAAATTAAGATATCTCTTTGGTTTAGGTGTTGCAGATTTCAGGAACAAGTTATAAACAGCCATGTCTTACATATTGATTTGACATTGTTAGAGACTAACACATTTAAAATGGACTTGGACCAAAAGCATATTCCTTTTAGGATGGATTCATAATTATATTTTGGTATCCACAAATTGCTTAATATTTTATTTTGCTTAAGCTTAATGATCAAAAGAGCCCACCATGATTTTCTTCTATCCACTGAATATGATATATTATATAGCATTATATTAACCTTTAAACTTCTCCAGTCGTTATCGATATTAAAAATACAAGTCTGATAATGTGTGCAAAAGTGAATTATGTGATACTGAGAAATGGAATGGAGGGATATGTCCTTCTTTATAGAGCTGTGTAGATTGAATTATTACTTTATGTTATCACTATCGTTATTACTTAAACTATAGGTTACATGTCAACAGCAAGTTTTTGGGTGGCAGTTAGAGAACCAGGCTGCACGCACAAATCAACCAATTGAGCTGGCTGTAGCCATGCATGCTAATTGAATGGGTAAATGTAAAGGTCAATGGGATGCATAGTATCATATCACTTCAGCTCTGATCCCCTGGCACAGACCACACATCATTCATGACTTTTTTATTTATATTCAAAATGTGGAAGAAAGAAAAATCCACTGTCTTTTCCTATCATTATGAATTATATTAGATGTATTTCTTGGAATATATGACTGTTTAACTATTATGTTTTAAATTATTTTAATGAACTAATAAGCTGTATTAACCATAATTGAAGCTAAAACTTAACTTAACATTATAATTATGATTAGAGCGTTATGTGATAAATTGACAGTGAAAGAACTTTGAGAACATTGGATCATTTTGTCCTGAAGGGAATATGACAACTCCTCTGAAATGAATAGGAATAAGTCCCATTGATTTGCTTAATACCATACAGGAATAAAATACCCCAACCAGCATTACAAATACAACATTGAGCATGTTTTACTTTTCAACACTTGTCAGAGTAGTGCTCATTCATTTAGTGCATTAAGAAGTGGAGACCAGTACCTTACAGAATATGTTTGCAGGTGATCTATTATATAGCATTTTCAGGTTCATACTTGTATTTTGTGATTCTACTAGCATGATGTTCAAAAACACATTTTTCTCATCCTGCCGATGGCTGCTGCTCCTGTATTCACCCTCTTTGTTGGTGCGCCTGTCTCTTTAACCGGTTCAAATCCACCTCTTTTGCTTGATTTTTGTCTATTTCCCTTTCCCAAAGGGAGAAGCTCATTACAGAAGAACTGCAAGGCCAAAATGCACGTATGAGGCTCCTTTTGACACCTAAATTCTCCTAGGTTATGAAAATAATGCTTGACTAGCATGTGCTTAAAACACACTCACACACACACAACAGCAGATGGTTCCAAATAATTATTTTGGTCCCATCTAAAAACACGTAATTTTTTAAAAGAAAAAACATACTTTGTGCCACACTATGCAGAACACAACACATACCTTCTACTTGTCAACAACACCTCTATAAAGTTTCAGAACTCTAGTCAATGAAGGGGGGCCTTAATAAGCCTTTATAAACCAAATATGACACAATTATTGTTAGAAATTGTGGAGAAATGACCAACATTGGCAGCCAAGATTACAAGTTTCCCTGCCTTTAGCATGCAGCTACTATAGTTAGCAGTGCACAATTATAGAATATAGCAGCACTTTCTACTTCTTATGTCTTAACAGTAATGTGAATTGAAATCAGGGAGAAATTAACAACACTGGGAGCCAAGATTACATATTTCCTTCTGTTAGCATGTAGCTACATGCGACAATGTTAACACCGCAGTAGCTTAAAAAAACACTCCAGTCCTGCCTACCTTGAGCAGATGACCAATCATAGAAGGCCGGCTCAGTGTTAAGTTACAACCCGGCAGTTCGTGAAAGGATCTATTGATTCGTCATTAGGGACATGGCTTAAGCGTTTATGAACAATGGCCGCCGGGACACGATCGGGGGTCTTTGGGTGACACAACAACGAGGAAATGACGTGTCACTCGCCGGCAACAACTGCCATGACACTGGGCTGCTCTGGGGGACACGATCCCCGGTCCCCGGGGTGAAGGTCCTCTGTTGTTTGACCCATCCACCACCCCAACCAACCTCCTTACATGGCTTACGCAGACCTGCTGCCGTAATCGTGCTGTTATCACAAAAGATGCTTCCCATTGAAATATATTTGTTTAACCTTCCCTCTCACCACCTCAAAAAAAAATGAGAAAACCGTGCTCGGAAATATGTTTACTTCATTATTTGAAGCTTTGCGTTTAACATGAAAATCTGACATAACTGTATAGATATGACAGAAAATACGGAAAAGCGTTATAGTTCTGCTTTAAAAAAAGAATATATGGCCAGCGATGTAGTCTAGTTACCTTCATTTCCTATTCATGTGCATTCACTTACTTAGTTGGTTGGTATTTGTCAGCCTCAATTCAAAATCAATTTATTTTTATTCATGATTGTTTTAAAGCTAAACTGTCCTAAACTACACTGCACTATGTGGATTTTCATCAACAACAGCCTGTCTTGTCTTTGCAGTAATGGTTAAGTTGCCATTACTGAGTTAAATTACAGTGAAGAAGGGTAACGCAGGACCTTTGATTTGAGGCTACAATCCCACACGGTACACCTAATCAAGAACCCCAACACACACAGACACACACACACATACACACAGACCAATCTGGTCCAGTCAGAGATGAAATCAGGTCTTACTCCAAATCAGTCTGATGCTTGTCTAATGACCAGTGTGGCAAAGACACATGATGAAGAAAATCAATCATGTATAACAGCACAGCGAGCCAGAGAATTGTCAAATTTGTCAGCTAATTTCATGCTAATTGAGTCCCCAACTCTGGGTTATTTTTATCATCATCACTGTTCTGATCACATGGAATAGCGATCCCTTTGCTCACGTGTCATTAATTAAGCTCAAACCATCAATCATGATTTTCTTTCTCCCTTCAGTACCCGCCAGGATCACTAACATATCGAAGGACATCGCAGTGAATGAGGGCAGCAACGTCAATCTTATGTGTCTGGCGGTCGGTCGACCTGAGGCCAACATCATATGGAAGCACCATTCTCCAAGAGGTAAGCCACAAGGTTTTTATTTCTATTCTATTTATTAAAGCGGTTTGTAATGTGTTATGTAATGTAGAGTGTGCCATGTAGAAGTTCTCATGTTCTGATTAGGATTCCTGTGTGCAGTTACATACAGTAAATATAAGAAGAAAACAGTCTTTGGTTACCATTTGTATCTATAAATTACAGTGCAGCTTGGATTCAGTTGTCGGCGAAGAAGGTACAGAATCAGATGTTATGAATTTTCTGATTCAAACCAAATGTTATTTTGTGCATTGCAATGTTTTGTATTAAATAACTAACTCTTATCACCAGAGGCCTCACACTACGATGTTCGTATTGTACTTACAACAGGATATTATTGCGAAACATAATTAAATATTCAGCAATAAATACTGCACGGTTCTCAGGTTTGATCCAATAATGGATGACAGTGTTCCAATTAAATGCAGTTTTAATGTAATGTAAACTAGAAAGACTATCAATGCAGTATCATTTGGAATAAAATGAAGCAATGCATATTTAGTCCTTCCCTTACCCGCTAATATTACCTTTTTCCCAACTGTATTTTTTTCCCATATTCAAATGATGTCCCCAAGAGGAAACTTTGTCAACATCTGTTTCATTTAAAAATATATCTATTTCTGTTTGTTCATCTTACTTCAATTTATTGCTGCAAAATTGGATTGTCAAGCATAAAAACTGATAAACGCATGTGTGTATCGATAAGGTATCGCCATGGAAAATATTGCAATACTATTCTGTATCGACCCCCTCCAACACTAGTAACTCTAGTGGATATTTAAGAATGTTTTCATCATTTTCTTTTCGACGTATCAAAAACAAATGTGAGCGCAGCAACAGTTACCTCAGTGTAAAGGTGACTGAACCACTCCTCCCCCGCACACGGCCTGATGTCAACAATCCCACGCGACACACACCTCCAACACATGCTTCACATCAATATTTGCCTACAAGCAGAACGGCCATTCACCTCCATGAATTTGTGTTAACAAAACGAGAGGATTCATCATGAAAAATGCCAGGCTTTAATCCATTGACTAAGGCCTTGTTTTCTTTTCAACTTGGTGGATTGGAGGGGTTGGAACTGCACAACCTGTGGCCCGACAGAACCCAACAATCAACCATGATTTGGCTGGAGGCCACTGCTGCTTTGGCCTGTTCTGTTGCGCTGGCACCTCCCAGCCTGAAGGAGAGCCAAGCGAGCAACTCTGTGCTCCTGTATGTGTGTGCATGCATGTGTCCTCTGTGTTCTAATTGTGTCGGCTCCACGCGTCCCACTGAGCATTAGATGCTCTGAGTCATGTGCTGCTTTCTCTATAGGATCAGATGTTCAGCCTCCAGCTGTTCCTCTCTTACTCCACATTTTCTAGGGCCAGCGCAATCTGGTGCTCGCAGCCCAGTGGCTTGCCGCCACCTCAGCCATCCACGACATTTCAAAGCCTTCACTTATTGGTTCCACACAATATTTACTCTGAATGTCATGATTTGCCCACAACATGTTTGGTTGAAATGTGAATTGTAATCACATTCAAAAGGGACAACTTTAATGACAGAACCATCAAGCCAGATGGTGCCATTAACACCGAGTGTATACCTAGTAGCACCCCTCTGGGTCTGAATACAGTATAATGCTTTTGCTACACATAGAATTCAGCACTTGTTTAGCACTTAAAAAGCTAATAGTACCCCCTCTAATATTGCTTTATCTTTATCCGATACAAGCTACTGCAAGCAACCAATATGTGTGTTACCAATGAAGGCTGATAAAGGTTTTTATGCTGAAATCTTCTTGTTTAGTGCAAACACAGCTTGTTCAGTGCAAGCTCAGATTTTGTTCACAAAATAAGAAGAAGAAGAAAAACTGGTGGATAGGAATTGTAAAAAACAAAAGAAGACACACAGACACATACTACATATTTCATTACAGACACTGTCATTGTTTTTTTTTCCTTGTGTTTTACAAGATGAAAATAGAAAATGTGTAATAGGTGTTCATTCATGAAATTGCACCAATAGTAGAAAGAAAGTAAGCCACTTGTCACTACCAACCCTGAGCTCATGCACAGCACCAGGAGCAGCAAATCAATAGAAAGTAATCAAAGTAATATAGAGGCATGATGTTTATGTATGTGTGTATGTGTTATTGTCAACAGGGAAAATAATGGGTTATCTTCTCTGACATTTGTCTGAGTTGAACTAATGAAAAGAGAGACTGTGTGGGGAGATGTTTGGGCAGCAAAAGAAAATTCTCCCTGGCAGTCAGAATCTTAAATGGGGTTTTTTTTCCTGCAGAGTGGCATTTTCCTGACTTCCTCCTCACCGTTTGCTTTTCATGTTTGTCACCAGCGATAATGGACTGTTCCCCAGAGGATAGTGTTTGGGTCTGTTAGTATGGCAGTAAAGAGAGGAGTCTTCTCCCTGACTTAAACCGCATTTCCAGAAAGTCTCAAATGTGCTATGTGACTGCCTTCCCATTTGATAGTTGTTTTTCAATGGCATATCATTTAAAATGTTCACCCTCATACGGCATCAGGAACATGAGCAAATGTGCTGGAGCGGCTGATGATGCAGAAAGATGCCTCACCTGTCACTATGAAAATGACAAGTGACATGAGAAAATTGGCTCTGGCGAGCATGGAAAAAATATGGAAATACGGAAATAATGTTAAAGTTGCGCCGCCTAATTTGAGCCCAAGGTTTGTTACCACAATCTAAACTGAGTTAGTGTCAGATTCCATGTCAATGTTTAAAATGGATCGTGTTTCCATTGCAATGTTGAATGAAAGGAGACTCTGAAACCTCTACAATACAAGCCAATCAATCCTCCAATACCAATGGTGACAGGAGTATGACTAGCAACCCATAAATGCGTAGCCTCTATGCTTATTTACTTGATGTCAATTTAAGTCGCAATTTTAATTCTGTACACTCCAAGACTCAGTCCCCATTTCAACTCAGTGAGGACTACATCAGTTATTCAGCAGTGTCCACTGAATCCTTGGCTGCGGGCCACTAAAAGGATTAGAAGATATATGGTTAGGGGGAAAACAGTTTATTCAGGGGACAATGCAATATGGATCCGTTCGACCCATTAAGGCTCATTAAAGTGGACAGGCTGCAAATGTTCACTCTCTCAGATGTCAGTTTGGGCCTTTCCTTTTTAAATGACTTTGAAAGATGGCTGTATGTTGTGCTGTCCCTGGAAATGCTGTGACTAAGTGCTATCAGTTACAGCGTAACGTTGCCTCTAGTATATATGAAACAACAACCTGTGATGTGAAACCCATGTACATCCAGTCATATGGTTTGTCACAATTTTGATACTTCCCTGAGTACACTTGCGTGTAGTACCACTATGTTACTTGTGTACAGCATACATTTGAAGTCGCGTTTTCTCAAATCGCGCACAGCCGTTATGCTCTGACTGTAAATGACTCCTCTTCTTCTTCTCTTTCTTCTTTTCTTTTTTTATTAATTTCCATTCAAATAGAATTTTCATCCCTCCAGCCCATGTTTTTTTTCTTTTACAAACAAAGCAAATGGTTTTACAAACCATTTGTAAATCCAGTGGTGGTGGCACAGTAGATATGACACATGCCTTTGGTGTGAGAGATGTGGGTTTGATTCCCACTACGATACATCAACCAGTGTGTCCCTGAGCAAGACACTTAAGCCTTAGTTGCTCCAGAGGCGTGCGACCTCTGATATCTAGCAATTGTAAGTCGCTTTGGATAAAAAATCTATTGATTAATGTACATGGACACGATTTTGTTTGTGATGGTGAGCACAAATTTTAAAGTAATGTTTTTCAATGGGAAGCACGTTTTGTGATAACAGCACGATTATGGTAGAGCGTAGTATTGAAAAGCTGAAAATCTGTGTAAGGAGGTTGGTTGGGTAACAGGACTTTCGCCCCAGAGACCGGGGATTGCGTCCAGCGTGTGACGGTTCCTTTCCCCGCTGTTCTTTTCCTAACCACAACCGTCCCGTTGTAGCGCATCCCACATGTGGCGGTCCCTCCGCTAAACGGTGTGACGTTTCATTTCCCTGGTGTTGCGTCCCCCAGAGACCATGGATCGGGTCCCGGTGGCCGTTGTTCATTTCGTGGTGACCACCACAAAATAAACTCAGATTGATACCAAATACTGCAGTATTGCAACACTATTTGTGTGTATTTTGGCATGCTGACATTAGCATTACATTTCAAGCAACAGTGTTTAAATACAGTGTTGGGCAAGTGATTTCCAAAATGTAATACATTATAGATTACTAGGTAGTGTCTAACACCTCTAAATGCGTTGTAAGTCACGTTACTGAGATTGTAACGAGTACATTACCAGATTTAAATAGCAATGCGTTATATTACTGCATTACTTTTGCAATGCGTTACTCCCAACACTGTTTAAATATGGCCTCACATAGCTGTGTAATGTTGTGTAAAGTTTTTAACGTGTCCACAAATTTGTACCAGAACCCAAAAAAGATCCAGAAAATATGCAGGACCAAACTGGACCTGTCTATTATGTGAAAGCTGGGACACAGAACCGTGCAGGACGGACAATTGTCGGACTCATACCCAACCGGACTGCGCAGACACAGACCTGAACAGTCACTGTTATGATCTACCCAGCTGCTAACTTATATATATTTTTTTCCTTTGTGACATTCATTCATTCATTCATTCATTCATTCATTCATTCATGTTTAGTGCTTCCTGTTCCCATGCTTAGATCACTTCATTTTCTGGCCTTTCTGTGTTTCCTGTCAGTTTTGATGGTTTAGTCCTGCAATCACCGGATCCTGCTCACCTGTTCCCTACTCCCCATTTGTCAAGCACTACTTATACCGGTCCTTCTCTTTTCTCAATTTGTCGGTTCATCATCATTTTCTTTTAATGCTTGATGTCCTGTTGCTTGCCTGCTATTGCCTGTCTGCCTTTGGGACAAAAGCCTCTGCTGCCTCCTCATGCATCATTTGCATTTGGCTCCAATCCTCCTACCTGCTTTGCGAGTAGTGAGAGTCATAAAATGTTCTCTTAATTAATGTTTTCAAGTTACAAATAAGTATGTTTTTTTCTTCCTACAGAGCTGTTTTATTGTAATCCTTTCTTATGTTTTAGATGTTGAGTCCTGACAGGTAAATTGTGAGACAAAAAGCCTACAACACCTGAAGGCCAGTGGTTTGAAAAGTTGTTGTTTCGAGCTGGATTGACAGAAGCACAGCAGCACAGACAGATGTTGTCAACTTGTGATTAGTCTCCTGATGAGTGTCATTCACAGTGTTATACAGCAGAGATGAATGGCACACTATTCACAGTGATGTTGCCTTCTAAAAAGAATAATATTTTTCCCTCCTATGCTGGCTTTATATTTCAGTAATTCATGTTATATCTATGGTTTCAGATTCCTGCTAAATCTTGTTTCAGTTTTACACTAGGTCACCAGGGCTTTAAGGGCAGCCCCGTCTAGAAAATGTAACATTAAACGACTGTATGGAATGTGGGTAAAACACTCCTATTCATACTCTCCCTGTAAGTAAGAAGAACATATCCAATCTTTAATCTAGTGCAGGCTATGATATTCAAATGATGCTCACACACTGTCCTCTAGTCCATGGCCTTCAACAGCAACCACCTCAATAAGAAAATTGTCAACATATGCCAACCATACAATAGAAGACTTTGGACAGACTTAGGTCTCACACCCTCTCACATTTAAAGACAATCATCTCACATACTGTTAAAGACTGTCATAATATACAGTGTAACGATTGGAGATCTGGCAGGGTCACATATTGCAAGACTACAACTAGATTTGTTTTCAAAAATTAAGCCAAGCAAATTAGCTAGCGCTAGCATTAGCTGGTGACTTAACCCTTGTGTTGTCTTCCTGTCGAAATTGAAAATCAACACTTTTGTTGAGGCTTTTTAATCAATGTTTTTAACTTTTTCTTACATTTTTGTCCCATTTTTGTCACTCATTTATAGGAAATTATACCTAATGTGTGAGTTAGAAAAGCAGAAATCACGAATTATTTAGACTAAAATTAGTGAGTGTTGTGTGGAATCAATCAAGTTATTTAAGGGTAATTAAGAAGAAGATATAGGAAAATGGGTCACTTTGACCCGAGGACAACATGAGGGTTACAAGAAAGTCTCCGTTCATCTGCAGGTAAAACTCCCATTGGATAACGCGCTTCAGAAGGGTTGAAAATTGGCAGCTTTCCCTCTTTAGCGCTTAGCGTAGCATGGTTCCATAGCAACCATAAAAAAACTGTCTCTAGCCTTTTGCTGCTTCCTGTTTGGTGCTGGCGGGAGCGCACCCAATGGTTGTTGCATATTGTCACTTTATTTAACTTCATTACCAAAACTTTACGATAATATCAAACACGTTTGATTGTTTCGGAACTTCAAGATGGGAACAAGACTGACTGAGACTGAGTTTAATGCCCCCAACTTCAGCAAGACTCGCAGGATTTCAATCCGATATTGGAAATATGTGTGCGCCAGTGGAGTAGCTTGAAAAGTGTATTATTATTCTATAATGGGAACATAGCGGACACCCAGCGTCGAGTCTTATCAATGGTTGAGAATGTGACTACACACTAGAGTGAGTGCAGCCTGTTCAGACTTTGTAAAGAGAACAATAAATGAGACATCCTAAACATAGAGGACAGGCCTTCGATTGTCTCCTTACTTCAACTTTGAACAAATTAATGCTTTACAGGAATGGCAATTGACAGCAATGTATGACCCTTATAAAAGCCCCTATAAGACACAGAACTGAACTCCCTTATTTCAATTTGAGCATTTTGACCCTGTTATGGGTATGAATGAAAAAAAAAAGTGAATGACTTGGCTTGCAAGATGTGAGGGCTGCACCGTAATGGCAGACATGATAATCTACTTTACCATGATTATTTATTGATTTTAGGGATAACATATTTATGTGTTGCACTTTCACATGTAAATAAACAGACACCTGCTTTCACTTCCATGTTGTTCTGCATTCCTGCTAATTTACAAATCTTTGCATCATGTTAAGACTTTAATGAGCTAATCGTCACCTGAATTCACTCCTCGATGCAAAATGCAACTTAAATGGGACCAAAACCTTCTACCCAAAACAAAATCAACAGAGCGCTGCTTTCACTTACTTCGCATTAACCAACATTTGCATTAAATAAGACATATCTTACTTAAATTGGAATTTTGTTTGCACCTACGATTTAACACACTCAAATGTCAGCCAAAGGATGTGCATCTTAAATAAATTGAAAAAAAACTAAAAAAAATAATACATTGCTCTTACAACAGGCTAGTAGCACAAAGACCATGAACATATATCAATGGTTTTCATAAGAAAAACATTGATATGTTCATGTGTTCATATATATATATATATATATATATATATATATATATATATATATATATATATATATATATATATATATATATGTTAGGCAGTGTACTGACACTAATGCTGATATCCTTAAAGTTGCCGGGCCGCTCGGTTTGCAATACACTGCCGGAGAAATCAAGATTGATTTGATATGCAGCGGAAGTAGTATCCATAAGCAAATAATTGATTTTTAACAGCAATATCACAGTCCACCATGTGGGACCATATAATTGTGGGAAGCCAAAATTGTGATCCTGATTAATATTGGATTCCACACACTACATACTCAACTGCAACTAAATATATTTTGGAAAAAAAAAAACTTAACATTTATAGGCATTTCCTCACAAAAACACAGACAATTATGTTGCGTGCTTATGCAACCAAGATGACAGCACAATGCCAGCTATATTTGAAATTTCATAAAGGACAAAGCCCGGATCCTCAGGGAGCAGTCTCTGGGCTGTGTTAGTCCCTCAATCAACAGAGTTCAAGTTGCCCACCACTATCCATAAGAGGCTGGGGAAGCTTGATCTACTCTCCAGGACAATATTATAAGAGATCAAGAGAACAAAGATGAAAGGAAAATATAAAAGCACGCCAGCCAGAGTGCTTGAAGAAAATGCTCATGTGTTTGTTCCCTGTGGAGCAAACACTTAAAACTCATGATGGCTCACTTTGCCAAAGAGTCATGTTATGTATAACAGCCTCTGTGGTGTTGTTCCCTTTTTCATGGGTTCCTGAGAGAGAAATGGACAGAATAAAAAATTAATACAGCCTTTTATTTAGTCAGTCAGACAGGAACATTCCTTCAACAACATTGAAGGTAAACAATCCTCTACAGTCCTTGGAAAGGCCATTACATTATTTTCTGGACTCTCCAAAAAATTGACATGAAAACATGTTTTTTTTTTATTTTTTTATTTTTTATTTTACCTAGCGTTGTAATCCTGATTAATTAAACATCACTTTTTCATTACTTGATCGTGTTTGTGGCCCGCCAAATAAAGTGCTGACCTGGTCCATCTTTAACATTGATGAATAAAATATGATTAATGGTGGCACATGCAGCTATCGGTCTTTGTGACCCATCAAATAAAAAAAATGTAAAGACAATATCCTACCTGGGTGGGTATTGTTCTCAGGAATTACTGTTTTAGCGCCTTATGTTGCTGTGAATAAAGCTAAAGTATAAAAATGCATCTGCAGTATACTGTATGTGGTAACACTTTACAATAAGGTACACAAAAAGTACTGTTGAGGAATGAGGAACTACTGGTTTGTTACTGATTAGTTACTGAATGACTGGGACTCAAGCACTAATGATAAACTGATAGATGAATCATTAGGAATATAAAGAATAGTCGTGAGACAGGATGATTCTCATAAGTGGTCAATGCTTAACTTATCATTCGTTAATGATTAATTACTCAGTATGATGCACCACTTTATTTGTAGGTACGCACAAGGTGTGCTGCTCTCCTTGTGTGTGTATGTGTACACAATTCAGCAGTAAGCCAAACTCCATTCAAATGAATAAAGGGAGTCAGGATATAGCGTACAAGCTCCTGGTGATTTATTTGGCGTCACGTCATATACAGAAACTGTAGAACATAAACAAAAATATACATTAAGCAAAATGCACAAAGTATCAAGTCAAATCAATCAAAGTATGGAGAATATTATCTGTTTTGTGCAATAACAGGCTTAAAATGTGTTGATACTGCTGATACTATTTATTCATTATTACTGTTCACCATTACAACTCCTTAATTATGCAAAATTACTGTATCAGAAAATTCCTTCAACTATGCAAATACCAGACATATCTGCACTCCTTATATTTCTTTCTTTATATTTCTACTCTGATATTTATTTACTTGTGCAACTGTAACACAGAATTTGCCTTTGGTGATCAATAAAGTATTTCTGATTTCTGATACACTGTAATATGAACTGTACATAGCTACTATGCATCAGTTATATAGTGATTAAAGTATACAGTCTACATGACATGCAGTTAAGCTACTAACGCACATGTGATTAAGCTTATGATTTACAAATTTGCAAAAATAAGGCTTATTATAAGATTCATCGCAAACATATTTTCCAGATATCGTTCCATGGTCTGTGCTAAACTAGTACTTACAGACAATGATTTCAAAGGCATAAACAAGGATTGCAGCAGATGAAATGTGAATCCTTTCAGCAAAAATACATACTAAAAACTAAAATGGCCGACTTCCGGTTCTTAAAGGGCCGGTATCAACCCTTCTTCGGTCTTTAACCACCACTCAACAGCGCAGTAAACCCAGGGTGGCAGGATTAAAGCATGCCCTGCAGCGGCATACAATTTCTTTAAAGCCTTCAACAATGACTGTGCTATAGAATATACCCTGTTTGTCAATAGAAATGTTTTGTGAATATCAATATTAAAGTATATTATGAGAATCATCCTGCATCACGTCTATTCTTTTTATTATAGATGGTATAGAAAGATGAAGAAAGGGAAGAAAAGAAACAAAACCAGTGTAAATGTGTGTACGTTTCTTTCAATCATTTTGGAAGATTGTGCTGAGAAGTACATGGCTTTATTTATCTGTCATTTTAATTATATATCTATTTATGTATGCATGAATGTATGAATATATGTTTTATTTTATTTTTGTTTTACATGTTCAAATAAACTACTACTACTACTATTAATATGATTCCCATGAACAGATTTCCTAATGATTCATTAATACAGTAACACAAACACATTGTGTTTATTAGTAACTAATTATTAGTGCTTGAGTCCGTCATACAGTAACTAATCATTAACTAACGAGTAGTTCCTCATTTATTCCTCATTCATTTAACAGTAATCACTACTAATTAAAAAACAAACAAATTAAAAGGTAGTGACCTCAGTATCATTTTGCCAACATACTCCTTTTATTCCTAATACATTTAATGTTATGCCACCATTCATCATATCTTATTTATTAATGTCAAAGACTATCCAGGTCAGCATTTTTATTTAAAGGGCCACAAACATTACAACACTTCAATCCTCCAGATTACATGCACACTGCAATTTTTTAAAGACAACATAAACATCATCATTATTAATTCCGAAGTTATGATGATTCAACTACCTTAATTCATGCATTAATTAACATATTGTTCCTGCAATAAGTCATGCATGAGATACTATTTCTCCTTGTACATTACTGATAGTATTACTGATAGTATATGAAATACCATGCATGAATATATGGTCATTCATGTACCATTATTGTAAAGTGTTATTTTTAATTTTGTCCCATATTTTCTCTCCTTTTTTTCCAGCAATCATGGCCCCTAATTTCTAATTTAAGTGCAACCCCATTGGTTATAGCATGATGCTAAGAACACTATCACTTGCAATTAAAAGTGTCATCTTTATCATGACAATGTGTACCTGTGTCAGAGAACCTACTTTAACAAGTATGAATCTGATATAGTGTTAGATTGCAAGTGAAATGAAAGTGTAACTGTAACAAATGCAGTTACTTTTGCTACTTTCATGTTAAACTGGGTCAAACTAATTGGCACCCAATAAAGAATTCACTGGCACAGAGACTCAACAGTGTTTCACGCAACAGAGCTACATCAATCTTGTAATGATTAAAATCTTTTCTACCTCATGCATATTCATGGCCTTTTTTAACTTTAAAAGTGAGGATTTGGAGGGACCTCTGTTGCATTTTAAAAGTCGGAATGCTTCTAACAAGGTGATGTTGATAAAAACCATATATTAAACTGTATATTAAATATTTAAAAGCAATACAAAAAGCAAGACCTTTTTACATTGTTATTTGCTTTTATATACAAAAAGAAAGAAAATAATAAGAGGCAAGGTTTAAGCCAGTTAGACCCGAGCTAAATGGAAACCGCATATCAAACAATTTAAAGATCTCTTCCGTTAAAAAATTATTTTTTTATACACCAGATTTACAGCGGTGCGTGCTTCATTTCGGTGGCCATGTGACATGTTCACACATTACGCGCCGCGCCACACAGCTTCGCAAACGGCTCGCCATCTGGAACATTCGTTTCGCTGTCGACTTTTTCTTCAAAGCCGGGAGTGGATTTTGCAGATAAACCCTCTAATGATCAGCGATACAGAAGACATATTACAGGTATATTATATATATATATATATATATATATATATATATATATATAATATAAACATGATGACATCTTATTCTGATAAATGATGAAATATGCATCCTCTGCTTGCTTACCCTTTTGATTTTCCTGCCCCTTTCCCCCATTTTTACATGATGACACATCTAAACCTGCCCATCGACTACATTTATTAAGAAATAGCCTTGTCTCACTACTGTTTGTGATTTTATTTGTTGTTTTTTATTACCTACTTGTTTAATTTCTCAGTTGTGTCTAAAACAGAGAGTGACAGAGACAAACAGCATGCATGCACGCACACTTGTATGTGTGGAGTGGTAAACTGTGGTTACAGGTGTGCTCAGCCAGCCGTACCAACACTGCCAGGGAGAGAAACCAAAAGGGAAGCGGGGGGGGGAAGAAACAAAAACACAACAAACACCAAACATAAAAACAGTTTTTGCATGATTCTTTGTGGAGAAACTCAGTTTTGTGTGTCAACAAGTGTTAGTTGACTACAAATTTCTTCAGCTGATGACCGCCCTGTAAAAAAATGCTGACTTACTGTCGGAGACAAACCTTTCACAATCATCTTTTCTTCTGTCATTATAACATTTAAATTTAACTAAAACAAAATGTATCAAAAAATAAATAACAGGCCATCATATGGGAAAACTATTATCTTACACTACACAAATTTCTAAACCCCTCACTTTGGTCTCACTGTCAACAACCCCACCCGGTCTCCATCCCCACACACCCATAACCTGGGAGTCATCTTTCTACAGCAACCTCACTTTAGAAAACCACATCAACCAAATAACCAGAACTGCCTTCTTTCACCTCAAAAACATTGCCCGTCTCCTCCCATCACTCACCTCCTCTGCTGCTGAAACTTTGATTCACGCCTTCCAGAAGTGACTCCTGCAAAAGTGTCCTCTATGGTTCAACTGCAACAGCCTTAAATAAACTCTACCCATGCACATCTGTGACTGTACTGACTTGGACACATTCAAAACACTCATCTATACACAGCTCTTCAGAATAGCTTTCCACACACAATAGTATTACGTATTATCCACTGATAGCTCCTGGTTTTATTGTTTTTAATTGTTTTTAATTTTTGTTCTATTGCTTATCTGTTTTTAATATGGAATATGTGCTGGTTTTACTGTAAAGTGTCTTTGAGTACCATGTAAAGCACAGTATAATAAAAATGTATTGTAATTATAATTCTTAATATACTATAGTCTGTTAGCTAGGCTAATTGATGAGGGTGCTCATAACTATTGTTAGCCTTGGTCAAATTAACTTTACAGTTATACATTTATATATTTACAGTAAGTCTTTAGTGTAACAGTCTCCTAATACTTTAACTGTGTGTTCAAAATAATACAATAATAACAACTATGTTGACAAAATTGATTGGGGTGGCACCTAAATCATAGCTGCAGCTGCTGCCGTGGTCCTGCTCAACGCCCTAATATGCCCCAAACTGCTACTACTCAGAGTTCCATGTCTCATTATCTTTATTGTTACTATAATTTCCACTGTTCATGATACCAAACACTATGATGATTTCCAGTCATATTTTTCTGTATCAGTGTCTCTGTGTCCTGGGTCTATCCAAGTTTCTGCCAAAAAAGTTGTTCCTCGCTACTCTCTTGGGGGAATTGTTGGACTTGTTGGTTAATTATAGAGTGGTCTAGACCTACTTTTATGATTTGATACTATACATTAAATTGAATTGAATTTAAATATTTAAAGGGAAAAAGCATTTGCTTTGCACAGACGCACCAATCCCTCATATGTGTCCTTTTGGAAGGCAATGACAAACAAGGAGCCAGTTTTTATGGGGCCATGAACAGTTCAGGTCCCACTTGTGTTGGCCTCACCACATGCTGACAACACATGCAACACACACATCTATGCAGACACACACTCTCCAGAGAATCTCTGTGACAGGCAGCTGTGAACTATAATATACTGCTGCTATTACAAATATGATACGCAAATTGTAATGTGATTGGTTACATTGTAGGTTCATCAGCCACAGTGCCGTCTCCCTGGAGTTGGGATACAGATTTAGAATCAGGTTCACCGTTTAAAGAAATGTCCTTCCTCTCATCTCAACAACACCCCCAACAATAAGAGGAAATGCATAAAGTATAATACATTTGATGGACACTGTAATCCCAAGAGAAAGTTTGAGACCAGAGTGGAATCTTTTTTTTTGGTTGGCACTTGGTATCACAGCGTGTGACTATTCCTCAGCACCAGGGATTCAATGTTCAAAAACAAGGAAAAATACCATACGGATTGTGACCCATTTTCGGTGCTGAGGGAGGGCTTTTTTGCCTTTAGTTTAGACAGCAGTGGCTCTGTGGCAGACAGCATCCCAGACATTACTAAGAATACAGTATGTCCTAGGGCCCAAGAGGAGTGGAAACCAAGCTCCATTGTGGAAGTGAATTCCCCCCTAAGAGCATTTGCCAGTATCATTAAAGAAATTATTGTTGGTCTCATTCAGTCTCCACAGTTAAACTCACAGTTGCAATCAGTAGCTAGAGAAGGACATCAAGACTACTTTGGTACTTTAAGCCAATTACTATGAATCAGACAGGGTTGAGCATTGGGAATATGTCTAGAGATGCTGATTGTTAGCCAGCCAGACCGAAACACAGCGGCAAGTGAAAATAAAGCATATAGCATATTAGAGGAAAACATTTTCCCAATATCCTGTTGTATGGCCTGTGTACTTTAGGGAAGTCTCCAAGCAAGTCTTCTTTTCAAATGTATTGGCCAAATGCACTTCTACAATCACAGCGTGGGAGTTTGGGGTGTTGTTTGGCTGTTAGGGGTGATAAAAGTAGTATGCGGTTGTGTGAGTACAGCATGCTAATGTAGGTGTGTGTGTGTGTGTGTGTGTGTGCGCGCGCGCGTGCAGTTTACAAGGAACCCAAAGGCCTCACTCAAACTCGCTGTTTCACCCCACCACCCACACTAGGCGCAGACGGCTATGAGAAACAAGTGCAAAGCATTTACAAAAAGTGCAGGCGAGTGTTAGTGGAAAGGGGGGAGGGTCTGAGTGCAGCAAGTCTGTGAGCGAGACAGAGATGGAGATGGGAAAAAAACACTGAGGAGGAAGAGAGGGGCACAGTGAGTGATACGTCATGTAAACAGCATGAGCATTCACCTTTTCAACTTCCTTGCAAGATAAAACACCAGCAGGGGGCAAGAAAATGCATGCATTGCTGGAAACCATCATTAGCTTGTGTTTCCCTGGGGAACAGTTAAACTGGTGCACCTTTGTGAGAGCAGGTTGCCACCAAGGGGGTTAGCCTCTACTCTCTAAGTCATTTTAATGCTACCAAGCCATCACCTGCCGTTAGCATTCCATTGACTCCCATTCATTTCGGTGCGCCACTTTGACAGCAAATAACTTTACATGTGAAGCATTTAAAGACTCTGTTTATCTGTTGTAGAAACACGACAATGTATAAAAGGTTCCATTACCTTGTAGCTCATGTTATGGCTCCGTAGCTGACGTTTTTATAAAAATAGGGTAACGATTGTGTCATAAATACGCAACTTACTGTCCCGCATGCTCAGATGTAATCGATTTACAGCATAACATGTCATACTGAAAATTCTGAAATCCATAAAATTATAAATTGTTCTTATTACAAACAATAAAATAAGATGGAAATCATTTAAAAAATGTTTTAGCTATCTGGTTGTTTGATTGCTAACGTTAGGTCAAAACGCCATACCAGTGACAGCCTTTGTTGTGTTTGATTGCTAGCTTGTAGATAAGCTTGTAGCTATTTTGTAGCTAAGCTACATTTTTCGCTTGTAGCTATGCTAGAAATGTAGCTTAGCTACAAGCTGTATCTAGCTAAGTCATTTCTAGCTTGTAGCTAAGCTAGCAGTCATTTAGCTCAAAACGCCATTCAACTGACAACCTTTGTTGTGTTTGATGCTAACTTGTAGTTAGCTAGCAGTGAACCAACTTTGTTAAGTAGGTCCATTTTTTCTGTATTGACATTACAAAAGTCTCTCATTAGCATCTTCTAGGCTACTTGTCGCAAAATGACACATGCGCAACGCACATCTGCACTCGACTCACATCAGGTAGTGACACAGGTGGCAAAATGTTTGGAAAAAAGTATTTCACTGAAATCTCTCCATAGAAGAGGAGCTGTGCATTCAGACACTTTCAGTTCATCATTTCAGAAAACTAGAGATGCAGCCGGCAGGGAAATGGACATAGTTTGTGTAAAATTTGTGTTAGATTTGAGATAAATTTGATAATTATATTTGTTAAACAATGATTGATGGAAATTTAAAAGGACAATTGTTTCTTTTCATATTGTGTTGGAAAGTTGTAGTTTTCAGTTAATATACGAATACTGTTTGAATATTGTTTGGTAAAACTTGAGGCTATCTGTGTTTGTCTGGTTTAGCTGGGAGAAGTTTCTCATTAGACTTAGTTAATTTCAATTGCTATGTATGATGTGGTTACAGTGACTACAATGAAATGATATATTTACTTTGAAAATGTCCTTACTTAAAGTAATGCTTATTTCTTTTTGTGTTTTGCCTTTAAAGGTTATCAACTTCCAACTGGAAGTAACTAAAGGAGAGGTCAGAAGATATTTGAGTTGTCCTTTGCATCCATTAGTCCTTGAATAGGCCTTTTTCAAGTTTGGGCAACGAGCCGAAGTGTGACCCATAGGTAACTTGACAGAGGGCTAAAGGAAAGATTAGTGCATCAAGCAGCTCCCAATTTGCTCTTAGTGGTGTCTTATCAAGAACATTTTGCAGCTAAAAGCCACCAGAAAGCCTCAGACAGGTGCAAACTGTTCCGAGTGAATGGCTCCTGCTCTCCTGTCCTCAATCATTAATCACAAAAGTCATTTCCCCTTGAAGCCAAATCATTAATAACACATAGAATGTGGACATTTGTACTCACACCTGTTTCCTTTTGCTAGAGCGGTAGAGGGGAGGAATTGGTTTGTACCGTCTTATCTTGTGACTGAGGGTTAGAAGGAATAATGTTTCCTAATTAATTGCCATATATCAACATAATGAGCTGTTGAAATACCTGTGGTGTTGAGGGCTTTTTTTCTGAAGAGGGGGGGAATATTTGGTTATTTAAAGACCTTTTCAATGAGATGTTAAGCATTGGCAGCTTGGCAGATTCCTTGTTTAAGATCACATATTAACAATGACAGTCAATGCACATTTCTGTACTGTCATACATGAAACCCGTCGCAAAATAGACTTTAAAAGAAGTAAAAAGATTTATGCATTATAATACTTTTCTCTTGCATTTGGTCTGAGAAAAAAAACACTCAGAACTATATTTTAAACAACCAATTATTTTCATCTTGGATAACTTGGATAACTGACGGCCATTTCGCTGCACAGGGTTGCTAGGTATGTGATTCCTTTTAATATTTGCTTTCAGAGTAGTAACCTGCCAATATTTTTAATAATCCTCCATTGTGAAATCTCCCAGCAATGACATGCAAACAGAATCACTGGAGGTTTTCTCTCCAGCTCACTGAACTGTAAGCATCTGAGAAGGAAGAAAAGCCAGGTAGAGAGAACTCATAATATATAGGCAGGAAGGACACAGGGTTCTTCATGAAACCTTCCTAAAAATGAAAGAAAAGGATACCTTGCCCTTTTTGACCTGCATTCCCCTCTACAACAGCTCCGTTCACTTCACCAATGACTTGCCTCTCTCTGGCGAGGCATGCACAGTCAACGTGGATAATATCTGACCACAACATGCATCAATGATTCGCAATGTTTTGTGATTGACAATTTTATGATTTTAAAACAACATACAACACATACAATTTGCAACATAACCCACACCCCCAAAAAAATATGACACAATAACAAATATATTCAAGACCATTACACCAAAATACACATAAACCATAAACCAAATGAACATATTGCAACATCCCTAAATAATCAGCCATTGTAGAGAGTTTAGTGTAGTTTCTATTACTGACCTGAATATAGGCTATCAAGTAACCAACGCCAAAACAAAGAAACAATTTTGTCAACTGACGTTACCTAGACATTACTAGCCACTCGCTAGTTCCATCTCCCTCAAAACTGATCCCCTCTCTTCCTGCAGGACATAACAACAGCCACCTCCCCCTTTTACAAAGCCATCTTACAAGCCCACTCCTGGATTGACGGCACCGCTTCAGTCTCCCATCCTTTTAAAATAATCTGTCTGGCTATCATTAAACTAATCTGGACCCAGTTTCTTAAATGCTTATCCATCTAGGATATAGGATTGATCCATCTCCCGGAACAAATAATCTTGGGCTGAATGGAGCCTGGGTCCCTGCAATCAGACATACACTAGGTTATCATGGTGTTGTACTTTTTTAAAGATTTTGTCAGAAAAAAGTAGTTTCTTTAATCCTAGGAAGGATCAGCTAACGCTCTCTGTATCATACTCAGGCTGTAATTCAGCTCAAACATCAAATCTTTGCATGCAAACCTATTGATGAGAGAATAGAAGTTCATTTGTACAATGTACTAAATATATTGCCATTATCATTTCATCATCTAATATCATTGACATTCAGCTTTTAACCTTCGCAGTAATTGACTTTTTGTTCATTCATAAATTTTCCAAAGCAGACAGTTTCTCATCTTTAGAAGATATAATGGAAACATCAAGAGACTTTAACCCCTCGTCTAGACCACAAATGTCAAATCAGCTTTGTGCATTATAAAGGAAGGTGCATTAGGAAGTCTATTCTAGATGTTATGAAGGCATGTAATAGAATTTCAGCATCTGGTGTTGATAAAAATATGGCATGGTTGGATTTCATGAAGGTGGAAGAAGACAGTTTGTGGTATATATTGAGGTGGGGCTCAAATGTAAGAAAGCAATTAAATACTATTAACACATTCTTAACTGTGTGGGTCGGAGATATTGAAGCCGACAAGGTTAATGGAAGAATCTGTAAAAAAAGTGATGTGAAATTAGCTGGACCAACAACCTATGTTCAGATGTAGGAAGTTATTACACAGTTATGTACTTCTGATCAGCACCAATCAGCTGGGAAGAGTGATTGACTTTACAGGAAGATAGATTTGTGTAGCATCATTAATAATAAATAGTAAAATAGTAAGAAAATAGTAAAGGTTGCCAAGGGAGACACCCACCCAGCGGCTTGAAGCTTAGACATTGTTTTCACATAAATATTATTCCCTTTTGAAAATTGTAAAGAAAAAAAATAATGAATAAAAATAGCTGTGGTTTTATCCTAGTTTATATTTTCTATTTTTTTTGTGAGAATAATTTAAATTTTACTTTACATGTATTCTAAGCAGAATTTTCCTGAAAGTCAATGTTCGACTAACACAAAAGTAATCCCTCTTATGCTTTTCTTCCATAGAAGTGTGTGGAGGTGTCTGTATCTGCAGAGACCCACCAACCGACAATGTGTACAAAGTACACCTTTAAGTTTAACTTGAGGGCATTTTTACATATCTTTTTGAATTCTCCTTTTAAGTGTTTTTGCATATCACCTGATCCCCATGTGTTTCATATCAAAATCATATCAGAACAAACTCAGCTTTCTGTATAGTAGTGCCTGAAATTGTTCCAGAGCAGTTTATAAAGAGATAATTTGGCCCTAAAGCAGAAATATTTCTCAAATCTCTTGTGAAAACATAACTGCACTCATTAGTTTTGGTGCTTGAAATGAGTTTACTGGGTTCACAAATAGCGTGATTTATGAATAAAACAGTAAATAAATGACATTTTGTAATATTGCGCCGGTGTGTCTTTTGTCCTCAGAGGGTGAAACTAACCTATTTAATATATTGTTCTTGAGCAAGAATTTGGTGAGACAGTGGTGAGGAAAAACTTCCTTTTTACAATAAGAAACTTGGTGGGCGGCCATCTTGAGGTAAAAGTGGTATCCTTTGAATTCACCAAGTCCTCCAAATCGTTCATCCACATACAATAGGTCATAAGTTCCTAACCTCTAGTACGACCCTTAGGAGTGTTTTATGAATTAGCAGTATAGCGGCGGCAGGAAATACGACCCACAGGAACGTTTTCCATCCTCAGTCTGGGTTTTACACACTTGGTTAACAATGTGAAATGGTCACAGTTAGTTAGGTTTAAGCAACAAAACTACTTAGTTAAGTTTAAAAAAAAAGATTGTGATTTGGTTTCAAATGAGTACATTGTGATGTTACTTCCAAGCGAACAGACATAATTAGGCACGTGACAGAGAATGTGACGTAGTTCTGTAAAGTTAAAACAGGACTTGCACCCCAGTCTCCTGGGTGCATTTAGTTTTTCACCCTTCCACCACTTTTTAAGTGCTAACACTGACTTCCTGCCTTGTTTGTGTCGTAATTCGGACAGCCACTGGAGGGCGCCGCCTCACAAAAGAACCTAAATAGAGCTCAGCATTGACGGCCCACTTTTTTGACAGCTCCGGTTCTGGAAGTACTGGGTACAGAAACTATTATAGATTTCAATGGTAGAAACTCACTTCTCAAAGCAAGATGAGTTTCATTTGAACTTCTAGCTTCTACAGAAGCAGAAACTTTAGTTTTACAACCCTGTGGCTGATGGTGTAACACGGTCTCACGGCCATTCGTGAAATGGTCACGTTAAATTTAACCTATTGATTCACGTACATGGTTACATTTATCTCGTTTTTTTCGTGGTGCTCAGCACGTAGTGGGAAGCATCTATATGGAAGTTGGGTTTAGGAAGAAAAGGGAAAGGACACGTCACACGCTGGAACACGATCGCGGGTCTCTGGGGGAGTTGTGTTTAGGGATAGTTCTGTTTAGGAAAAGAACAAAGGAGAAATAAAAAGTCACACGTGAGAGACGGGCCCGGTCTCTGGGCGACGCGGGACAACAACAAGACTGTTGTGATTAGGAAAAGAACAACAGGGAAAGGACATGTCACACACCGGGACACAATCTGCGGACTCGGGGGACACTGAGACGCAACGGGGCAATGAAATGTGTGAAATTCCTGTGTTGCGTGGTCAGTCTACCTTGGATGGTTCAAACATTTTGGCTGATGTTATAATTCCTTATGGAGAAAATCAATGGGACACTATTGAGCTCTATATGGCTTGTAATTGATGCTTGTACAAACAAACGACCTATGAGGTTGTTTTTCGTGGGGAGAAAAGTCTCAATTTAACCCTCCTGTTGTTCTCCCTTGTCAAAAAGATTTTTTTTTTACCTTTTTTTCGACATTTGACATTTTCAACACATTATTATTTATTTTTTTCACTAACACCACCTTACTACCACTAGTTTTACACTACTTTTTGGAATCAATGGTCAATAACCCTTATTTGTATAGAATTATACCTAATATTTGAGTTAATAAAGCAGAAATTATGAATTATTTTGACTAATAGTAATACTAAGATCAGAGGACTGTATGTTGAGTGGATGAGTTTGGTCAGGATACTGATTTGAAACCATTTCCATTTTCACCCAAAATTCAATGAAAGTGATTGTATTTGCAAAGAGCATTGCATGGAATCCATCCTTTTTTGTGGTCATTTGGTTAAAAAGAATGCCATATTTCTGATATAGACATTTTTAAAAGGGTCAAATTTGACCCGAGGACAACAGGAGGGTTTACACAACATTTGTGAAAGCGAGAACCAGAATGTTACCCAGATGTTGTTACCCTTACCTGTTGTTACCCTTACCTGTTACCCTTGATGTCATCAGGGCTATCTCAGATTGGGTTTGAGACTGTTGTATGGATGTACAATATTACATGCTGGAGAAATATGACTAAGTACAGGACAAAGTATTAGTTGTATTGCCTGTTTTTCACCCTTTACTCTTATGTGGGGGAATTAAATTCCGGCTGTGATATCTGGATCTTTGCTGCCGGGCCTCCTGCTGGCCGGTGTGCAGGAGTTGGATGGTGAGTTGGGTGGCCTACGTGCCCGCATCATTTTCCAGCGGGATGCTGGGAGCTGTGTTGTCCTTTTTTTTCGCCAAGACTTGTCTAGATCCTGGACTGCAGGACAGCACCATTCAACCGGTTGAATCGTTTTCTACGTGTTGATCTGACGGCCCCATTCTGCTTTATGATGATGAATAATGCCCAAGTTAAAGGAGCTGACGGGATTGCATTTCACTGGAATTGGACGATTTCAGTGACAAATAATATTGATTTATTGACAGAGCTGTTATTAAAATGTAGTAACCATTGAAGTCAGAAAGTTAGGTAGACTTGCAAAGTTCTGAAACTGGATAATTTGCCAGGACATATGGTTAGGACATATTGTTCTGGTGATTGACGACAGATTGCCTATCTGGTCGCAGAAGGCACGGTTGAACAGTTAGAAGACTTTAGCCACACCTTGGAGGAACTTTAACCGGTCCCAGATGCAGAAGCAGGTGTTTTTAACAGATCTAATCAATAATGCAGCAGTTCCTTGGAGGAACCCTCTCCAAGCCCAGCTGTAAGATGTCTCTTACTGTTTGCTAGTAAATATAAGTTAGGGAAAAAAAATGCAGACTAGTTCAACATGGTGATCGACTCTTTGAACTTCTTTCGTTTTAAATCATTTACAACACAGTGCATACAGCAGCTCACCTATGAATCAATCTACTATAAAGACCTCTGATGATTGGGCTTTTTTTCCCAGCCTGAATTACAGCACTTGTACTTCATAACCTCAGCTCTGAAAGGCTTTGAATTCACTCAGTGGTTTTAATTTGAAAGGGTCTGATGAGGGAAAACACCTATTGATTGATCATTGTTCTCAGGAAAGGTCATGCATTTGAAATGAATGAGGCAAACGAGGGGGGGGTGAAATGAGGGACCGCTCAGCAATTAAATTATGATGCAGCGGGAGGCGGGTTGGGGAGGCTTCAAGTGGAATAAACAGCACATTCAGGCGAGTTAATGTGACCTATCATCACAGGCGCAGAGGAAGAAAAAGAAAAAATGATTCTGCTGTCAGAGGAGCGGTGTGGAGTGAGGAAGGGAGGGCAGCATGACTCCGGGCTGCTGTTGTGCCTCACTTAATAGCACAGATAGAGGAAAGAGACAAACAATCGCACACGGAGCACATAGAATCAACAAAAGCATGCATGCAAAGGAACACAAAGAGGTGCACTGGGGCCTAACAGCATCTCACAATTTGTACAGAGTGCCGACACAAGGCGCAAGTTATTGGATGTGTCAGGAAAGCCAAACATGGGAAAGAATGGATAGCTAGGAAAGGATATTATGGTTGTTGCCAAGCAGAGACAACATGGCAACCTTCTGTTCAAATGTCAAAAAGGTTGCTCTTTTAAAATATGGGATTTTCTCTATAATGAAAGACGTACCGTAGCCACTCATAAATATGGTAATGATAGCACTCATTAGGCTGCCTCATGTCAGTCAGACATGCATTCACAGGTAAATCATTCCAGCACTGTGTGAGCCAGGTGGCCTGTAAATCTAAACCCGTCTTTCCTATTTGTCAGACCACAGGGGTTTGTAAAATTTCCACATATTGTACATTTATTATATACGTGATCTCAATGAGACTGAAACTGTGGGAATTTAATTTTCTTTTCTGTATGTGTATTTTAGACATGAGGTCTGTGGATTGCTGAGTCATATGCAATACATTTCTGCCATAAGATGTGCAATAATATGGTTCAGTTTCACACTTAGCACTGCTAGATGGAAAAAAAAATTGCAAAGCTCATTTACATTGCAGTGCAAGTTTATGGAGTGTATTTATGGAGTCTTCTGGGTGTCTTGTTTTTGATTCTTTGTTCATTATTTATTTTATTAACGTTTAAACAACCTACATACTGGCAAAGTGAAGCATTTTTTTCATAATTAAGCCATCATCTTGCCGTAATTAGGGCATTGTGAAATAAACTGTAACCATTTTCAATATATAATTTGTTATGCTCTGCTGAGGAAGCAAAATTTTTATCGCCATATATCAAATTAGAGTGTCCTCATTCTGTCAAGATGTGAGAAACTGAGCCAAGAAAGTGGAAGTACTTTCTTTTGCTCATGAGGAATGTGGGTCACAAGCATGTGATCCACATCCACATGACTAAATTGAATAACGCATTATTAATCTCACTCATTTGTTCTAGCGAGACACCTGTATATGCAATTTACAATTTCCTGCCAAAATGGCTGCCATGCTGACATTTCTCCCTGAATTCCACCAGATTCCAGACGTGCCGTGGCCGCCGCCAGCAATCGCGGTCACTCACGATAATGCTTGTGATTCCACCAGCTGAACCGCAGCACAACCCAAACGCGGCTCTCCGCTCTTATGCGCTAAATATTTAACCCATTCTCATTCCCAGCTTGACAAATACTGACGCTCGGTCAGTGTCTATCAGCATCACACACCGACACATATAACCCCCCTTTAACTTCTGGATGGAACACACCGGGAGATGTAAGATGACGTCGTATGAAGAGAGACAACGGTAGAGAGTAGTATGAAAGACTGAAAATCTGCGTAAGGAGGCTGGTTGGGGGGAAGCACTTTCACCCGGTTGTAACCGACCCGCCATCTTTTCCTGAACTCAACTGTCCCATTCTTATGTCACATGTCAGTTAAAAGTAAAAAAAAAAAAAGCAGAGCGTCAAAAAGTGACACCAAGAGTCCCGACCACTTTCTGCGTCAATAACAAACGCCAAAGGCACCTGACCAAGCCTCGCTATTTGACAAGATGGGAGTGAGAATGTGTTGACAGATCTTTGAGCCATGTCGTTCATAACTGGACTAAATTGAAGAAACCACTTCAATATGTAGACTACTTACTTTTATGGTAGAAGCACAAATATCCAGGAAAAATTACAACAAATGACAACAAATCTGCTAGTACGGCAGTTAAAACGCTCAGCTTCTGACATGCTCCCAATGTCATATGACGCATAGAGGAACAAAAAAACACGTCCTGCAGTGTATAAGGACATCCCTCCACCACGACATGTCCCACGTCTTACCAGTAAATGATTATTTATACAGACAGTTGCATGTAAAAAGTAGGAAGCTCTTGGTGAAACATATGAGTATTGTATTGATCTTTGTTGGGCTTATCTATTGCAAAATAAATTCATGCACGATGATCTGAAGCTCTCAGTGGTGAATGAACTCAACACACCCTCATCGCCGCTGTCCGTCTGAGGAGTAGATGGAAGTCAGAACCATGTCAGACTTGTGACAGAGATCAATGTCATACTGTCACTGTGATGATGCTGATTAATCTCCTCTGACATGATGAAAACTGGGAGGGAAAAGATGAAAGCACTGTCTGGAGGCTTTTCTTTTCAAGTTACTGACAATAAAAGCAGGAAGAAGACATGCATTAATTACACCACTGGATATTTTACAATTAAATTATGACTTGACTAAAAGATAAATGAGCATTTCCTTCCTCCTGTGTCTGGGTTTAGACAGATAACGTAACTTATACTTTACCTGAGCTATAGTCCATACTAATTTATTTCATTACTGCATGCGTTATTAGGGGCACAGTAAGTAAGTAAGTACCCTGTCACTCATGATGTAACAGTGACTTCAAAAGCAGTCCTGATATAAGACTACTGTGATTATTTATTTAAGTACAACCCTGTCTCCAGATATTACACTAGCAAATATGTTTCAGAGAAAGCTAATGGTGCAGATTATGTCAACCTCATTAAAAGATGTTTATTATCAACATTTCTGCCAAGTCGCAAACAGCTCATACCTATATCTGCAGAAGCAGACCGCCCTCACCCAGAAAATGACCATATAGGCCGATTGTGCCAGCAGCTTATAACGATCCATATTTATGTTTGTTGTTAGTGGCAACTTCTCAGGGCTGTAGTAATTATCACGGGAGAAAAGGAGGAAGTGATGTAAGAGCCCCCATTTCCACAGATCTTTTCTTTTAGAAAGAAATAGATTTGTAAGAAAAAAACATTACAGCAGATTTAAAATAGATGGATGTGACAGAACAAACACAAGTGAGTGAGACAAGATTCACATGACAAAGACTAGGGGCATACGGTAATGGTGAAAAACATCCTGTGTGTGTGTGTGTGTGTGTGTGTGTGTGTGTGGCTGATGGAGATGTCCTTTTACAGAAAGAAAAACATATGAATAATACAGAAAATGGATACATGAAAGACAAAATTTCAAAGAAACCAGTGGATGAGTAAATATTGTCAGAACTATTGTTCATAATGAGAATGGACTTAATAAAAAAAGAAAAAAATCCCGCACTCGGCTCTTGCTCTCTGACATAATGAAAACATGTCATGATGAAAAATGGGAGTGCATCATCATTTACTAAAGAGTATTATTAATACATTAGTGTTATTAATACTCTTGATGAAGGTCCAAAGGGACCAAAATATGACTTGTTATATGACGTTAAAGGAGAGTTTTACGAGACGGAAGTGAGAATGTGTTGGCCTTTAGCACCATCCCTCAGTGAAAGACGGCATGAGGCGGCTGTTGTTGCCTGAAGCTAAACATGCGTGAGCTAAGATGTGAACCCAGGTCCCTACAATGACTCGCCATATAAAAACTTAGCATCTCCTTTCCTTGGAAAACACGTAGCCACTGAACATAATCCAGACAGCAATTCCATTTTCCTCTAATTTGGTTTGGCAAGACAAATGACTGGTATATAAGCACAACTTTTTGGAGACTTTTTGGTTTGCAAATACTATCACTGAATATAATTTAAAAACTAAAATATACATCACAGAGCAAAATCACTCACCTTACAGTTGGCAATATTGCCATGGTTACCCCAAGATCAGCTGCGAGTAAATGAATACATGTGAGCCCATGACTTTTTCTTCTTTTGCATCTGAAATTATACTTGTTCTGATTTTGGTTTGATTGAAGCATAAAATGTGTCTTATGAGCAATTAGCAATTTTCCATAGAGAGGCTTTTGCTCAATTATATGCCAGCACTCTGTCAGTGGATTCCCTTTTTTCTTGATAAAGTGGCTTATTGTGTGTCTTAATGCAGGATTTCTGTCACCGCTCAGCTGAAGCTTTTTCATGACGGACCCTGTGACAGGTATTGTTGTTCTAACCCTACAGGGATGACAGGCCATCTGTAGACAGGTGAGGCATTCTACATGCTAAGTGGCTGTCACACGTTGGGCTGCCAGAGAACAGAATGATGACACTCACTTATCTACGTAGGTGGACGTGGCTGTCTGAAGAGGCTCAGAGGCTAAGTTGTGGTTAAGCGTGGCAGTTCCTCCTTTTGGAGTGGAATCCCGCTGCCTCTTGGCATCACAAAGACTTTTTTTTCACCAACTTTAATTTTCTATGAGTCCCTCCACGCATCCACAGCCATTCATTCTTGCATCTTTTTGGGCCCTCCTCACATGAGGGTGCTGGGTACTCAGTCCCCTTTTTCCCCCCAGTCCAACGCCCCCGTTTAATGATGCTGTAATGGCTACCACAGAGCCAACAGTGCATGCCCAGGTAAACATCAAAAATTGTGTCGGGTGAAGCCAAGAGTTGCCTACAACCATTAAAGCTGTGTGACATCAATGCTTTGACAAAGAGGTTAATCTTTAGTTCAGAGAGAACATAATGGCACTGTGTCCTGAGAGCAATTCATCATCCAATCTGCAGCGGTTTGCATAAATACATAGACATCTAAAGTAATGGATGCTTGTCATGCTGGAGTTTAGCCTAAATGTCCTTTGTTCTAATCTAACCCACCTGCACAGCAATGCCCCTGGGCATATTTCCACTACTCTTCCTGTAGGTTTCAAAGGAGCAAAATCCTTAATGAACTGTTCAATAGACCCAGGCTCCTTGGTCCCTAAAGCAACAGCTAATGGCTTGTGATCTCCCCTGAGAGCTCCCTAAAACCTTCTCAACTAAAGCTCCTACATCAGATCATTATGGAGCCACTCTTAGCTGCATTATGGGCACAGTGAGTTTTTTTTTATTTTACATATTATAAAGCCAGTCGCGTACCTGATGAAGCTTGAATGCAACACGTATTCCCAGTTCATGTCATGTTTCCTTTCATCTCATGTGTGTAACCACTGTCTCCACACTGGCTTTGTCAAGTGCCAAAGGGGTGCAACTGAGACAGCGTGCATGAATGCCTCACCGGTGGATCGTTATTAATTATCATCAGGTAGAATTATCAGGCTGATGCAACACAGGCTTGGGAATTTCACACTTCATCGTCACACTGAAATTCTTAGAGATTTTAGTGCTCCGTGATAAGGGCGGCAGATTTTTGACAGAGTGACTCTCTAAGACTATAGCCTGTGACAAAGCAACACTGTTCCATATAGCTGGTTGGCTCAAAAATGTCTCTGCACTCAAAACAGGGTTTTCATGATCCTTTTTCAGATTTCTTTCATTCAGTGCATGCAATACATGTTCACAGTGTAATACTGGAGGCAGATGTGTCCAATTTTAAGCCCCTATGCTGGTTGTTCTTTGTCAGTTACAGTGAATAGACTTGTGTGCCACAGCGCAGTTTCCGTAGCACCGTGGCATTCAAGAACTGATGTGGGACAAAGACCATTGTCAGGATTTGTGGCTACAACCCAGAAGCAGACAGAAACACAGCTTGAAGTTTTAACACAAGTTTTATTTCTGAATCAAAGACCTTAGCAGAATGGACTGGTGGGGGAATCTTCCCAGGAGACAGAGCAGTAGTGGACACAGGCAGGAAAGATGAGGTTCGCAGGGTTGGTGATTGCAGGCGGAGGGTGGTGTCAGCAGGCAGGTTAAGCAACAGCAGAATAGAGTGGTATATAAGGTGGGCAGGCAAAAAACAGCAGGATACAAAAAGTTCTGGAGGCAGCAGAGGGCAGATGGCAACAGACTTAATGCAAGAGACGTGGAATGAAGAGTGCACTCACATGGACCGTGGAAGCCGGAGCCTAACCACAGCAGGGTTGATGACCTTCTCAATGACAAACGGTCCAATAAACCTCGAAGAGAGCATGCAAGAGGCAGTGCAAAGGGGAAGATTATTTGTGGACAACCACACCTTGTTGCCCACAGAGTACTTGGGGGCAGGAGTGTGACGCCGGTTAGCCTGATGCTGGTACTGAGCGGACGTTTTCAACAAGGCAGCAAGCCCGATGCCAGGTCCGATGGCATTGGGGGATGTGTGTTTGGACTGAGGGAACCCAGATCTCCTTCTCCAAGGCGGGAAACAAGGGAGGCTGGTAATCATAAACACACTGAAAAGGTGATATACCAGTAGGAGAGGTGGGTAGAGTGTCGTGGGCGTATTCAACCCACGGAAGCTGGGCAGCCCAGGAAGTGGGATTGGTGGCAACCATGCAGCAAAGAGCTGTCTTCATCTTTTGGTTGGCCCTTTCCGCCTTCCCGTTGGACTGGGGATGGTATCCTGATGAAAGGCTGACGGTGGCCCCCAAAGCCTTACAGAAATCCCTCCAAACAGATGACACAAACTGAGGGCCATGGTCCAACACAATGTCAGAGACAGAAAACCTTTTTCACCAGTAGGCCAGCGGTCTCCCTGGCAGATGGTAATTTGGGCAGAGGTAACAGGTGAACAAACTTACTAAAACAGTCAACATTTAGGATGACCATCTTACCCTCAGAAGGTGGGAGTCCCGTCACAAAATCCAGCACCAGATGAGACCATGGACGCCGAGGAATGGCGCACACAGGACAAGCTGCAATGTAGGCCTTGGTATCGTCCTCCAAGGCAGGCCACCAGAATCTCCTGCATAGAAAGGCAACAGTACAGGACTCCCGGATATCCCGTAAACCTCAGCTTTGATAGATGGCGGACAGTTACCTAGATCTGGGTCATTCTCCTGAGCTTTACGGATCCTGTCCTCTATGTTCCAAGTAATTGATCCCACCACGCAGGGGCTAGGTACCACAGTGTCTAATGCAGATGGTGACACATGATCCTTACTAAAAACTCAGGAAAGGGCATCAGGTTTGATGTTACAACAGCCAGGTCTGTAGGTCATAGTGAAGAAAAAGCAACCAAAGAACAGAGCCCACCTAGCTTGGTGATGTGGCAGAACAAATGTACTCTAGATTCTTATGATCCCAGCCTGTCACTTCCCCATTTGTGACAACTTGTGGCTTTGTAACAACCGTTCACTAAGGTCAGCAGTACAAGTTAGAGTACATCTATCTATCTATCTATCTATCTATCTATCTATCTATCTATCTATCTATCTATCTATCTATCTATCTATCTATCTAGTGTGGGCTAAAAGCAAAACTCAGTAAAAAAGTAAAAAATAAATTCACAAATTTTTGTTTAGTGCTGCCAAATCCCTATATTTTCTTCTAGACCTGTGTTGATGAGATGTGAGTTGTGTCAACAGTGAGCTAGAAGGAAATCTAAGGGTTTTTGCGGCTATCAAAACTAAAGAAGTATGTTTCTGAACTTAAACTGAGAAGGAAGATAAAAAAAAAATGCCTTTAAACAACAAGATTATTTTGGGGGTTTTTTTTTATCATATTTTACTCTTGTATTAAATATCTGGGCTCAATTTACCAAAACCATCTTGGGGCTAGGATAATTATAAAATCCATTGTATAACCTGTCTTAAGATTGTAAGTGTTCCAAAAGCTATCACTTTCAGATATGATAGAAATAATGGTAATTAACAGATGCCTCCTGCCCACTTGTAGAAACCTAATAGCATTATATTTAACTTCACCTTAAATGGGAGTTTAGAATAACGTCTGCTTCAAGCATCTTTGTGATGTATGTCTTTATATTACAGCACAGCTTGCAGACAGTGAAATATGTAAAACTACCTTAAAGTGCTCATATTATGCTAATTTAGTTGCACATGCTCAGTAGCTAGGTAAGGACTACTAGCTAGTCAGAAGCAGAGTATAAGGGCATGCCCTGACAGTACCTAAGTAAGGACTACTAGCCAGTCAGAAGCAGAGTATAAGGGCATGCCCTGACAGTACCTAAGTAAGGACTACTAGCCAGTCAGAAGCAGAGAATGAAGGCGTGCCCTGACAGTACCTAGGTAAGGACTACTAGCCAGTCAGAAGCAGAGTATGAGGGCATGCCACGCTACCATGTAGACGAGCATTTTAATGTGTTACAAAGTGAGACACATGTTTGTCTCTGAAGTAAAGGCTGGACTACAGGTATATATATATATATATATATATATATATATATATATATATATATATATATATATATATATATATATATATATATATATAAATAAAACACAATAAAGGAAATGGAAAAGCCAAAAAGCATAATGTGAGCACTTATGAATGTGAGCCTAAGCTCTTAGCGGCGTGTGTGTAGACATTTTGTAGAAATGCTTGTGGAAAACTTCATAGATTGATCGCTATCGGAGAACAGTTAGGTTAGGTGGGGTCAGGACCCAACCCATGACAGGGTTGTCCCCCCATCTGTGTATTTTAAATAATCTATACTTCAAATAATTGTGTAAGTAGTAAAACAATTTAAATGCAAATGTGGCAAAAAAAGCATTTTAATTAACCCCTACCATGCCTCACAGTGGTTTGGTCCACTGCTTGGTTTTTATGCCCATGGTCAAAGTAAAGCCCAAATTACCCTGTGGTGTGTGTGTGTGTGTGTGTGTGTGTGTGTGTGTGTGTGTGTGTGTGTGTGTGTGTGTGTGTGTGTGTGTGCAATTTTGCAAATATCACCACATCTTTGCATACGTGTGTGCTATGGTGCCTGAATTAATTTAGTGCTCGGCTCCATTTTCAGCAGTCCTCAACAACAACATATGTTCAGTAATAAATGTTTGCAATGCTGATAAGAAAAAGTAATTTACCTTGTTATTCCATTTCCTTCCCAATACATCAACCAAAGTTAAATAAAATGAGAGATTGCGCTACAGATGGTGCAAAAACCATGGCCTGGCTTTTTTATCCACAAATGTAGTCTTTTAATGTCTGTGGCAAGATGGTTTGGGTTTGTTATCGTATTGTTCTCGAAGAACTTAGTTTTTCCTGTTATGAAACCAGTGAAAACACAATGAGAGCAGAGTCATAAGGCGGATAAACACCGCTAATCAACTCGCTAAATGTATTTCACCACTTCACAATGTGTTCATCCCACACAGAAAGTGCTTTGGCATTTAGGCAAACTGAGAAATTCAAATGCTTATGTGTTCCCAGTATGATACAAATTGGATATATTAATATCTGTTTTCTCAGTAAATGTGTAGACGTGTAGATGGATTACTGTGTGTTGTTTAGTTTGCCGTGTGCAATGCTGAAGCCCTGGTATTCTGTCTTGTATTGATTCTTCTGAGATGGAGATGATATTAAAATGACCAACTATACTGACACTATATATAAAAAAAAAAACATTGTTCTCAGGAAATTTGTACATTGCTGTAAGCAGGGGCGTAGCACCACATTCTGGGCCCATCACTCATCCTCAGCTATTCATTCTAGCATCTTTTTAGGCCCGCCTCACATTAGAGGCTGTGGGTAGTCAGTCCCACTTCCAAGGATAGTCCTGCATCACCATTTATTAAGGAAAACTGTTATTTGTCCCTTCGAACCTTCATCAAGTGTATTAATAACACAAGAGTATTAACATTAATAATGCTCTAATGCTCTTTAGTAAATGGTAATGCTATGAGCAAGAGCAGAGTGTGGAGTATTTCTTTTTTTTCCAAGTCCATTCTTCATTATGAACGATATGAACAATAGTTTGTAAGTATTGACAATACTTACTCATCCACTGGTTTCAATGTTCTTTTATCTTTTTATTTGTATTGTTCATTCATGTTTTTCTTTCTGAAAAAGGACATCTACATCAGCCTCACACACACACACACTGATCAGAGGGATATATGTTACTAGTCCATATGGTAGCATTGGCCCTGCACACAGACATATCCCCTGATTACAGTTCACATGCTGTTGGGGCTGAGGTATTGGCTAGAATGAGCCAAATAAAGTCAGTAGTCTTAGGAGGTGTTACTGATGGCCATTTGTAATGAATGTTGTCCCCTGGTTGTTAGGAAAATCAATTGCAAACCTGCTCTTTTATGTTGCATTTGATGTGTAGCGCTTCTGGTGCTAGGTTAATGCTCTAATGCTTTCAAATAACGAGGCACAAACGGCTTGTCATGTTGGGAAAGTGGGACGCCCTTTTGTTCCCTGTGTTAGCATTTTTACACACAATTGTATCCAGAATTGTTCACTATAATCACTTTCCATTGATCACTCAGCAACATTACCTCTACTCTGGCTGTATTACGGCTGATTATGTATATGAAATTTGTGTGCAGTATTTCTATTCCTCTAAAAAACAACTTACAACAGGAGATGATGGAAACGTCATGTTTTACATGACCAACTCACAATCAAATGATCTCATTAGATATTGCAGCAAATCTGTATATTAATGTTCATAATCTGGTTTACTAGTAGAAGGATCATATACATACCAGTTCCCCTAAGCTGATTTATAGCAGTGCATAAATCTTCATGTTGGAAAAATGCATAGTTAACAATTTGGTCACAACAAATTGTTTTCTGATGAATGATACTGTTTTCACGCAAAATGTGTTAGTATTACCAGTGAGAATCATATTACCAGTGAGAATATATTATTTTTAAAGCTAAGGTGAGAAAGCACCTTAGCTTTAAAAAAGTTCTGGTATCAGACTCATGTGACACACTCATGTGTACAGACCAACATACACCGTGCCCCCCCTATCGCTCAGGTCCAGCACTGGCAGCCCACTCCCTCTGACATCTCTCCTTCTATACATGAAGAGGTCCTGAGCACTAAAACAGAGTGTAAATCGTAATTTGGGGATCAATAAAAAGTATGAGTTATTCTTAAATTCATCGTGGTGCCCTACTTTATTTATTTCCCTAATGTTTCTGAATTATAATTTATTAAGGTGTTTTATTTTAAGACTTCACATTCGACATTCAAAATGCTAATCATATCTTGTTATGTTATCTTGGCTATGTTGAAAAGGAGGTGTGCACATTTTAGCATACATTTGTATGTTGCTTCCATCCAGCCATGAGGAGGTTTAGTTCCTCTGCTGCTCAGAAGGGCAATAAACGTCCCTCATGCACTGCCATTTTTTTTACACTCTTGCTGGTTTCTTATCAAATGTCAGCAGTCTCTTAATTAGTCTGCTTGCAGAGAAGTCACAATTGTCTTTGGGAAGCCCATTCTGGGCATCTCATCCAGGGATGATTTCATATCGCAATTAGAGGTGTTGCCAACAATGATGGTCAGTGGGTTGTTATGAAATCATTTGCACTAGGGAATGTAATAATTGCTTGAATGTTACCCTGTAGCATGTCAGCTTTAATTAACAATAAAGAGTGGGGCTGTGCGAGGGAGGGGATACAGACAATCCCCTAACTGAACACACTGGACCAGAAGCAGAGGAGTTGGGAGAGGCTACAGACATGACTTCAGATTTTTTTGCGTGCAATTTACCCCAGAAGTTAGAAGCTGGAGCTGGGAATGACATCACACCCCGGTTGAATGTTTGTTGTTAACAATTCGGATTTTTCATTGTGGGGTTTAGCTCTAGCCAGGTTTGCCTTAGTTAGCAATACCAGTCCAATCTGAGTTTTCCGTTGCACAATTAAAACAACTTTTCAACGTCCACATGTTCTACCAAAACTAGTTCCTTGTTGAGAATTTTGCCGAGGCACGCCCAAGACGATTGTGATTGGTTTAAAGAAATGCCAATAAACCAGAGTGCGTTTTTCACCCATCCAGCCATGACGACTAGCCAGACCCTTCTCGGCAGCGCTGTGGAGGAAGAACTGGCAATGCACTGAACTTTTTTCAGTGCACAGAGAAAATAGAGGGCTAGGTGACCCTGACAAGAAATTGCCTGAGAGAGAGAGATTAGATTAACATTGCTTTAATGATTGATTGATTGATTGACACATATACTTATAAGGGGGCTTGAGCACCTGTCCTTTTTCTTAAATGAGAGAAAATTCCCCTTTTCCTGGGGTTTTCTTTTTTAAGAACATATTGTATATATTTTACTGTTTTCACACAGTGTCAGTGTCAAACAAATACATTAATTGAAATTGAAATCTAAATATCAGATCAGGAGATTAGACTTTGTCATGTTCCAATTTTCCTCCTTCTCACCCTAAACAATTCATTTTCTGCAGTCAACATAATGCCAATAAAAGAAAGGATTCAGTAAAAGAAGGAGTAGGAGCGCCAGGAAACAGCCAAGAGTAGCACATCACTAAATGCATGGTTACGGCGTGTGGAGTTCCCCAAGGCTCCGTTCTTGGGTCTCTTCTGTTTAATATCTACATGCTTCCACTGGCTCAGATTATGGAAAAAACAAAATAAATTACCATAGTTATCCGGACGTCACATAAATTTACACAAGACTATTGCTAGGGGACTATAGTCCAATACCACTACTAACTAAGTGCATTGAACAAATTAAAGATATGCCAGAACTTTCTTAAATTAAATGAAGAAAAAACGGAGGTGGTTGTTTTTTGGGCAAAAGAGGAACGATTAAAAGTGAGCACTCAGCTTCAAATAACAATGTTGAAAACAACAGACAAAGCCAGAAATCTTGGTGTAGTCATGGACTCTGACCTGAATTTCAAAAGCCACAGTAAGACTATTACAAAGTAAGCCTGTTATCACCTTAAGAATATATCAAGGGTTAAAGGACTTATGTGTCAACAGGATTTGGAAAAACTTGCTGTCCATGCTTTCATCTTCAGTAGACTTGACTACTGTAACGGGGTCTTTACAGGTCTCCCTAAAAAAATCAATCAGACAGCTGCAGCTGATTCAGAACGCTGCTGCTCGAGTCCTCACTAAGACCAAGAGACTGGATCACATCCCTCCAGTTCTGAAGTCCTGTGCCTCAAAGAATTGATTTCAAAATACTTTTGCTGGTTTATAAATCACTAAAACGGTTTAGGGCCAAAATACATTTCTGATCTGCTAGTACACTATGAACCCCCCCATCTGGGACGGGTCTCCTTTCTGTCCCCAGAGTCAGAACCAAACGGGGAAGCAGCGTTTAGTTTTTATACTCCTCATATCTGGATCAAAGTCCCAGAAAACTGCAGGTCTGCTGCAAATGTCAGTTCTAAATCATGGCTGAAGACCTTTCTTTTCGACGTTGCCTTTCTATAAATAATTGTTAATTTCTTAAACTGATGTTGATTTTATTTTAACTGTTTTTTACTGCTCTTTAATGTTTAATTTCTGATACTGCCCTATAACTTTTATTCTCATATTTTAATTGTTTTTATGTACAGCACTTTAAATAGACCTGTTGCTGAATTGTGCTGTAAAATAAAGCTGCCTTGCCTTAAAACCAGAAGCATCACACAAGAGAGAACTCACAACTTAGATGAGTTATGTGTTATGAGAAGTGCCTTTTTTCACTTGAGGCCCTGCTACCCATAATGTCTGTGCACGGCCATGGGCCATGATCCCTCTCTGGCTTCCCAACTAAAAAACAGTACATACTCATATATATATGTTGCCTAAATTCCAAATCTCAGATCCACCATGCTGCACACAGCAAATGCTTCACTTCAAAATGCTGATGACAAGCAGGGATTCAGCAGATAGAAAACTGACAACCCAGTGAGTGTACACATTAAAAAGTCAGATTTTTACTGAGAACATTTCTTTTCTCCAGTGATTAGGAATAAATGAATAATAATTAAGCTGTGTTGCTTCAGCAAAATGAATGAAGTTTTCCAGAAAAGTCAAAGAGATGTAAATAGTGCATGCATGTTAGAGCAGGTGGGAAAGCCTGATAAATAAGCCTGAGAAATATGACAACAACGCAAAAACAAGAAGACTTTGCAGAGCTTATAGTGCAATGAGCAAGCTGTTCTCACTCCCAACTCGTAAAATGTTGACGCTTGGTCAGTGTCTCTCAGGGCCAGATACCGACACACAAAGCCCACTTTAGCGTCTGTATGGAACACGCCAGGCGGAGAAACATGGGTAGGAGGTAGAATGAAAGACCCAACTCTGCATAAGGAGACTGGTTTGGAAGGTGGACTCCATGAATTTCACCCAGGACATCGGGTTCATGTCCCTTGTGCAAGAAGTATTCATATTATTCTTTACTTAAGTAAAATTACTAATAGCACACTATTATAACACTCTTTTACATGTAAAAGTCTTGCATTGACAATGTTACTTGAGTAAAAGTATTTATTAGAAAAATGCACTTAAATTATTAAAAGTAAAAAAACAGGCAGAAAGGCAGAAAATCACTCCCATGTTAGAGAGTGTAAAGAATCCAAACAGTTGTGTGTTTAATGGTCTACTTATTTCAGCTTGACTTGAAGGCTGTTATATTGTTGGCTAGTTTCATTTATCAAAATGATGCCAAGGTCCTCTGACCAAGCATCAGTATTTGACGGGTTGGGAGTGAAAATAAGAGGAAAAAGGTAGATGCAGAGAAAGTGGAGCACACTACCTGAGGAGTGGAGCGAGTGTGCAGTCTGTGGTCAAAGGCCATGGATCAGTGGTTACATTCACCAGCAGTTTACTGGCTGAGTGCAGTCAGGGCCAGGTGAAGCTGCAGTGTACCCTCTGAGACTAAAACCACGTTCCTCCTTCTTTGTGTTGGCATTCTAAACTCCGGTGGATTTATAATGACTATGGTCCTCAGATCTCTGCAGGGTAAAACGGTTTCCGGTTCCTGATTGGTCAGTACCAAAGTATCAACTATGCTCTTCCTTCATTATATATACACACACACACAACATAATTTAAACAATTTCACTTATATCTGCAAAAAAGGAAAAAAACTCAAATAACTGTTGCATCTTTTCACATCTTTTTACCAGTTCATAGAGCAGAATTGATGAAGTATTGTTATCGATAAGCAGTATTGATATTGATATAAAATCCTAACGTACCCAACCATACATGTATGAATCTCATTGTTGACACTGAACAACACGTTTTTATGAACAGATATGTATGATATGTATGAAAATGTATGCACACCAAAACGTATGAGGCCATCGGCTGGTCAAGTGACGCCAGCTGACTACGAGCACCATGATGCCGAGCAGCAGTTGCTAGTTGTTTAACCCTCGTGTTGTCTTCCCACCGACCTAACATTTTTTGTCTTTCTGAGTCAAAATTTGAAATTAAAAACCTTTGATCAAGGTTATGGTCGTCTTTTTCTACCCTTTTGTGTGTTTCACCCAATGATTGTCAATTCTTCAACATTTGTCAACTTTTTCTGAGCCTTTTTGAATTTTTCGTTGGATTTTCCCCAAATTTTTAAAGCAATTTTTTTACATTTGTCACGTTTTTTTGACACTTGTATTACTTTTTTTGACGTTTTTACACAATTTTTGTCACTTTTTGATATAGAAACTTTTTGGAAAGGGGTCAAATTTGATCCGAAGACAACAGGAGGGTTAAGCCGCTACAGAGCTTTGTGAAGCCGGCTACAGACCTCTGTTGTATCACCGGTAGTAGGTAGTTCAGTTACCCGAGAATAGGGGACTTTGAGCCGAGTAGAGAGCACTGCGAGCTGCCGATTGTTTCAGCGGACATTACCGTTAAGTTTAGTCCACAAAATATGAGCATTTTGCAGCAACGAAAGTTAAGATTAGGGAAAAGATCGTTGTTTGGACAAGGAACACGCATTTGCTGGGTGAAAGGCTTTTGTTTTCCCCAGGAAGCAAACTCCGCTCTCTGGCTTGAATGTCCTGTATGGTAACGCCCACCCATGCCCCCCAACCTCCTCCCTACGAGGCCAGCAATGTAGTGAATACAGCAAAAAAACATGGAATGCTTACAAATTACGCTTAATTTTTCGTAGTTTAGCTGAATAAGTGAAAGGGAAGGAGGGGGTAACATGCAGCAAAGGGCCGCAAGTTGGAGTCAAACCTACATCATGGTAGCAGCTGTCGCCATGGTCCCGCCACACGTTCTGCGATGCCATGTTACATCCTGCTACGCTCTGCTGTGCCCTGCTACGTCCTGCTGTGCCTTGTAATGCCGCACAGTGCCCTGCTATGCCATGAACTACTACAAAGAACTACTACAAACTACTATTTTTTGTGGCTGTTATTGCCACTTTTCATTCTAACCCCAACCGGTCGTCAGACACCGCCTACCAAGAGCCTGGGTCTGTCCCAGGTTTCTACCTAAAAGGAAGTTTTTCCTCGCCACTGTTGCACTGTTGCTTGCTCTGGAGGAAACTACTAGAACTGTTGGGTCCTTGTAAATTATGGAGTGTGGTCTAGACCTACTCTATCTGTAAAGTGTTTTGATAATTGATACTATAAATAAAACTGAATTGAACCCGCTGCGTTGAGGAGTAAACCTCTATATATGGGCACCCGCTCTACCAACTGAGCTATCTGGGGACCCAATTTTTCATAGCTTTTTGAAAAAAAATTTCATAAGAACAGGCTGCACTAAAAAGGCGTTTAACTACCCATCACATAACTTTTTGTTTCCAAAGTCAGGTGAAACTGAGCCGGTCCCTGTCCACGCCGACAGATGGTAATTGAGTGAAGCCGTGGTGGTTAAAAGTGAGGGTGAATGCTAAACGACAACTTGAGCTTTAAAGGGCATATGGCACAATTCATACAGGAATTAAATGGATAGCGGGAACAGAAGGCAGACATCTTCTTCACCTTTTAGCTGACAAAACAGCCTTTGCATAATTTATTACGATGCATATTGTTCTGGTGAAAAGGTGACAACTTTGCTGACTGTTAGTTTACCCAGGGGCAGCTCCTCAGGCTGCTTCAGGGTGTAGTTAAAGCTTGCAGTTACACATTTCAATTTTGTAAATTACAATGGATGTCAAAGGGGATCACATTATTTTTCAAAAAGGGCTTGCGCATGTATTGTTTCTTTAAAAGGTCTACACACATTATGCTGCTGCCTGCTAAATCAAACGTGGGTACTGATAGAAATAGCCAGCTGCTGCTCAGTATGAAAATAAGATAAGTGTGTAATGTGATATTATAGAGACTTTAGGATATGACAAAATATTAGAGAGCAAAGATTAAATCTGTGGCTCTGATTGCGGGATCAAACGGACAAAACAAGCTTCGGGCGGATGTCTTTGAAGAGCAGTCTTAGTAATATTAACTTTGTTGACCCTCAACATGTCTAACCATAGGAGCAGTATTTAATAGGATATCGGGGCTGGTAATATTCATTTGTGCAGGGACTACATTCACATAAAGCAGAATCTGTTCAAGTAGAACAAAACATTAACTTAACATATAAAACCTTTCTGAAGATTTGCCACACAAATGTGACGTTCTTTAAGCCAAGAACCCCTTAACTGAGGGAGAGATGGAACAAGGACCACCTACTGCATGTACAACATGTGGCCGGCCTAAATTATGCACAATTGTTTTTTGTGCATGGAATAGAGAGCTAATAAAATAATAGTTCTTTTGCGAGAACTAGTAGAAATGTTCCACCAAAACAAGTTAAACGAGATAAACTATTTAAAAATGGCGGGTTTGTTCAGGTCACCCCCGTCAATGACACAGTGATGAGTGACAATTATCTCCGACCAATCAGCAGTCTGCAGGTTTTCACGTCACCTTTTGGTATCGCCTCAGCTCGTTTGGAACCTTGGCGGAGGTGGTACTAAATAAAGTACCTGTTGGCAGATACCAAGGACTTTTTATCATAATAGAAAAACCACAAAGAGTAGAGTCAAGGCAAGTCGAGCAGGTATCACATAATGGAAAAACGTCATTAGTGTATTGTAGTTACATACTAGGCAGCTTTGTACTGTGATGCACATTAGCATTGGTGAACTCATTTTTAAATTGATTATTTCCTAAAGATGTCTCAGCCTTGCAGAATTGAACCCAGACAACCCCCCCGACAGTACTGTTCAGGCCTTAGTTGATTGCGGAAGCAGCACTCATGGGTGTGAATTGATTTCCTGATAGCATCAGATCAATTTCTTCTTGGCAGTGGTCAATGTCCCTTTTAATGGCTAATGCTAATCTGAATCTGTGCATATCTACACCTCACCGTCACCCACTGTTGTTACCAAATGAAATGCACTCTGTTAATGCTACTCTGCTAAGCAGCATAAAGACTCAGTGATAGACAAATATTCATCATCACATATCCAAATGTATTACAGTCCAAAGCATCAGCAATGTGACAAAGCTAATTTGCAAATGCAGCAGGATGTAAGACAGCTCCCCATTGAGAAAACAACAGATTACAATTTTAATCCAAAACTTAGTTAAGGCAAACATCTCATTATGAGTTATGAGAAAATGACTATGTTTTTTGTTTACATTCATACATCCAACATTAAATACACTTTTAGATTCTGCTTCCCAAAATATACCCAACACATGTTTCCATTTGAATAAGAATCCAAGCTGCCTGTTATTGCCTCGCTGTAGATGTGATACCAGTCATCAAGGCAACTATTGGCATGATGCTTTGACAGCTGGTATTATTCCTTCTGTCCTCCTGTTGTAACTGTTATTTATTACCCTTCTTGTTGAGACATTTTACTGCAAGAATATCAGTGGTTTGGTTTGCTAATGGCAGGCTCTGGGGTAAGAACAGGAACAGATTGGCACACTTTAGAGCATGGCACACAAGAGAAACGCTCCTTCTGACAGCATCTTTTGTGACAATATATGTTTGTAGATTCCATAAATACACAGTGATGGTCTTCCTCTTTCTCACAGTGCTCACGTCTCATTTTTCATATTTTTGACCGGGCTCAAAAACTATTTGTGTTATGCATAATTAAAATGATTTGAAATGCTATTTCTTAAATGAATCTGGAACACTTTGATGGTAATGCTAACCATCAATAATAAATGGTAAAGTGATAGTAATGCTAACAACCAATGAAATAAATATAATATTTATTAATTAATGCTGCGCGGGATGTGTGGGATTTCCCCCTTTCTGGTCTACTTATCCCTGCCTCTGCTGAATTATGTTCAATTATGTCGCCCCCCTGCTTTTCTCACAAATCGCACCCTGAATATGAACATCCAACATTGTACCGCTAGTGTTCCCTTTAGGATATGTTTCAGCAGCGGGTGGAAAGGGGTAACGTTAGGAAAAACATTGGAAACACTGACCTAGACATAGATATGAGATATGATAATTTGAAAAGTTTCGGGTGGTGACTTTGAGTCACCTGTCCGTATTTATTGTTGTCGCAGTGTTTTTTTTTTTTTTGGCAAAACAAATCAATTTTTTTCCAGTAAAATGTCCTTGTAACTGTCTAACACGTTCTGCTGGAGGAAATAAGGAATGGAGTGTTTTGACAATGCTTATACTTTGAAAATAAAGTCAATTTTACTAAACACCAGTTTGAACAGGAGCATTTCGTTGCCCTTTCTGCATGGTTGAAAGTTGCAAACCTGTTTTAATGTCTGACCTCACCCAGTCAGAACTGGCTCTGCCCTGTTACCACCCAACTGTGATGTCACCAGGTCCTGGACTCCAGCTGCACAAATTCAGCCAAATTTTGACCCGACAGACACGTCGCAGACTAACATTCAACATCGTACCCGACTGACAAACATGTGTCTTTACCTATCGTAGTGTGACATCATCAAAGATCAGAGATCTAACGTCTGGAAAGCTTCACAACCACGATGCAGAAAGTCTAGCATGTCAGATTGTTTGGGTTTTTTCCGCCTAGTGTGACATGTTCTACGACGTGTTTCTTGACATTGACCAATAGGAAGAGAGAGTGCTCTCTCTGGCGCACATATGTCAACATGGTGAAAAAGGAGAGACGCTACAGCTGCTGCCTGGTGGAGGAAAGACACACACAGTGCCCGTATAGGCTGTATTCACAGCAGGGACCGCCCTGCTTCCCAGCATTGCACGCTAGTGAGTTAGCCGCTAGCAGTTATCAGTTTCTCTTCACATTGACCACTGACAAGCAAAGAAAACAGGCTATACCCTACTACAACCACGATGGCTGCACCTGATTGGACGCTACATGTGGGGTTCCCGGATTTCAAAACACAAACCATAATGGCGGCTTGTTCGGAATACTTTCTCTTATTTTACAAAAATAGTTAACTGAAGCATGTTTCTTAAAAATATTTAAATGAGTTTAAATGCAGTTGTTGAATCTATGTTAATTTCCGATTGTCAACAGTATGGGAGCTGGTCGGTGTCATTCTTGTAATGTGGCCACTCTTCTGTCCAAGACACAGCAAGATTTTTTGGCAATATATCAATTTAGTCTGATATAGTACGGAGCCAGTCAACAACAATGTCCATTGTAACACTTGGATGTATCAATTAGTAATGCTTATTAAAATAAAACGGATGTATTTAGACAACCAGGAGATGTAGTCATGTCATGCTACTAGCTAGCTAGGTCAGCCTTATTGTTTGTTGAATTTGCAAGATTTTGCAAATAAAACTTGATATCTCGCAAAACAAAGTCAAGATCTCGCAAAAGTTGTCCCCAGTTGGCTACATGTTTTTTTGTTAATTTATATTTTATTTAATTTTTTTTCTCTGTTTTTTCCCCCTCCATGTCACCTCCGGGGCTCCCAAGACATAGAGACTGTTGTGAAAGACAAGACAAAATCCTGCCATTACTATCTGCCTTGCTACACACTACTTCCTGCACTTACCTCAAATGCTGGCAATGGACTTAAATTGCGAGGTGCAGAATTGTCCATTGTGCATCTATTTATTATCTATTCCGAGGATACTGGGTAAAACTGACAGAAGACGGAGCTAGATTGGAATTCCCCAAAGCACAGTTAAAACCATAGCACTTGTTGATTTTACAAAATCCTTCCATTTTCCAAAGATCTCATCCAATATTCTTACAAGAATTTTCATAAAGCAATTGAGGTGGTCACATGTTTAATTAGGCTCTCAATAAAGCACTGGCAAAAAAGTGTTTGATTTACACAAGAATACATAGCTGAAGGAATATTCACCTGCGGTGACTGCATCAAAGAATTAAACAGCAGAAAAGAACTCAACCCTATGGGACTGGTGCCATCACAGCAGCTCCGCAGCAGTGTGCTAATTGTTGGAGCCTCATGGGACATTGGGCGGAGACGTCGCACCTATTTCCTGTCTTCAGTGCATTAGTCATGTTGCAGAGCTACATGCAGAGCAAAAATGGCTCCCAGCAAACTCAAAAAACCTGAGTACGCCTTTAATTCAAGCCATGTTGCCTTTTCATTATGGCGCGTCATGATCTTGTCCACCGTCTCAGCACAAGCAGCTGCTCCACATCAATGCTGCCAATTATGTGACTCCGTCAGTGGAAAAGAAAAAGGGTTTATATCTCCGTGGAGATAAAGATTTTCATTTAAGTTATTTTTTACTTGCTTTTAAAGACTATTTTTGTACTGTTTTTGTTGCTGACCGAAGGTCTTCAGCACCTCAAACGTCTTTATTTGTAAGTACAATTGTGCTCTGAAAAGCCTTTTGTCCCGACACTGTCACATCTGCGACTGGGATAACTATTCTTCTGCTGTGTCTCTACATTCAGTGTGAGAAATGCACAAAGAAGAAAGAAAGAAACACACAAGAAGAAAATGACATAACCATTGTGTAATCTTGGGGAAAGTGCTTGCAGTGCATGAGCGGGCGTAAGGGGCTGTAAGAGGATTGCCTGTGCCCAGCCGCCTCCTTCGAGACCAAACAGTGCCAGAGGATATGGCCACTCTGGCCTTCATATTGTAGCAGTGTTTTCCCTCCCATGGGGAGAAAGTGGAAGGAGAGTGAAGGTGGTCCAAGAAGGTCATCAAAAAAACGATAAAAAATGATGGCAGATGCAACTAAACTTTAGTGTGCCCTTCAACACCCAGACTGAAGCCTCAGGCAGAGGAATAGTGGGACGTGACGGCAAGGTGAGGGAGAAGAGGAAAAAGGCCAGTGGTCGCTGTCAGCAGGAAAACAAGTCCTGAGGGAGACACCGTGCTCGACGGGGCAGCTGGAGCGTCCAGCCATCAAATGGACCATAGACTGTTTCAAGTATTGTCTGCTCGGGTACAGAATTCAGCTTAGAGAATGACCAGGGGGCTATGGAAAGCTTAAAACCAGGAAACTACCTGCTGGCTGCTGTCAGCACAGACATACTGCTTCACATCAAGTGTTTTGAGTGTCTTTTCAGGCCAATAACTGCCTTGCTCACATCTTTGTATTCTGAAAAGGACCATGTCATACACACACACACACCCACAGTCCGTATCGAGCTTGGTATCTTGTACAAAAACAGGCAGAAATGAATCTTAATGTGTGTGACGGGGCACGTTGCGGCCGTCACAGTAGCGATGCGCTATCTATTTAATCATTCAAAGTCTGAGTCTAAAGGTTGCCTGAATATGTTTGTGTTCATATGTTTTGATGTTATCTTGTGTTGATCTCGGGTCAAATTGATCCATTTCAAAGTGGTTTATATTGGAAGTAGGGATTTCTTTCAATCAAATTACCCAAAAATAACTATAAAAATAATATTTCCATACAATGTTCTTCGGGTAATTGTAATGATTACTTTCATTAAATTTTTTGAGTGTTTTATTTAATCTTAGAGCATTTGAATTCCTTTTTTTTATGGTTTCAAACTAGTATCCGGACTAAACTTTGACATCTAACCATCTGTGATCCACTCAACATCCTCTGATCTTAACTATTAGTCAAAATAATTCATAATTTCTGCCTTTTTAACTAAAAACCTATTTATGATTTGATATAAATGACGTTTGTTGACCATGACTTTCAAGAATAAGAGTAAAACCTACTAATAAACTCAGGTTTTTAAAAAAGCACCAAAAGCTGCAACAAGTGACAAATAAATCAGATAAGCAACAGAATCATCGGAAAAGCACAAACAAAATGTAATTTTCAATTTTCACCAGGAAGAACAACTTCATGGTTAATGGGAAGACAACACAAGCCACCTAGCCCTTCTTCAATTTCCAACAGTAATCCCGTAGCTTTGTGTGCACATTTAACATCCAGTACTGCGGTGATTTACATGTTACAGCTACTTTCATCAATCCATCATTTGGTCAAAAACCATACCATACTTTATCATACTTTACAAACATTACTGATTATAATAACTATGCAACACTCAGATCTTTGTTATCTACGTGTCTTTTTATTTAGTGTAAAAGGTAACCGAGTCATGTCAGTTTTGCCTTACCGGCGTCTGCTTGTCCTGTTTAAAAGGAATTTCTTCTTCTTCTTCTGAATGGTGGTTGGCAACCAGCTATTTGGTGCATTACCGCCACCATCTGGACTGGAGTGTGGATCAAGAGGTGAACCTACACAAATTCTCTTTAATAACCAAGTTATCTTCAAAAATGAAGTCAAATTTCACCAGTAAATCATGTAAATTTAATGTCATCTGGTTGTCACCAACTTGGGAAATCAATCGTTGTCTGGCTTGAAGGTATTTAGGACATTATGTAATAATATTGCTCTGTAGTCTCCTGATTGTTGCAATATTCACAAATACCATCAACAAACATGCTTTGTCATTATAAATAAAGATCCATTTAATCCGGTAAGTCCTAGTCTCATTCTGGACACCATATCTTCGTCATGCTTACTTCTGTAACTATATTTTTTATGAATACCAGATTGGTCATTATCCCACAAAAACTGCCATTTTCCATTTATTTTAGCTTTAACTATACAGTGAACCCTCGTTTTTCACGGGGGTTACGTTCCAAGAAGAACCCGTGATAGGCGAAATCCGTGAAGTAGTAACCTTTTTTTTTTTACAATTATTATACAATGAAATACTCCATTATACACTGAAACCAAAGAACAAAACCTTTTTACAGGCCCAAGCATTTGTTTAACAAATAAAAGTACTGTATAAACGTTTTTTTACAAATAACTACTGTACTGTAAAGTAATAATTTTAATCATCAATACGAACTGAAGGCTTCAAATTGTGGAGATCAGCACCGATCCAACACCTACATGAGCAGGTACCCATATAAACGTAGTACTAATACCAGATTTTATCAGATTGGTAGCTAGTTGCATTATGTCATACGCTATGTCCTGTCATCAATACTGCTCTGCCATGTATACAGCTACATCATCATTAATTCTTTTAGCAGATACAATGTTCACTTGAGGGATAACATAAGCAATTCCCATTTCAGTATCAGTCTTCTTAGATGCATCAGTATATATAATGACTCCTTCTTTATATTTCCTGGACGTGTAACTCTGAACCCTATATTGATCCACTTCAATAACCTCCTGTTTCTACGATAAGCCTAAGTCCACTGGAGCCTCTAACAACAGCCAATGAGGATACTGGATAAACCACTGAAGGGCTTATTGCCTGTGCACTTATTCCCATCATTATTACCTTCTGCCTTATTGTCCATCCAAAATGTTTAATTAAGTCATTCCCCCTCTCTTGACAGAGCCATAGAACTGATTAACTCATAACCTCTGCTTTCTCCTTACTACTAGTGATGGTTCTCTGTCCCACAATCAGCATTGGGTAGCCATATTCCCTTCCATTCCCTTTCATTTTTTTAATCATGTTCCAATTTCTCTCCACTGTAGTAGTTCAACCAATAGAGTCACATAACTGTTGCCAGTGATATTTTTTAGCTTGCCTAAAAGGTTACCTACTATACTACTGCCTGAGATCTTATATATTGAACTAAATTCTGAAAATGATGTGTTCTTTTTAGTTCTTTAAATGCTCAATTTTAGCTTTTATTACTACCTTACGGTCTTTTGACCACCATAGTGCTATTTTATTGAATGACTTCGGCTTAGTTTTAGGAATTGAAACTCCTGCTGCAACAAATTTACCACTACTAGTGTCACAACATTATCTCTCAACATCACGATTTTTATCAATAGAAAGCAGTAATTCATCACTAACTACTCTATACTTATCCCAATCTGCCTTATCTAAAAGCCATCTCTCTTCTCTTACTTCACATTCCTTAATTCCACTCCTATCTGAATCCTAATAGGATAGTGATCATGTATTTTCCCTCAATACCTCCCACCTGCATTTAGCTGCATCTGTTTTTGTGACAATAGTAATACACTGAAGTCCCTGTTGTATAAAAATAACAACTCCTCCACCTATACCAATTTCCCTATCCCATCTTATTGAATTATACCCCTTTATCACAAAATCCAACCTAGGCACTAACCATGATTTTTGTACACAAATGACACGTTAGATTTTTCTTTGAAACTGTTAACATGTGTCTTGGACAAAGCTACGTTCTCCTCCACAATTACAACATTTTGGTTTTGCCCCCTTTTCACACTTTCCATAGTCATGTTCAGGGTACAAGCGGCCAAAATGGGTTTCCTCAGGAGGGGGGCTGGCGTCTCCCTTAGAGATAGGGTGAGAAGCTCAGTCATCCGAGAGGAGCTTGGAGTAGAGCCGCTGCTCCTTCGCGTCGAAAGGAGCCAGTTGATTTGGTCTGGTGAGGATGCCTCCTGGGCACCTCCCTAGGGAGGTGTTCCAAGCACGACATGCTGGGAGGAGGCCTCGGGGAAGACCCAGGACTAGGTGGAGGGATTATATCTCCAACCTGGCCTGGGAACGCCTCGGGATCCTCCAGTCGGAGCTGGTTAATGTGGCTCAGGAAAGGGAAGTTTGGGGTCCCCTGCTGGAGCTGCTGGCCCCGCGACGCGATACCGGATAAGCAGATGGATGGATGGATGGATGGATGGATGGATGGATGGATGTTCACCACTGCAGTTACATTATACATTTACATCTCGGTTTGGCCTTGCATATAGCAGCCACATGCCCATATCTTTGGCATTTAAAACACCGCAGCAGTGGAGGAATGTAGACCCTGACATCATAACTCATACAGCCAATTAAGACTCTTCCTGGGAGTTTCTCTTCCTCCAAAGTTAACAAAACTGAAAGACTGTAACATATACTTCCATTCCATCTTTATTAATTTTGCGTCCCTGATTTTAACATTGGTTTTTCCTTCTTTCACTGAATCCACTGACTCACTTAGATAAATCCCTGAGATTACACCCCAACTAGCTTCTTGTCATATGCCATTGAGCACCTCACCCGGTTTCCATTTAGTTTGTTTATCTTTACTGCTTTCTGTTGTTGTTTAACATTTCTACACGTTACCAATAAAGTGCCATTTCTCAATTTTATAGCACACATTACCTCCCCAATATCTTTATGTAGAGTTCTGGTCAATAGGATTGGACTTACAATACCTTCAACTCATCTTCACTCCTTTTCATTGTAGTTGCTCCCTTATCACTGTCATCATCATCATCCGATTTGTCTCTATCCCTATTTTTGCGTTTTCTTTTTAACTACTTTCCACTCTTCCACATTCCCGCACCCAACATCCAGCTCCCCAACCTCACTTCCTGATCCGTCATTTCCTAACCCCTGACCATTCACAGTCCAGTTGTTGTCAACCGCCTGAAGCTCACCACCAACACACAGCCGTCTATGCTCCTTTCCTCCAGAAGCCGCCATTCGTGTTGCACCCTGAACCCAGATCTCCTGTCTGGCTTAAAGAGAAGTTTGCAGTGCACACTGGGTTTAAATGATGCTATGATTTCTGGGGTAACAAGAAGTGACCCATATTTTAAATAATATATATTGTAACCCTCAAAATATCTTGTGATTTGTTGAAACATTTGTGTTAATTATATCTATATTATGCTGCATATTTCTAGTTCACTACATTTACTAATTTTGGCTATTTTAAACTTTGTATTGACTACTCGCCTGAGCCACCCCTGTTGTGTATTTAGTAGTGGTATGTTCCAGTTCCAGTGGCGCGCATCAGAGCTATATAGACGTTAGGTTTCAGTTGTTGGAGGAGCTAGATCTGGTAGGACGTAAGAAAGTCTGTAGAAAGCTCTAGAGACTAGAAGGGAAAAGTCAACCTATTTACTTCAATTCAGTTCAATTTTATTTATATAGCGCCCAATCACAACAACAGTTATCTCACTGCGCTTTTCATATAGAGCAGGTCTAGACCGGACTCTGTGATGTTATTTACAGAAACCCAACAGTTCCCACCAAGAGCAAGCACTAGGTGACAGAGGCAAGGAAAAACTTCCTTTAAGAGGCAGAAACCTCGAGCAGAACCATGGCTCAGGGTGGGGGGGCATCTGCCTCGACCGGTTGGGGGTGAGAGAAAGAGACAGACAGAGACAGAGAGAGAGAGCACGGAAACACCTGCAGGAAGCGATAGGAGGAGAGAGGAGAGGGGCGAGAGAGCACAAGACTCCGGGAAAGGGAAGAAGTCGAGTTAGTAACATGATTAATGGAATTAATTTACAGCTGTATTTATTTATGGTATACTTTGACTCTCATGTCAATTTCTTTTATTTTTGTTAAAGTATTTTATTTTTATTTTATTTTGATTTTGTTAATGGTTCTTGTTCTTGCCTAAGGGCCTTAATTGGGAATATAAATAAAAAACAACCACATCTCCAACTCATCCTGAGTGTTTTTCACTTGCTCGACTACTAGCTACATTTACCCACAACAATATGAATCAGCCTGTTCCTGTGTTTGCGGATGTTGCTGCTTCATGATGATGCCAACAATGACCTTGAGTGAGAGGGGGGGGGGGCAGCTTGTCAAAGTTGTACCAGTCCCTTCCCATGAAGAACGGAACACTGGATAAAAGTTTTAATGGTAATGAATGTAGAATTTACAGTGACTACTGTATGTCTCTAGTCTCGCTGAATAGTGACTGAGTTGGACTCAACATCTTTACTCTTATTTTGAAGTAGCTTATCAAAGATTTTACTTCCTAAAATAATTCAATTATATTCAATTTTATTTATAGTATCAATTCATAACAAGAGTTATCTCGAGACACTTTTCAGATAGAGCAGGTCTAGACCAGATAGAGTAGGTCTAGACCAGATAGAGCAGGTCTAGACTACACTCCAGAATTTACAAGGACCCAACAGTTCTAGTAGTTCCCTCCAGAGCAAGCAACAGTGTGAAAATAAGTGCTTGCTACAAGTAGAGACTGTTTTTGTGGTTTGTTTTTAAGCCCGATAATTATCCCAACTCTTTGAATGACAATTGGCAATTACATGTACCTTTGTGTGCATCCCCCTATAAACAAACTTAAACAGGCACAACAAATAGAGGCCAGTGCAATATCACACATAATTTAACGGTAATTACAGGATGTTCTTTGGTGCTGTTTCTGTCTTTGCCCAGTAGCCTCGTAACTATGGATGGGAATCCGCATGTAAACGTGCCAATGTGGGGGTTGATCAGTTAGCGGGCAGATGGATAAAATAATATCCCCAGTGTAGGACCAACAGACTCAAAAACTCCTTTGTCCCTCATGCCATCAGACTCTACAACTCCTCTTTGGGGGGGTAACGAGGACTGTACAGAACAGGAATGAAGGAAATGAGTGGTCGCCACTCTTTCACTGTGCAATTAAGTAGTTGCTAATCTACTTACATACATACCTAGACACTAACTGCTCTTAACTGTTCATTTATAATTTATGCTAAATGTTTTTTTTTATAGCTAAAAGTTTATTGTTGTTATTTTACACTGTTTTTTTCTATACTGTATTTTTTCTATCTCTTTATTTTCTATTCAAGTGTTTTGTAAGCTGAAATCTGCTGCTGGACATTCATCCCAAATGGATCACTAAAGAGAGTCTAAGTCTACGTCTATATACTGTAGTGAACATCTAAAATTGCATGGACCAAACAGGAACTCATCAGGTATCAGCTCCTGCCCCTGTCATGGCCCAGCTGGCAGTTTTAGATGACTGCTATTGTATGATTGCCAGGCCAAGATCACAAGCAGTATCTCTGTCAGTCTTTTGTAGTTGTTCTTTTCGTGCTTGTGGCGGGAAAATGTGCCTACACAACTGCACTGAGGTGTGCAGAATCGCAGGACAACATTCACTGAGGCTTTTGCAACTGTTTTTCAGATTTGACGAATTCTGCCCGACACGCACGCACAGCTTATTTATCAAGTAGAAGCTGCAGGCAGGATCATCAGTTAGACTCCCAAACAGACGCGTACACAGTCAGCTGTGTAGTAGTTCTGTTTATACTAGGAGATAAGACATTCAGGCCTTTCTGTATTCTCGTGAGACATCAGTCATATCACTGCCTTCCACCTGCTGTAACCAACTGCTCTGGTAGCTTGTCTTTCAGTCGGTGCCTTGTCTGCATCTGAAACATAATTTCCCATAAAGTTTCTTTGACTCCTTTCGAATCAATAAATCAGCTAAACAAAAATATTTATTTTCAATGCAAATGTTTGGAAGATCACATTTAACGCTGGGATTCAAAAATGGAACTATACTGTCCCTCCTGTCATGACTTCTACTAAATACAAATTCTGTATATTCTAATATTGTCTTAATGATTGAATAACCAACTCGTTTTTGTGGTGCTTTTCATAAAAATACCCCTCCTTCGGTCACTCCTATTTCTAGACATGTGAGCAATCCACACATCCAGGTGTCAGTCATCGTCTTTAATAGCCAATCCCCAGATCCCAGCAGCCAAAGGGACTTGAAATAGGTCTTGAGGCCAAGGAGCCGTCACGCACTTCATCACTCTCTGTTAACCCTTGTGTTGTCTTTGGGTCAAATGTGACCCGTTTTTCAAAATATCTATATCAGAAATAAGGCTTTTTAAATTGAATAACCCAGAAATAACATGGATGATTGATTCCACACATTGCGCTTTGCAAGTGCAACATAAAACAGGATCTCTACCTTCATTGACGAGTTTCAGACCAGACTGAACGTTGACATATACCCTTCTGTAATTATCCTTAATTTAATTTAATATGAGTCTAAATTATGCATAATTTCTGCTTTTTTAACTTAAGAATTAGGTGTAATTTCATATACATGATGTTTATTGACCAGGAATTCCCAAAATGTTAAACTTGTAATATTTTGGTGTTAGTGGTGTTTATACATGGTAGTGAAAGAAGCATTAAATGCAAAAAAAAAGAGCCAAAAACATTGAAAAAAAAAGAGACAAAAACATTAGAAAAAATGTTGATCTTCAGGACGACAAGTACATGGTCGAACGGAAGACAACACAAGGGTTACGGAAAAACTCAGGAGCAGCATAACTCATTTCACATATACGTGAAGAAGGTTTTGGGAGACTTGTGACTTATGCAGAAGCATTTAATGAACACTCAATTGAGGAGACAATTAGGCCGGCAGTACAGTTTAACCAAAATGTGTTATCGTGCAGTCCCGTCCCAAATCTCGCCTGTCTTCCAGAAAGAATACTTAAACTCACGCTGGAGGCGTTAGCTGAACCTTTGAGGTTAACAAAGATGTTGCCGGTGCCTAAACACAGACGCTAAAGCCTAGTTCAGCCCATCTCTCTCTCTCTCTCTCTAGGCTCAAATGTGGCTGGCTCTCCGACCTCCAAAAGGAGACCGTCCTGAGACAAAACATATCATGCAGCTGCATAGATTCCCTGAATCTGTAGTGAGACAAACATACATGAACAGGTTTGGTTATTAGAGACTGGCTGAATATTCTGGCCCCCATCCTGTGAGCTATGAATGTCCTGATGTTGTCCAAGCTTTCTTTTCAGTTCCCAACATGCTAGACTCGCTCCTGGCCTTCTGGTCTGCTGGTTATAGTGTTAACCCTTGTGTTGTCCTCCTGTCATTGAAAATCAACCCTTTTGTTGACGCTTTTTGTTAATCAATTTTTTTTTACTTTATTCTTACGTTTTTGTCCCTTTTCTCAATGTTTGGCACTTTTTTTTACGTTTAACTTATTAACTTTAGTTTTGCAATTATTTTTGGAATTTATAGTCAATAAACCTCATTTATACCTAATGTTTGAGTTAGAAAAGCATTCCCCATTATTTAGTAAAATTCAAGGAATGTACGTTGATGGATAATCACAGGCTGGAACATGTCAACTTACAATACTATTACAATACTATTTCAAAACCACTTCAATTGTTTTCAAATGCTATAAAATTTAATAAGATTAATGAAAGTAGAGATTTGTACTTGCCAAACAGCATTGTGTGGAATCAATCATGTAATTTTGGGTAGTTAAAAAGAACACTGATGTAGGAAAAAGGGTCAATTTGACCCGAGGACAACATGAGGGTTAAGCAGTCTGTCAACTGTGAGGTGTCAATTGGTGACTACCAGCTCCTGTCAGTTTTAGGTCACCTTTTTGACATTTGAGCAATTTGTCCTTTATCGCCTGTAATAGACTTTTATAAAGGGCACCTGCTGCTTGCTTTTTGGTCATGGTACCAACTAGTTTCCTGCAAATCTTTGGTTCTTTTCTATTGCAACGCTTGTAATTGGATCTACAAAAAGCTGCACCCAGCGGCATACAGGCAGCAGAGCTCCTTGAGCTAATGGCTAATATTGCTTAGGTGCTCCACTGAGTGCTTTTAGACGCTCGTTTGTGCCGGCTGCCAGCCGGTACTTTAATAGCTCTCTTATTAGTCATCCAGTCATGCCGTACTGACACTGATGTTCGGCTGGAATTATGGCCATTGCTGCAGACCACTGATGTGGGTGTTGATGATGATGGTGATTGTTTTTATATTCATTCATCCAAAGTAATATGTGATGATTAGGACTTTTAATATTCATTAATCTGGGTAATTTAGATTGACATTTATATTGTAATGCTTTGACTGTAACCGTGTCTGATCATTATCTGATCCTTTTTGTAAATGTCTACATGATGTTAACTGTGCTGTCTATTCTGGCTACTGATCAAGTTTCTCAACAGGAATCAACAGTGTTTGGATTGTACTCGATTCACTACTGCTCTGTTGTTGCTTGAATGCTGACAGACACACACACACACACACACACACACACACACACACACACACACACACACACACACACACACAAAGCAGTGGGTTGATTGAGAATCAACAGATTTAAAAACACAGACTGGTACATGTGTGCATGTGTTGTGACGCAAACTAGCAGAGTCTGTCAGAACACTGAATCTGTTTTTAACGTTTTTCATTGGAAAAATGAGGCAATTGTTTACAGTGATGACAAAATCAGAAGAAAAAACATTTTACACCCAAACATGTTTGTTTTTTTTAACCGCTGCTTGGTGACCCAGGCTCAACTATTGAATGGAACATTGGAGAGAATATTGAATGACTTTTTGAAGCATCTGTTGGTGTTTGGCTAGACGGATTCCGGATTGATTTACGGATTGAATGAAATGTGAAGCATGAAAAACAAAATGTGTTGGATCCCCCAATTAGTTTAGTAGACAATATTTACTATTGTGTATGCCATCAAAGTAGATATCATATTAATGGTAGGTTTTATGATCCATATTTTGCTAAAGAATCAATAATGCAATATACTTAAAATGCAATCTATAATGCCAATGAGGTAATTTGTTTATAATTTGACAGTTAACATCCTTCCACCCATGGCCATCATTAAAGCACTCTCACAGTACCAACTAGTAACTCACTAGTAAAGCACTTAGTCACTCACAGTCTGTTTTTTATGTATGGGACTACCGGAGGAGTTTTGTGGTCTTCAGTCAAAAAAGACTTGACCCTCCCTTAGCCAATAATATTGCTTTCCATGACCCTCCCAATGTGAGGCGAGTGCAAATTTGAGTCGCGCATGTGTCACTTTGCGACAAGAAGCCTAAAAGATGCTAACAAGAGACTTTTGTAATATCAATACAGTAAAAATGGACCTACTTAACCAAGTTGGTTCACTGCTAGCTACAAGTTAGCATCACACACAACAAAGGCTGTTAGTTGAATGGCGTTATGAGCTAACGTTAGCAATCAAACAATCATAGATAGCTAAAAGTTTTTCAAATGACTGCTACCTTAGCTTCAAGCTAGCAATCAAACACAACAAAGGTTGTCAGTTGAATAGCATTTTGAGCTAACATTAGCAATCAATCAATCATAGATACCTGAAACATTTTTGAAATGGCGGCTAGCTTAGCTACAAGCTAGCAATCAAACACAACAAAGGCTGTCACTGGAATGCCGTCATGAGCTAACGTTAGCAAATAAACTATCATAGGGAGCTAAACCAGTTTTGCAACGATTTCCATATTCTGTTATTGTTTGTAATGAAAAAGGTTTATTATTTCTCTGATTTCACAAATTTCTGTATAACTCATTATGTCGTATTTACATCTGCACTCGCCTCACAGTGGGCACTGTCGGTACACGATCTGTCCTACCTGCACGATCCGTTCTGCGCATGTGCAGATGATAATCATGATGTACGAACATTTACCAGGGATCTACGGCACTGCACGACCTGTTCCACAGTAGCGGTCTGCTGTTAGCCTCCACCGGAAAGCTAACGACGTTAGTTTAGCTAACAGCTGATTCGGCTAACCGCTAGCTGACAGCTTGATTCAGCCTAAAATAACGTTACTCAAACTAAACAGTGGGAAAAGCAGCTCCAGCTAAATTAAGACTTTGCAGTAATAATAAAGACAAGTATTGAGTGATTGTATTTTAAATGAGCACAAGTAAAGTAAAACTGACATAACAGCTGTTTATATTTAAACGGTTATTTTAACTTTTGAGGGTCTTATACATGCTGTCTCAGCTAAATGTTAGCCGAATTAGCTGTTAGCTAAACTAACGTTAACTTTACGGTGGAGGCGAACGGACTTTCTTTAACTGTCTATGGGAACAGATCGTGCAGTGTCGTAAATCTGCGTTCATCATGATACCATCTGCGTATATAGTTACTCCTCTAGTAAACTAGTATTCACATGAAATAAAACAAGAAAACATTAAGACCATTCTGCAAAGCACTATGGGTAATAACAAATACAACACGTTAACTGGTTGCTTTGGACTCGTCAATAGGCTTCCTCAGTCATTGTATATGTTAGCATAGGTTAAGCTGCCGAAGCTGAAGATTTATTATTATTATCCAAAACTCCATTTCTCAGATGAGCATCATTTTAGAAGCTTGCATGCTACCACTACTTTCTTCTCAAATGACTTGAAAAGGCAGCCATTTGCACATTTTCACAAATAATCACAGGGACCGAAAAGGATATTTGGGTCGGGTATGGCTGCAGCCTGGAGACCTCCTGTCTCATACCCAACCGTGTACTGTCCGCAAGCTTCAACTTTTCAAAATAAAAGCTTGCGTCTGGTCCGCTATGTTTTCGTACATTGGTGTTTTGAATGATTTTGAACTAAACACTACGGCAATCATGCTAATGAATAAAAACTGAAAAAAATCAGCAGATTTTTAGTTACAACACAATGGAACTAGCAAAGCAGTTTGGGAAATCGCATGGTCTCTGGCTGACTAAACAGGGAGGGACTAGCGATGGGGGACAGAGACATGAGAGCAACATGGAGCTACATGGAACAATATGCACCAAACAAGCCACTTTGAAATGTTGGATGACCCTCCCCAATAGACTAAAAAAAAGTTGGATGACCCTCCCCAATAAACAAAAAAAAAGTTGGATGACCCTCCCCTCAACAAAGAATAAAAAGAAAGGACCCTCTCATATTTTCCTCCAGTGGTCCATCCCATGAATACCGAACGGTCCCTAATATAGTTATCCCTGACGTGATTGTTCAATTACCTACATGTGCAAGCGGTTCCCCTGGTTATTGAAACAAGCTGACTAGCCATAGCCCACAACCTTTTCAGTGAATCCCCAGCCAGCAACAACAGTGTCTGCAGTGGAGGATTTGGAAAACACAATATTATGCTAATGTTGAGATATTGCTGGATTGACATTTCTACTGATTGGGATTAGTGCTGCTATCCATTTCCCCACCCACACTGCAACAGCTTAAGGTCTCTCTGTCACCAAAACATGCTTTTAACATTGATGGTGTCAGGGGTAATTTGTGCTGTTACTCAAGTGGGCTTGTTTCAATGCAATTAGTGTATTTTCTTTGTGTAATGAGTGCATGCCCCGAGCTGTCTGCCCTCTGGAGACATTTGGAAACTGAAACCAAATCAGCAGCAGGCTACAACAGTGAGCTGTTGATTTGAATTTCTTTTTCTTTTTAAATGAACGTCTTTGACACAGATAATCACAAGAGTGTTCTCATCTGTTAAGTTTACATAACTTCATATATAAAAAGATAGGAGGCTATCACACAGTTAATGTTATGGAAATGACTTTGCATCCAATGGTTTCTGCATTAGTCATGTAGTCCTCTATTGACATCCCAACAGCACAAAAGTACCATTCAGTTAAAGCACAGGATAAAGTATTTTGGCTGTCTAATTAAATTAATAATATAATGTCTTCCACAACTCTGGAGTTTCCTCACTTTCAGCTCAGAGAGCACAGATGTTTAACTATAAGAATATAAGCTGTGTATGGATGGTATGTGTGCTTACTATACAGGGAAGGTCTAACTAAAGTCTGGTTACATTATGGGAAATGTGGGAACAAATGGTTTTTTAAAGCGTGACTCATTTCAGGGGTGAACAAACCCATGACAGCATTTATGGGCACACTCATTGATGCTGTGTCATTAAGACCAGTAAATCATATCTATCATGACTACCAGATGATCTTTAGGTCTTAAAGTGAATCATCTTAGTCTGAAATTAGCATTACACACACTACAGCTGACGCAGGTATTTGGTATTGGAGATAGTGAAGCCTGCTGGTGTTGGGCTGGTGGCTGTGGCTCAGAGGTAGAGGGATTGGTGGTTCGATCCCAGACTCCTTCCCATGAGATCACATTGGCCCTGCAGATGTTAATCAGGCTTAACAAACCACTTCAGAATAATGGCTGCATGGTCTACTTAACATACCACATGTGGTGGTGCATCTTTCCTCTGTCAATTACAGGCTGTTGAAATTCAATATCTTTTTTTATTTCGAGCAGCAATTACAAGTTATATGAAGGTTTCTAGTGGCGGCGCCCTCATAGGGGGCAGGTGGTGGTGAATGAGTCAAGCAAACACTTTTACCCGGGAGAGTGGGTGCACATATGGAAGTAAAGGGCAATTTTTTTATTCTTAGAGTCATGTCACATTCAACGTAGTCTATATCAATGTTTGATTTTTGATTGTTTTGTTTGAAATTCCACCGAATGTCCCTCATTTTAAGGCCGGATGTCCATCACCTTCCTCTTCCTTTGTGTTGGCGTTCTAACCTCCTGTGGATTTCTGAGGACTATGGTTACCTGGTCCTCAGATCTCTGCAGGGTAAATCCAGACAGCTAGCTAGACTATCTGTCCAATCTGAGTTTTCTCTCGCACGACTAAAACTACTTTTGAACGTACACGTTTCACCAAAACTAGTTCCCTAGCCCCACCCAAGACGACAATGTGATTGGTTTAAAGAAATATAATTCAAGAATTCAAGAATTTTTCTATTCAGGAATGCTGTGTGGACTAGCCATAGCCTCCTCCTCTGTGCTGTAAAAGAGGGTCTGGTAATGCAAGACTACATTCAGCGTGACATGTATAACCAGAAGTCAAGTTACGTCTAATTTTAACCCAAACCACGATGTTTTTCTAAACTTAACTAAATCATTTTTGTTCTACCTGTGACCAAACTGTGACGGTTCACAGTTAACTGTGTGTTTCAAACCACAACTGTTATGTTCTCTGGTTTATATACCAGTTGGTCATTAGGTACATGTGGGTCATTTTCCAGACCTGCATCCAATTCCATCAAGGAGAGTACAGCTCACTTATATAGCGATGCTCTGACTTATTTACTAATGCATTTCTTCCTTTGTTTCTTTCCCTCTTCACAGGGACTCATAAATTTGTGACAGAGGGGGAACATCTTGAGCTGACAGACATCACCAAAGAGCAGTCAGGATCGTATGAATGCATCGCTTCCAATGACATTTCAAGCCCTGATGTCAGGACAGTGCAAGTCGCAGTCAACTGTAAGGGCCAAAAACACATTCATCACATCCATGTTGGAAACCTATGGGGGACATAATAATCAGGACAGATACATCCTCCTGATTGTTTTGTCTTTACCATTTACGTTTATTTTCTTTTAATTTTACTGTTATGCATTTCTGTTACAACACAAGCAACTGTGACTTAATTATAAAGGGATTATAAAATGTTTTACAAAGCTTTCTGTCTTTGAAAGATATACTGTATAGTTTGTTTCGGGTTGGGTGAAGGTTCAACTGGATGCCGTCCCAAAACAATGTAAAAATGTCCATTGTTGTGTCAAAAGAGCAGAAATAAGAGTATGAAGCAACCTAAAACACCAAGCAATGGTGTTAGTTTCTCTAAATGAGGACATTGTAAAAGATATTTGATTTTGTTTTATAGATCCTCCCTTCATTTCCAAAGCGAGGAGTACGGGTACTCCAGTTGGACAAAAAGGAGTCCTGCAATGCGAAGCCTCTGCTGTCCCAAGGGCAGATTTTGAGTGGTACAAAGAAGACCGCAGGCAAGTTTCTCTTCTGAGCTTTGTGATTCCTACAGGCTTGGAATTGTTTGTTGTCAGTATTACAGAGACCCATAGACATGCAGTGTGCTGCGGGGTGGGGACTTTGTGCTTTTAACACATATCCCTGTTTAAAATAAGATTGTGTTTCATGATGTAATGAGATAATCCTTTATGCCCTTCATTTGTCTTCCCTCTATTGGCAATATAACCCAATAATGACATTGTAAAAAACAAAAACAAAATCATAATGGCCTTCTTTTTTTCCCTTCAAAATTCAGGCAACTCATTTGCAAAACAGGCATAGACACCAAAGGCAACTATTATTATTTCTAATTTGTAAGTGGTTTATGTCAGTGTGGTATGGGGCTTGGAGGTTTAGAGCATATTATGGTATAATATCTTTTCCAACTGAAGGCTGGATACTGAAAAGCTGTTTATGAGCCGCCCCGGAGCTGGTAAAGTGATGTAAACACGGGCTATGTTGCACTGTTAAATGGTCCCTGACGGTGACAGCAGCATTGCTCGTCAGTCGCCAAAAGCCAAAATCAGTCCTCAAGAACAAAAAGATGGAGGACGCTGATAAAATAAATGCCCGGCATCCGCAAACATGAAAAAAGGCCATGAAACAGGAAATGCAATGAGTGAAACAGAAGGAAGGTTGTTGTGCACTGAAGGATAAAATGCACAAATACATATGGTCACTTTGATAAGGCAGTGAGCTGCATTCAGAGTTTGAACTCTGAAAAAAATGTTTTGCAACCCACAGGTATAAATGTGTTTGTACGACGGCCCTAAAAGAGCCGTGTGGGTACAAGAACATCCGCTCCCTTTAATGACAGAGGAGCTCTACCTGCCATGACACGCTGACGGTTTGGGAATCCTGTAGATTCATTTGTATTTTTATTTGTAAAAACACATTTTTGTCCGGGAATTGGGACTGACTTTTTTAGCTTTGAACCCACCCAATTTCTATCACTTAACGTTGCTTATCACAGCCACACGTACCTAGGCTAGGCACATTCCTGTAGGCTAAGCAAGAAGTGTGATTCACTCAAGTGATTCACAATTTTCCGTGGAGTTATGTGAGTCAGTCTCCAACATGGCACACAGAAGAAGCTGTGAGAATAATTAATCAAAAGATGCGTTTGGTGTTCAAAAAGGGTCCGTGGTTATTATATATTTTAACAGCCTGACGCCGGATCTGCCGTGCGTGATCGGTCACTCCAGTTAGAGATGCATATGGAGCCAATGGCTGTAAAGATTCAATAATAATGGCAGACAACATAAGTGTTGATATTTTCATGGTAAAAAGATTCCTTGCCAGTGCCTGCAAGCTGTAAAAGTTACCAACAACAGACTAAACGTGGTAATATCTCTTAAAAGTCTTAAAAGTATTTCCTCATTGTTAATTCCAATTGCAAAGTAATTAGATTAGGTCATCCACTGCCGGCATAATACACTGTAAGCAGCAACATTTGTAGAAGCTGAAAGCTGCTGCCCTCTTTCTTACAGGCTCTTCAATGGACTCAACGGGGTTAAGATAGAGAACCAAGGTAAACAGTCCATGCTCGTCTTTTTCAACGTCTCCGAGGAAGACTATGGAAACTACACTTGTGTTGCCATGAACACCATGGGAATCACTAATGCAAGCATAATCCTTTATGGTAAGAATACAATTGCTGAGTATAAAAACATTAAAGTATTAATCATGTTTAAATTACTACTTATTGCATCATAGCAGCAGGGGTGATTCCAGGATGGGGTGGCACAGAGGGGACTAATAATCAGTCAGAGGGGTCTGGGGCGGGAGAGTGTGGGGGCGGGGGTAATTTTTTATCAGAATACAGCAAACAAAACATGCTTAGAAATATAGGTTTTGGTATGGAAAAGAAAAGATAGATAGTCTATAGTCTCTTAGGCTATAGGATGATCGATATAGAATCAAGTGTTCTTTCAGATAGGATGGGTAGTTTGAAAAAATGCATTTGTGAGCTAGTGAAACTGACATTGAGCATTGACTGATACATTTGACAATGATGCATTCAGAATGGACACCTCAGAACAATTTTTTTATTATAAATCACATTCAAAGTTTTAAGATTGTTTCGACTGTGTTCTGATGAACAACATCTGTATAATTAATTATAGGCAAAACTAATTGAGTAATAATTTGTAATCTAAGCTGTTTTGTAAAACAATTAATTGAGCAATATAACATTCTTAAGCTACAGTTTATTTTTTTTCACAATAGAATTAATATGAGGTCTGAAAGTAAGTTGGAAGTTGAGCCAAAAACTCTTTCTCTAGAGGTATACCATTCAGAAATGTAATTTCAAAAGAGTTATTTTGCTTATGGAGTGCAGATCTAGTTGCAAAAAGCATGCTATAAGACTTCTTTTTATTCAATAGAAGCAGATTAGAAGATAATCATGTTCGAATACGATTGAAATCAAATTGAAGTGAGGTTTGAATCACAGATATTTTGTGTTTAGATGTATACATATATGTCATCTGTGATGAATCTGGAAGTGTAACCACATTTGCGATAGATCATTTATACAAATAAAAGGGGCCCTAGGGAGGAACCCCGAGGGACACCCGTTTCAATTATTCTAGACTGGGAGAGAGCAGAATTAAGAGACAAGAGGTACATTACTAATTATGGAGATTAGCCTATAATTGTTAACATCAAGTGAGTCACCACCTTTTTGCAGTGGTTTGTGTAGTTACTTTCACTAATTTCCACAATAATGCAATTACGCAAGTGGAAAGTGATTAATTATATTTTATAAAATAAGTGACATAGTGGAAATGCTAGGACGTGAGAAGAATGTTTGATAAAGGACCAGCACCATTACAATATTTTATTTCTGAGATTGCCTGTTGGACATCAGAGGGATTAATTGTTGAAAATGAGAATGAACTATTGTTCGCAGTATTTGTTTTGCTAAAATAGGAGAGCTCAGATGATTAAAAACAACAGATAGAGGAAAAATGTTGATTGAGGGCATTGGCCATTGAGATAGGGTCAGTGATAATGTTGTTGTTTATTCTAAGTTTGGTAGGAAGACTTATTGGTTTTGTTAAGTAAAGAGTTGAGTTTCTTCCAGAATTGCTTATGGTTTTCGATGTCATCTAAAAAGAATGCTTCAGTATCAGTATATGCTATATGCTATATTTAATAATTAGATTTTGCATTCTTTGTTTTGGTTGTCCAGGAATTTCTTCATTTCTTATATTCAGACCAATCAGCAACATCCTTTGTCATGTGTTATCTGACCCAAGGTTTATCTCGTTGTTTAAATAAATGTATTATCAGTCCAAGGTAAATGATTACCCTTGACCTTAACTTAAATGTCCAAGGTGCATGTCTATCTATGACTTTAAGAACCTCTGAGAGAAAGTAGTTCCAATGTGTCTTCAACATAAGGGATCATTTTAAATCTAACCTAGTAATTGCTTATTAAATCTTGGATGAAAGTGTTTGTGTGTAGTTTTTACACTGTCTTATCCTAATTACTTTGGGTAGCAGACGGGGTAGTCTTATTTTCCAAACACAAAAAACAATTTAGTGATCACTAAAACAATCAGGTAATACACCAGACTGAGAGATTCTATTTGGGTGGGTAATCAAGATCCAGTCCAGAAGAGACTTGGACTTATTAATCACCCTAGTCGGAACAGTAATGCGTTGGGTAAGGTTAAGACCATTTAAGACATTTGTCTAATGAAAAGATGAACAATCAAGCCAATTACGATTGAAATCACCCAGTGGAATCTCATTTGCATGGTCTAAGGAATTAATAATAGCAAGAATACAATTTGTCAATTCAAAAGGGGAATTTGGAGGTCTGTAGATGGTACCTATAGTTATCTGCTTGTTTTCATGAAAAACAATATTAACAAATAATCAATCAAGTTTATTTGTATAGCCCTTTACAATAGTCGAAAGGTAACCAAAGTGCTTTACAAAAAAGCCATAAAATAGTACGTAACACATAAAGAACATACAGATACAAACTAAAAGTGCTGTAGTGGTGGAGCGCTGCAGGACATTAAAAGCCTTCCAGAAATGCATAGAAAGGAGCAGACCGAAGGAGGGCACCTAAGAAACAGTATTGCCCTAGTCATTTTGAATAAGCATTCAAAATGTACAGTTCTCGTCTTTGGCGTAATGCGTTCAGAAGATAAATGAGAAGAAATATAGGTGGCTACTCCCACACCACGAGGAGCCTTATACAATTGTATAACCATCAAGTTTAACATCTGCATCCGATATATCGCTAATCAGCCATTTTTTATAGAGTGTGATAACGCTAGGCTTACTGTAAGAAAGCGAGGCTCTTAGCAAGTCATTTTCATCTGTCAAATTCCTAATATTCAAATGAATAACGGCTAAACCTTTACTTATACTAATACTTCAGAGGGGGGTCAGGAAGAAACACAGATCTTTGCAAACATTTACACACAGGCACAAACACATTCACACGCATACCACCATGCACACACAAGAACACACAAACACAGGCATAGCCTAAAATTAATAAAACAAAAACAAGCAAAGAAGAACTGGGAATGCTTTCTACATATCCTAAATGTTTCACCAGTCCTGTGTTGTTTGACCCATCCAGCCCCCCCCCCCAACCTACCTGGGGTACTACGGGTATTAGTAATACTACTCACTACGGTAGTTGCTCTTAGTGCTATGTGAGACCAGAATGGACATTATGTTCAGTGATATACCTTTTTCATATCCACCATTCACCAGTTTCCATGGCAATCGCAGAACCAATGTAACACTCTCATTTGGCCGAGACAATAATAAATCCCATCCACGTGAACATTTGAATTCCAGTTGATAGCTTTTGATATTGAAGCAGAACTGTGCTTCCAGCACTGATTTGGACTGTAGGACAGACTAAAGGTGACTATTGTATTCTTCTCCTGCAGGGCCCGGTGCCATGCATGATGTGAACGGGGCCGCTGTGTTGCCCCGTATCTCCGTGTGCCTCCTGCTGACTGAAACCTTACTCTACCTGCTGAAGTTCTGATGTGAAACGTGACCGCCTTCAGCTTCTCTCAGCGTTGAGCAGCAAGAACAGACTATCAGTCCAATGAGAAGAATGGAAAGTTAAGAGTACCAGCGGTTCACCCTTAGTTTTCCTTCTTTTTTCTTTTCTGGCTTTGCATCAGAGTCTGTTCTCTGTTGGCTCGCAAAGCGTGAGAGGCGTCAATCCAAGGAAGGGAAAAATTTGAATCATGCACTAATTTGATGATGGTAGAACTACTGAGTTTGTGTGTCCCCAAACCTTTTTGTATGTGAAAAGGGAAAAAAAGAAGAAAAATACATGTAACTGTTGATAGTTGACTGTTTATTGCCCAATATTGAAGTGTACATTCAGATTATTATTAATATTATTGTGTCATGTACTGTTCAATATCTGTACAATACCATTACGCTTTTTTAAGTAAATGACAAAAAAAAAGGACAAAATGCAATGTGATTGTTGAATTTTACTGTATTTTTACAGTTGTATGCAAAACAGAGTAACAGATCCTACATGATAAAAAGTTCAGAATAACAAATAGTACACCGTGATTTCTCAGGCAAAGTCCTACAGCATAGTGCATACAAATTTTTATTTCCAACCTAGTGTGTGTAGAAAATGTACATATGTGTACAGACAATTCCTGCACTGTTGTTTTTTTTCCAAATGCATACGGTCATCAGATGACTTTTGAAACACCGAATCACAGTGTCATAGCAGCTTCACGGCATGTTCACTGACTGCTGAAAATCTGAAACGAGAAGCTCAGACGTTTACGTGCAGTGTGCTTACAGTGACACGTTGAACTAAATGCTCAGAGCTGAGACTTGTTTAACGGCACAACCTGTGCCGATGACATCATTACAGCAATGACTTCTCACTAACGGCTGCTGTTGATTCATTAAACTACATTTTCATTACCCACAACCTCCTGAGGATATGATTGGCTTTTGAAAATTTAGTGCTTAATTTATTTATAATAATGGACGTACGTTACATTGCGCGATCACGAAAGGCTTTTATCATGTGGACGCAACAACAGTTTTGACTTTGAATTTCCCATGGGGGAGACAGAAACTATAGCTTTACAGTCTCAGACAGCCACACGTTTGTTACTTTTTCCATTGATGTGCATTGGAAAATAGTAGCTTAACAATGATTTATAATCCCATAAAAAATGTCTTAAATTCCTAAATGTTGCTGAAAATGCATGCATGTCACTAATCATTTACCATCAATTAATAACAGCAGACGGAGCTACATCTAGGACAATGCCAGACTTGGATCGTATTTACCAAAAGCATACCAGAGCTTTAGATAGTTTGAATTTGTGTCTATATAGTAACTTGCAGTGGTGGAATGAAACTAAGTACATTTACCGATATGGATTTTTAGTGCCGATGCCAATTTTTTTCTTCATCAGCCTTAGCCGATGACCGATACGGGCTGCTGATGTTCTTGAGCCCATACCCTCAATTTTAATTTACATTTTCATAATCTGCTCTGGCATTTCTTTAAAAATAAGAAACAAAAACACAGATCAGTGTCACTTCTGCAATATTCTGCTATCATCTTCCATTTACATCACCCAAATGATGTGTGCAATGTGATTCATATGGATGGGTGCACTGCATATGGTTAACTGTGCAAGGGTAAAAGGCTTCCATCAAGATCTACAACACAGCCTTGATGATGCCTTGCTTGCTGACATATTAAAAGAAAGCTATAATCAGGTCATCACTAAATGTCCTTTGTCAACACATTTAAATAATTTAAGAAAACAATTAACCTGAAAAGTAGCCATTTAAATAAAGTGCTTGATTTGTAATTTAAGACTGCCGTGGTGCTAGTGGTGGGGGGGAAGTGCATGGCCTGCACGTGAACTGCAGCGTCTCCAGCAACTCCTGTGGACGCCGGGCTGTAAATAATGCCTGGAAAAAACTATTGGCGAACACAGCAGCCACCTACCCGATATATTGATAAAATCACTAATTTACTCCCATGCTGTAATTAAAGGTGGAGTCTGTGATTCTAATCTAATACATATTTTACTAAATTCAGCCAATATCTCATCCCGGTGCGCTAACTGTCTGTTGTGTGTGCTCGCTGGAAATAAATCCTGTGTTCATACACAGCTGGTTCTGTAAATGGGAAACACACTCATAGTGTGGATAGGACAAAGATAATTAACTAAATCCAGGGGAAAACCAAGGGAAGAGCAGAAGCAGTTAAAGATTAAATAAGATAATTTATTCTTAAACTGATTGTCAACATAGAATGATCTTCAAAAGGAAGATGAATAATATTAGGCAACGTTAAATGTCTAACACAAGCGTGCAACTGCTGGAATGCATCTGGATCTCTGGCTTCCATTGAAGCACTCTCTGTTCCTGTGTAATAGACTTTAGTTTTCCCCGGGAAGCGAACTCCGCTCTCTGGCTTGTAAGTTCTGTATGAAAACGCCCACCCATCCCACCTGATCTGCTCACTATGTGGCCAGCTACGTATATACAGCTACGTATATACTTATACAGCTACGTATATACTTATACAGCTTCAATTGCAGGCATGACGTCACATTCGACACACATACCTCGAGAGAGTTACAAACTAGAAAGGACGCAGCTAAACGACAACACCGCACATAACACTCAGAGCCCTATCTTGCATCTGGCGCAGCGCGACGCAAAGACCAACGCAAGTGTCTCTGCTATTATAAGACCACCACAGTTGTGAATTTCCTGTCCTGCGCCCCCATCGTTTAAATAGCAATTGCACCTGCACCCATCTTCTCACACTATGCTTGTTACACACACAGGGAAGCAGCAGCACACAAACATGCAGAAGAATAAAAATAAAAACTATGACGGTGCAAATCCGCCATCATAATAGCAATGCGCCAAGGTACAAATGCGCACACTGATTGGTTTACTGCATGTTACGCCCAGAACACACCTATGATTAATGAAGACACCAAGTACAACCCTTTTGAACTATGCGCATGGACCTTTTTTTCAGGCGTCAAACTAGCAAAAGTGGATTTGGACACGCCTTAAACACACCTATGCCAGGCGCTTCACACCGTGTGCTTAGTTTGTTAAAATAGGGCCCTGTGGTGCATGGTTTGGACGTCGATGCTACAAACATATGATGCATTGCTGCAGATGAGACTAGCCAACAGTATATAAAGGAGTTAAAACATCAGCAGTAAAATGCAACAGAAACATTAATGCAGCAGGAACATTAATCCATTAACATTAGACAGAAATTTTACTGCACTATACAGACTTTAATTTTAAGAACTTTAAGTACATTATGCTGATAATACTTAAATACCTTTACCTTATTAAGCTTTTGGATGCAGGACTTTAACATGTAGGGAAGTATTTCACCAGGTGGTACAACTACTTTACACTCTAAATACTTCTTCCACCACTGGGGACTCGGAATTTGATTTATTAATCCAAAAAAAATGTCTGCCTTTACTGTTGTTGAGTTTTCAATGTGTGGTAGTCAGTGGTACTCAAGTACTGTACATAAGTACAAATGCTGAGGTAAATTTACTTGAGTCTTTTCATTTCATGCCACTTTCTACTTCTACTCACTACATTTAAGAGAGAAATATTGTACTTTTACTCCACTACATTCATTTGACAGCTTTAGTTCCTAGTTACTTTACTTATTTCTGCAAACAAAACATGTAATTTATAAAATCTGATGTTTTATTATAAATGAACGGCCTGCAAGTCCAGCTGAGATGATTTGACCATTAAACAACTGTTTGGCTCCTTTACACCTTCTAACACGGGAGGGTTTTTCTGCATCGAGTACTTTTTCTTTGAATACTTCAAGTACATTTTCCTGATGATTTTTACAGAATTTTACTTCAAATTTCCAATGCAGGACTGCTACTTGAAATAGAGTATTTTTAAAGTGTGGTATGAGTACTTTTACTTAAGTAATGGACATTAATACTTTTTCCACCACTGGTATTAACGCAAACCTAACGTATTCCTTACGCGACCACTGAACAACAATAAAAACAGTCATTGTGTGTCTCAAGCATAAGCTTGCACATTGGTATTGGTATGTTAATGGGTCAAATTGAACAAAAACAGTGGTTGATTTTTTTTAGTTAGCATCTTCACATTTACATAACATTACAATCAAGGTATATACTCAAACAAGCTATGTCAGTCAACCTGAAAAATAGGCGTTTTATAATATTTATCAGCGGAGTTGTGGAGAAGCTGGATAAACGTCTTTGATTTGAAACTCCAATTCAAACACACAGCTCCAAGTCACAAATGACAGGCTAATGTATTTAATGTATAGACGGATATGGTGTGTGTGTGGGTTGGGGGTCATGTTACGTTAACGGTACACAGAAGTCCGGTGGAACTGGTGGGATAAATATTCCCACATCCGTTAGATGAGATGTACGCCCGTGATTTTATGAACGAAAAGACGGAGTCACATCAGATGATGATGAACGTCCCGCGTAGCTGCTATGAAGCTTTTTTTCAGGTGTTCTGAATGTGTGCTTTGAACCTGGTTTGCCCCGAGGTAAACAGCAGACGCTGTTCTCCAGACTGCAGGAGTCACTGTTGTATTCTGTGGTCAGTGGATGCATTTTCAAGGGACATGTTTCAGTCTGCCTCGGACTGAGATTTCAAGTGATATGAGAATATACTTAAAGCACAAGTGGTTGATAATGTGATGTTCTGCTATTGTCCCGTTCACTCCTGTGCATACCTATGGGTAAGAAGACAAAACAACAGGGATGAGGTTGATGTATGTGAGAATGCTTTTGTTGTACTCACTTGTTAAGTTATGTGCTTGTAATGATGGTGAAGCAGTCAGCTGCAGACGATGTCACAGGATGTGGTATTACTTTTTAGGGGTTTGAAAAAAGACGCCTGCCAAACTAAACCTGAGGGTTATCGTAACCTTTTCCATCCAAATAAGTTAACATGAGTATTGATGTCAATAAGCTTGAATCAATTTGTTTAAAATCCCCATTAAAAAAGAACTGATACTGGAATTTACTTAAGGTGTATTTTTGTATATGGCACTATAAACGACAGTGTGTGATTTGTATTTTTTTGTTAGTTTTCTGTCTACAATGATTTAAGGATTTTGGATTCATGCATTTCACAATAACAATAATCCTGCTGAACGCATATTTCTCTGGGCATTTAGAAGATTGCAGTATTCAAAATTCACTTTTCATTTACAATGTTTTGTTAGTTGTTTTTTTTTTACTTTTGACTTTATTTACAATTGATTTTCCAATGTAAGATCTCACTGACGGCTGTCTGATATGTTTTCTGACCTCACTGGAGGTTGAGCTTAGGGTAGTCACTATTGTGGTATAGTCATCATTTGATTGAAAGTTTGCAAAAGTGTCCATAAACTGGTTCAATGTGAATTCAAGTCGCCAATTTTTTGTTCTGACTATGACACCATACATTACTGTCACTCTTGAGTTTGTGTTTTTTCTTTAAAGCTGCAGTAGTCGATATTTTTTATATTCATTACGTCCTGTTGACCTCAGGTCGGGTTTCTTTCAACCAAATTGCCCCTAAAAATGCATGAAAAATGCTGTTTGCAAGTGAGATTAAGTATAAGATCTATACTTTTGGGGGAATTTTGGGTGTTTTATTTAATTGTATAGCATTATCCTCACTAAACTTTGACATATCTGTGATTATCCATTACCATATTTCCTCTGATCTTAACTATTAGTCAAAATCATTCATTATTTCTGCTTTTTGTAACACAAAAATTAAATAATTTTATATAAATGAGGTTTACTGACCATGAATTCCAAAAAAATAAGTTAAAAACTAATATTATCATCATCATCGTCATTATACTGGTGGTAATGTGAAAAAAATGGCCTAAAAAGTTGAAATAAGTGCCAAAAAAATGCCAGAATTGTAAAATAAAATTAAAAAGGGGTTAACAGTGGATCAAATGATTAGATGGCATGTGAAAGGTGTCCCTAATAATGACAAACTCACAGTTATCACCAACTGTAGTTCCTCTCAGAGGAATATCAAAGGGGGAATATTAGACTTATGTTTGTGGCGAGAAACTCCAAAATACTGCTAATGTTGCTCCATCTCTGTCAATGTGTAACTATTCAAGTCAATCCAATTTAATTTATTTATACAAGAGACATTTGAAACATAAATAAATGTAAACACAATCATGCTTATAACTGAAATCAATGGATCAATAACTGTAACAGACTAAATTAAAGCATTTGTGTAATTCCAATGCATTCTCATTGGTATGATATTGTACGAAAATGGATGCACACCAAAACGTATTGTATCCTACGAAATTAGGAGACCCCCGGCTGGTCATATGATGCTGGCTTGCTACAAGTTCCATGACGCAGAAATGTTGGTCGTTTCAGTGGACATCACGTTTCCATTTAGTCCGTAAAATGTGACCGTTTTGCCTCCAAAAACGTTATTAGGCACCAAAAAGACTAGTTAAGATTAGGAAAAATATCACAGGTTGGATTAAAACATTTCAAAGGAACACGCATTTCCTGTGTAATAGACTTTAGTTTTCCAGAGCGAACTCCGCTCTCTGGCTTGTAAGTTCTGTATGATAACGCTCGCCCATCACCCCCTGCTCACTACGTGACCAGCTACGTAGATACAGCTACATATATACTTATACAGCGGCCGTCAGTGTAGTGAATGTACAGTATGTATGAAAAAACAACGGGAATGCTTACAAATTACAGTTCCCTTACTTTTCCTATATTTTTGAATGAATGCTTCATGAGAAAAGGCTGGTAATTCACAGTGGACAGTAAGGGAAATGGGTTTGGTCCTTTTGGAATTTATCTGGAAACGTGGAAAGGCCAGGCGTAACTGATCACAAGATCTTAGGTTCAAGGTTGGTGAGATTGGGGACAGAAGCTGGTGCTTAGAATCACTCCAAATCAAAAGGGAAAAGAGTGTCATCAGCATAGAATTTACTGAAAGACATTACAGTGGTAAAGATATACAATACAGTGCATTAAAACCGGGCCTAAAAAGAATCTAGGTGTGCGATACAGGAGGAAGGAGCAGACAATAATGATAAAAAATAACTGATCATGACAGGAAGTGATCTATGTTTCAGACATGAAACAAATTACTGCAAGGCCTGTCTTATGAATGTGTACTACAGGGTTATGATGACGCAGCAGTAGGAAATGCTCAAACACACCATAGTTCATAGATAGTGTAAAGCATTTGCCCTAATAACTTTACCACATGAGAGTGTGTCAATGTTGCTGTCAGGTAGTTGGACAAGCTGATATTTTACCCACATATGGTTATTACTATTATTAAATCTATTATTACAGAGCTATTTGATACTATTGTGCCCAGTCTCTTGTCTGTAATACATAGTTCTCTTATGAGTAGCACATGCCCATCTAGCTTTAAACCTGCTAATTAAAAAAACCCAACCTTGACCCTACTGATTGTAGCTTTAGGCCTATTTCTAAATTATTGTTCATGTCAAAGATTTTGGAGAAGGTTGTTCTTGCTCAGAGTACAGAGTGTTAAGAGGTTTCAGAGTACACTATAGCAGAGAAACAGCACTTATTAAAGTGCTAAGTGAGTTGTTGCCGTTGCTGGTGATGGAGGAAATTGTTCCATTTTAGTTTTGCTGGACCTTAGAGCTAGCCTGGTCCTACCAGACTCTGGTATATTTCATTAGGACAGAGAGTCTGGCCACTCTCCAATGACAAGTGTTAACTTCCTTGGGTACTCTGTTGAAGTTTATAACTATTGGATCTGCCCAGAGCTACCCTGAAACTGCCATTGCTAACCTTTGGTCGTGACGAATGTGATGTGCATGTGCAACAAGAGGGGAGACCGACAAGGCTTTATTTAGCATTAGCATTGCAAGCGTTAGCCTTAGCCAACTCCTTCACCACTAACAGAACGAGCTGGAAAATTAAACTTTTCCCGAACCCCGTGGCCTCATGGCCACCAACAAAACTCAGCAAATATTGTTCTAACTCGGGCTTTAACTTCTGGATATTCGGCAGCATTGCCACAATGGACCGATTGGCTTTGCTTGCATCTTTCTCCTCCACCACAACAGAACTACAACTCTAGAGCACGGCCTCAACATCATCGTTCACAGCCGCTTGCTCTGTTCCCTGATCGGACCGACAAAAATTTGGCTGAAGAAAACTCAACACTATACCGCAAACCCAGATTTAGTACTGAAAGGAAATGAAAATTGAGTATAAGTACGTAGGAGGACATAGCCAGGCTAACTTAGTGCTACATTTGACACTGCTGATCATGCCATCTTGTTGGATCACCTTCATATGGTAGGGAGCCTGGCTGTTGCTCTACAGTAGTTCAAATCATATATAAAAAAAAGAACCTTTTCTGTTGAAATTGGAAATATATCCTCTTCGACAGCAATTACATGCGGTGTACCTCAAGGTTTGATTTTAGGGCCAATTTTATTCTCTTTGTACATGCTCCCATTGGGCTCCATTCTTCACAAACTTAACATGTCTTATCAATGTTATTCTGATGACACACAGCTGTAAATAGATGATACCAACTCTTTAAAGTCCTCGTCAAATGTAAGTTTTTTCATCTCAGGACTATTGCTAAACTAAAATCCTTCCTCTGTTGTAAGGACTAAGGAGTGTTGTAAGGAGTTATTCATGGTCTTATTTGTCTGGAATTGACTAATGCAATTCCTTGTATTCTAGGATCTGCCAATCATTTTTTACATGCCTGTGCTAGATTGTTGACTAGTACCAGAAGGAGGGATCATATCTCCCCGATATTGACTTTTCACTGGTTATAGATTTTAAGGTAAAGTTATTTGTTTTTAAGGCATTACATGGATTGGCCCATTTATGTATTGCTGATCTCCTTACCCTACATCACTCCTCCAGGAACCTATCCTTTTAGCTATTCCACAGTCTCGGGTGAAAACAAAGGGCAATTGTGCCTTCTCCGTTGTGGCCCCAAGACTCTGGAACAAACTTCCCATTACCTCCTCTACTTCTGAGATATTTAAGTCTTGTCTTAAAACACACTTTTATTCATTGACGTATGATTTAGTTTAGGGACATTTGTATGGAAGTGTGTTGTTTGTATGATGTTCATTGTGTCTACATTTGTATCTTCCCTTTTTTTTATAACGTAATATAACGTTGTACAGCATTTTGTACAGCCTAGGTTGGTTTTAAATGTGCTCTATAAATAAATTTACTTGCCTTTAAAGAAAAGATCATTTGAAATGAAGGAGAATTGAGAGCTATCATAGAAGGATAAAACAGATATTATATTCTGACAGACGTAAATGTGCAAACCTGCATTAGTCAGCATTAGCCTAACCAGTCCAATATAATAAAAAGATCTGCATTACCATAAAAAGGAAACTATTCTGTTCTTTGAATTCCTGTGGGAACCATATCTGCACACCAGAAGCACTTACGTAGTCTCTTATTTTACTCCATTGATAATAAACAGGAATAGTCAGTGTCACTGCTGTCACAACGGATAGCGATTTATACAATCTCAGCACAATGGCATCAATATCTGCATCCTGGTGTGACCTTGTTATCAGAGCAAAGCTGTAAAAGGGCAGGAATGCGGGGCAAGTGTGGAGACTGCGCTGTCAGTCAAGCTGCCTGTTACTTCTTTGTGTCTTTGACTGAATGGCAGGAGATGCACTCAGGTGACATATCGGTGAGAAAATAACTCTTTCATCCAGGTGTTGTGTGTATGAATACTGTTCGTACGACTTCAACGCATAAGCCACTACTGGGATTACATCACTGCTGATTCTTATTAGAATATTTTGTTTTATGGTATTAATGAAATGAGAAATAAACTCACTTTCATTTTTTTTCAAGCCAATTCCTTCCATCCAGGTAAAGGTAAGGAAACTTGAAAAGGTTCTTGACAGGAAATCTTTTAAAAGTCACAGCATGATGAGCCTGACGTGCTAACCTGCCACTCCAACAATGTCCCTATTACAAGATCTGACTGAATGAAAGTCCTTTTTGTGTTTTGTTTCTGAAGAAACAAAAGTATGTTTTTAAATAATATTCTATATAATAGGGGTGCAAAGATTCACCGATACAAATTGGTATTTGGTTGTATTCTCCCAGATATGGCCACATCGATACACAGGCCCCTGCATCGGTCTAAATGAAGCAAGATTCGGCCAATGGCCTGGTTCTAATGTTACAAATCAGTTGACTAAAGCTTTGCTGTCAATCCAACAAAGATGCTGCGGTGCGCGCAATGCTGTTAACAGAAACAGGTTTGTGTGTTTGTGTTATGTGCAAGGGAGACAAAAGACTCACCATTTGTGTGATTAAGGACTTGGTAATTCATGTTCAAGGTGGCAGGTATCAGCCAATCAGTGTCCTTTTTTTGGGGGTATGCAGAAAAAAAGATGTGCCGCTTGCTAGGTTTCATTGCCGTTATCGATGAAGGTGGCCAAGAGAGATACATCATAGATATTGTAAATTGGACATGCTGTGGTCTGTGAGTCATCCATCCATGTGTGTGTTCATAAACATGTGAGTAGACTGACGTTTTTATGTTCTAAAATATTCAGTTACATTAGCACAAAAGTCTGCTAGCCGCATGTTCACAACAGTATTATTGTGCTCGCATGTACACTCACGTAATAATTTATATGATTATTAGTGCTTACAATAACTGTGTAGCGTGGACCTGTGATTGAGTTACTGTCTCTGTAATTACATTACATATCCTTTAGCGGACGCTTTTATCCAAAGCGACTTACAATTGCTATGTATCAGAGGTTGCATGCCTCTGGAGCAACAAGGGGTTAAGGGTCTTGCTCAGGGACACATTGGTCCACAGTGGGATTTGAACCCTTGTCTCCCACTCCGAAGGCATGTGTCCCACCCTGTTTCCAGAATCATTTAACATTGAGCTGATGTGATATGGTTCTAAGTGGCTAGCTAATTAAGTTGAAGTTACAGTGTATACTATTAGCATGTCCTAGCTTTACTATTCCCTGGTACCTTTTACAAATATATATTTATTTGAGGTAGGCAATGCTTCTTTTATAGAATTGGCTTATTTTAAATATGAATGTGTGTACATTAAACAAATATTTACTGTATCTATCAGATTCAATTGTATTTAATCAAATCGCAACGAATCATTTCAACATCGACACAAACCATACTGAACCGTTCTATATTCTAATGTATCTTTCCTGAACCGTATTGTAGCCCATGTATCTAAATATGTATCAGATTGTCTTATTGGGAGAGATACACACCCCTAATATGTAACCACTCCAATATAATAACATACAGTAATACTCCATGGATATTCTTTATATTCAATCTAAGTTTTATAAAAATGCTCTCATGAGGGTAGATGATAACCAGTGTATTTTGTGGCAGCTTGCAGTAATATATAACCTTGTTTTAAAAATAACTGCATTACTTTGCTGTTTCAGCTCCCAATCTCCATTCATCTCTGTCATAAATATGACACAACACAGTTATGGAAATCCTCCAGATATAACAAGTTAAACGTGGCTTGTTCTCTACAGACAGGTTTAATGGAAGGTGAACTTCTTGCTCGTACACACTGCAAGCAGCTAGATTGATAAATCATTTCATTTTTGCATGGCATGCAGAGGCAAATTCTTTTTCACTGCGTTGTCTTCAAATGCCCTCATTAAATCACATAGTTAGTTTAGGATTAATATGCAAGTTTAGAAAATCATTTCAAAATGATTGATGAAGTGTTTTTTTTAAATCACCAATCAAGAGACAGGAATTCCTTTCTGTCTTCAAATTAAAGATAAAGAGAAGAGGGTTGCTAATGAATGTAATTAGGGCTAACAGCTATGACATATCTGCCTCCCTGTAAGTTCCCCTCATTGAATCACATAAAATGATGACCATGTTGCTGACATGCAACATTATTCTTCACATTCATTACATTCCATGCCATGAAAATAATATGTCATCATCAGTAGAAAGTACTACCATACTGCATTTCTGCTATACCAAACATTTTTACATCATAAATGGACACAGCTATGCCAGTGTTCCCCGATTGTCTGACAAATAACTGTAAGAAAATGATGAATAACATTAAATTATACCAGAGGACAGATAAAGTCATTCAACACATTCTCATGATCGGGTTTGTATGATATGACACGAATACTTATGCCCAACAATTTGTATGATATCCCTACGAATTTACGGTGACCGCCGGCCGGTCACATGACAGTAAAGTTAAGCGGCCTTTACACTTGAATTTAGCCAAGAAAACTCGACTGTGAGCTGGGTACAGAGCGCCATCAGGTTACGTCGTTTCCACTGTAGATGAGTTTAGCCGACAAAAGGTGAATGTCTTGCAATGACAATTAAGTTTATGCGAACTAGCTAAGATTAGAAAATCAATCGTGGTTTGGATTAAAACACAACATATTACAGTGCATTACTATTTGTAGCTATATGTAGAATGGTTCATAAGAACAGCCCGAGCCATAGACTTCATGCAAAGCACATGTATGAATAAAGACATCAGCTGCAGCCTGTACTACATGAACATGGCGGGAAAGCTGGTGGATGGTTTGGCCGTCTCTCTGCTCTTTCTCCATGCAAACTCCCCAACCACACGGTTAGAATCCAGCTCTCTGATGACTTCTGACTCTGTGCCAGTATCTTCCACACATATGAGTCTTTGATTTCAACCCCACATCTCTACTTGCAAATACTCAAAATAGTTGGCAGCCCATCTGCCTTCCTTTATTTGGTTTGCCCATCATTTTTTAAGCTTGCAGATTGTTTTGTAATGCATAACCAAATATTTTTCAACGTCTGTCATCATGCACACATATCTTTCCCGTGGCCACCTAAATAAGGCCACAAATAGAGAAATCTATTTCTGGAAAATAAAGGTTATCATTAGTATAAGCCACAGTCATTTAAATACTTGTAATAATATTACAAGTATTAATAATAATAATATTTAAATGCACAGTTATTGGCTTTTACCCCAACACACACGAATAACAACGAATGCAGGAATTTATTTGTGAAGAAAACAAGAACATTATGATGCGTTCACTGGCTATCTGATGTAGCACTTGTGGGCATAATTTGGAATGTGTGTGGGCGCAGCTGGCTAACTGCAAAGACAGGTCAAGTGCATAGCTGGAGGGGAGGTGACGAGTCCGAGGCCTGCACAACTGCTAAGGGCCGCAGTCAGCCATGTGGCTAATTTCTGCCTTTTTTTTTCCATCTGTGTGGACGTTTGCTGCACCACTATATATCCTGTCCCATCACCTACAGTACACATTACCTTCCACTCATACAAGCAAGACAGTAGATGAAGTCACACAGGCCAGAATGGGCAACATTACGCCCAAAGAGATTGAGTCCACAATTTGCTTTTTACTCTGTTTTGCTCCAATATGTTCTGGTTTTCTCACACCATTGGCTTTTTAATAGAAATCAAATGTTGCTGTTGGTGTCAGTCTGTAAAACCTGCCTCATCCTGCTTTCAAAAATAATAAGAGCGTATTTTCTCCTGTGTTGCCATGAAGACACCAACTCCCCTGATATATTTGCTGCACTCATAATGTACTCCTCCTGTTCTCGAGTCATAGGCTCCCATTGCCTATGAAAAAAAACATTAAAAAGAGCCTGAAGAAATACAGTGTAGTGCTAAGAAACATTTTCCAGTACGATGAGAGAGGGAGTTTCTCCTGATTTGACTTTATACACAATCATTGCAGCTTTTTTTAAATGTATCATATCAGCCAGATTTTACTGTGACCTGCATCAATGTTTTGATTAACAAAAATACCAAAAATGTATTTAAAAGAACTGCATAAAACCTAATAAAACATCACATAATTAACAGTAGGCTATACAGGCGGTGAAAGTTAATGGCATGTTCAATGCATGGTTTTTGCTATTTTGTAATTTGAAGGTGCAGAAGAAGAAGAAGTGCCGTCAAAAAGAAATGGAAGGTTGGTGAACCCAAAATGCAGAGATAGAAATTGAATGTAGTTTGGATGATTTAATGAATCCACAAATGCACAAAAACAAGAAGAGTCCTGGAAACAAGCAGGGAAAAAAAATGGGAACTAAAAATAAAGTCCATGTAAAAACAGATAACACAGGAACACTAACGTGACCCAGGAAGTCTAACACAGCAGTACACAGGAACACTACAATGACCTGACAAGGGGAACACAAAGACTAAATACACAGGGTAACAAGATAACAAGAGGCAGGTGACACCAGGGCTGGGAAACAGATGGAAGACATCAGGTAATCACAAGAGCGGGAAAACACAGGAAGTTAAACGACAAGACAACACAAAAAACCAGACTATCAAAATAAAACAGGAAACAGAACATACACTCACAAGAGACCATAAGACAAAAAACACAACTAGACAAGACCAGGGAGCAACCAAGGACTAAAACATATACAAGACCAAAAAACACAATCACAAGGATGAAATATATAACAAAACACCAAACCATAACTTATATAAGTCACATCACATTATCCTTTGCCTGTTTTGGTTGAATACATGTTTAAATGAGCGTTTTGCCCAACACGATTGGATTGTCTGGTGAAAAAGTGATGTCATCCCTGCCCTTGGCTGCCGCTCGTCTTCAGGTGGAAGAACAGCATCAGTCAATGCCTGCAGTTCACAGGCCCTTTCATTTCTCCGGGATTTGAGGGCAGTATCCCTAAAGACCTGCAGGGACGGAGAGATCACCTCCATCCTGCGAGACTGTGATCTGAACGGACAATGCAGGTTCATAAACAGGATACTTGCAGGAGGAATCCCACAGGTCTTAATGCAGTCATTTGATGTGAGGTAACACAAACGAAAAGGACTGTATGATTGTGGAAGTGTTTTTGTTGGAACATTTTCTATAGTATTTATTTAAGATTCATCAATTCATAGCAATGAGCTCTTATTTTGACATAAAAACAAAAGGAGGAAAGAGTTGTAACCAGGATCAGGATTCATGGGATTAGCAGAGTGCTCATCATATGATTGCAGTTATATGAGGTACAGAAGGTAGTCTCCCAGCATGAACTAGAGCAAGAAACTAATGAACATAAGTCGAATTTTATGTGTGTTCCGGTATTGTTTTTCACTCCATGCCTCCACTGTTTCCACACTTCCATTGTTGTTATACAATTAACTATTAAGCTTGAACACAGCTCAACCAAAGTGAAGTTGTAGAATACTTAAGCAGATTTATGTATGATCTGATTATAACATAGTAGTATTTCTTGTCTGCTGTGACCCAACTTGCAGCTTGGTGAAAGCACTGTACTGAACCAAAAAGACAACTTCAATTAGTTCTTATTTATATTGTCAAATCACAACAGGAGTAATCTCAGGACTCTTGGAGTGGAGTCTTGATGGACAGCCATCTGCTGCTGCCAGTTGGGACACTGAGACACTGATACAGATTTACAGAAATATAATTCATAATAAGTATAGCAGTTGGTATGATGAACAGTGGCAATTATAGTATAGATAAAAGTACATTGACTTGAACTGATAGTAGTAGCAGTGCAGGGCGTCGAGCAGGACCAGGGCAGCAGCTCCAACCACCATCCAAGGAAATAATGACTCCAGGGAATAAGCTCCCCGGAGATAAGTTAGTAACATGTATTACTGGGACATGAATGCACCCAGATGGAAAGAGAGAGGAGATCAGTGTGTCAAAGGAAGTGCCCCGGCAGCATAACTAAGAGCAGGTCCAAGGCATACCTGAGCCAGACTACAAAGGGTCGGTAGATGAATCCAACAATGTAAATGGACTGTTCTTATATAGCCCTTTTCTAGTCTTAATGACTACTCAAAGCGCTTTTGAGTAGTCGCTTGAGTGGTACAGGAACCATTCACCATTCACACACATTCACACACTTTGGCCAAGGCTGCAGTACATGGTGCCACCTGCTCCTCAGATAAACACTCACACACATTTACGTAGCAGCGGGGGCAACTCGGGGTTCAGTGTCTTACCCAAGGACCGACCACTCTACCATTGAGTCACAGCAGAGAAGTTAAGAAGGGGTGTGCCGTGTCTTTAGATACACACCCTCCCCTGCCGGTCAACGCATTATCTACAACTCCCCACTCCCTAACTATAAGCTCTATCAAAGAGGAGAGTTTTAAGCTTACTCTTAAATGTAGCGATGGTGTCTGCCTCTCGAACCCAGACTGGGAGCTGGTACCACAGGAGAGGAGCCTATAGCTGAAGGCTCTGGCTCCCATTCTACTTTTACAGACTCTGGGAACCACAAATAACTCTGAGAATTCTGGAAGTGCAGTGTTCTAGCGGGGGAATAGGGTACTATGAGCTATTTAAGATATGATGGTCACACTTCAGGGCATATTGAAAGTGTGTGCAGGCACTACTTTGACTGATCTCTTTACTTTGTTGAAAGCGAGTTGATATTAGCAGAACCCCCTCACAGGAATTTCAGTTGCTCCGTTTGCCCATCGGTACAGCGTTCCTAGATGAAGGACTAACAGATTTAAAAACTAATTTATCAATGCTGCCATACGTGAACCCTAATGAGTCATTTTATTGTCGTCTTTGTTGTTTTTTTGTAATGATTGTACATGTACTATAAAGACTACCCTTTTAACACACCGGCATTTTTTTATATGACTCATTGACAACCATAGTTGGTCTGTTTAAAAGGAAATTAAATTACAACCAACCATTTGGAATTTAATAAATAACATGTATTTATGTCACTATTCACCTACTACTGAATCTTCTTCAGCATCAGTCTACTAATGATGCCACCATGTCACGCTGTTCTCTGCTGTTGATTGATCATTTATTTATGCCTCGGCCCTTTGTGCATCAGGGCAGATCTGTGTTGCTCTTTCCTCGGGGATCCACAGCCTGCAGTGTTCATTTACAGAGCCTTCAGAAAGTTGTCAACTCTCTGACTCACTCCACATTCATGGCACACAGCTGACTGTGAAATGTGTTCATTGAAGATTCAATTTGGTTTTTATACACAAAAGTAAAATTGTCACTGTTTTTTTTTTTTGGGGACTTTTTCCATTTATGAAATTAAAATCCAGAAATATCTCATTTTAGAGAAAAGAATCACTCCCCTGACTCATTACTTTATATTTGCAGTTGTGGCAACTTGTTCTGCTCCAAGGCTTCTTTTATGCAGCAACATCCTGATTTGGGATTTTGTCTAATTCTTCCCTTATAGATTATTTTTTGCTTTAATAATTTGTGATCAGTTATTTTCAAGTACTTTCACAAATCGTCAATAGGAAGTCTGGGTTGTTGTCTGAAGTTCCTTGCAGAGATGTTGGTTTGAAACATATCCAGTTTTTATTTTGGCTCAGGACCAGTCTCACTGTGTCTGTGTGTACAATTCTATCTCCAACTGTATATGTTTCCTTCTTTTTCATATCAAGTCATGTGCATGTGAGTCAGCCATCTCAATGACATTGAATTTGAATGCAATTAGGCGTAACACTGCAGAGAAGCTGAATACGCCGACTGATGCACTTTGAGCTTTTCATTTCTAATTAATTTTTGGAAGAAAAATTAACTGTAGATCTGTGACAAAAGAAATCTGTTTTGAATTCAGACTGTAATAAATGAAAAGTGGAGGAATTCAGATTGATTGCCAGAAGTTGGTTTTAAATGTAGCATGTTCAGGTTACCATTTTTAATACTCTTTATAGAAACAGAGGATTATGATCTTTGCTTTAGTATATGTTTTCTACTATTGGCTGTATCTGTATCGGCTGCTTCAGATATTGAAAAAACATGATGTTACCATGATTATATGGTACACAAGAAGTCTAAAGTGCATTGAAATATATGTACAAACAAATCTTTGCCAATCTGCAACCACTTTTGGGGAAACATTACTTATTCTATTATTCTTTCTTTTTCTTTATGTTTGACCTTACAGAATATATACAGGAAGATGGTCTGTTGATGTCTAAAGCAAACCTAACTTCTGAACATACTGTTATAAAAAAAACACTTCACAAATCATACTTTTATCAAAAGTAAGGTTTTTAATCACTGCACATGTTTACATAGCTCTGATATTCAACTTGTTATGAGTTCACAGGTCGAGGTCAAGCAACAACAACGACTTCAACATGAATTAAATTTGAATTTACAAGATATTATTAACAATTGGGAGAAGAGCCAGGATAACTGACCTTTTGAATCTATTTGTATTGCGGCAAGACTATATCTGCGCCCGGAGGGGAGCAGCATGAACTCACACCACAAGGGATGACTCAGTTCAGCCAGGATGGCAGCCGTCTTCTTCATGTTATGGTCAGCTGTAGTCTTCCCTGTGATAGGTCGATATTTATGCATGTAAAAGTTAAAATGCAAGTCTTCATCATCGCCTCGATCTCAACCTTTTATCACCCTGTCCTGCTCGTTTTTCCCTCCCCTTTTCCCCCTGTGTGTCCGTCTGTGTGTATTGTCTTCACCTGCCGAGGCGAGCTACACTGAGGATGTAGGCCAAGGGGCGTGGCCACTCTCTCCTGCTCTGTTCCAACCCAGCTGCAGCACATTCCACTAATCACCTCTACAGTTTACCTACCCGGGCTGTTCACCTCTTCAGCACCAGATCGTTTCAGCCATTCATGTGGTAACTTGGCTCTGAGTAACTTCTAGTGATTCCGCTCCTAGAACTCATTTTGGTCTTGTGTTTTTTGGTGTTTTTTGCTCCTGCATAACATTGTCTCTTCTGTTCAGATTCCGTACTGAACTTTCTGTCTCCGGCTGCGCCCTTGCTGTTCCCCGCTTCCCTCACTACTCGGATCTCATCACTCTCCTGACCGTACCCTGGGGAGCCAGAACTGGACGCTCACACTCGACCAAGTCTCAGCTCTGCCTCGGCTTCACTCCTGTCTGCCTCCCTCAGTCTCGATCCCCGACTCTTCCCTCTCTGCACATTCTCCAAGGCTGTTCAATAAAGATTTAAACTGACTTTCTGTGTCCGTGCTGCATGCCTCTAAGTTCTGGGTCAAAGTAGAAGCTAAACACTTCAAGGATCTGGCCTTATACAGATCATGCAGGTCATACAAGGGTGTGCCCACAATTTTGTTGCACACCCTCACAATACCTTGCATATGATTTTTTTGTTTAATAGAAAGTGAACCGTGCCAACAGATAAGAGAAAGTAAGAACTGATTCAATAAAACAGGAGTAAAACATTTTCATAAAAACAGTGTTAACATTAAAACTGCGAAGCTTATGGAAAAAGTGCTGATGTGCAAATACTTGATTATGCTTGTTCTTATCATACGTTCTTTAGTCTTTGGGCACTATGTTCTTTTTCCTAAAATAGAGTAAAATCAATCATTTTAAACCTAACAGTTTAAGCACTTTAAAAAATGTCTTTGCTTTGGCATGCCCAGAGAACATTCTCAGAAAAGGAAATTCTAAATATAATTTTTTTTTTGGCACAAATTGGTTAATATTACAACCAACCTATTGTTCCTGCC
>JABXJD010000045.1:1380000-1510000 GCA_013375575.1 Percina caprodes | reverse complement strand
CTTCTTCTCTCTCACTTCTTTCTCTTGGCACTGTTCCCTGCCCCTTTCTCCTATGGCGACATCCAATCAACAGGTACTTTAACATGAAATCTGTTAGAGAGTGTGTTAGGAGAAAGGGAAATGGACATAAATAAAACAACCTGGGCAAAACAAACCACAGATAACATGTTCTGAAATAAAGAAATTAATACATTGTCACTTTGCCATTATTGTACTAGAATAGGCCTAACTAATTAGGCCTTTGCCCTTGAATGAATGTAATTATGCACTAGAACGTAATTTCCTTATGTATAACCAACAGAGATGGCAAAAGTACTCACTTTCCGTACTTAAGTGGAAGTACAGATACTTGAGTTAAAAAATACTCTGGTAAAAGTGGAAGTACTGATTAAACTTCTTTACTCAAGTAAAAGTAACAAAGTACAGGCTTGGAAATTTATTTAAAGTATAAAAGTAAAAGTAGCCTTGCGAATGACAACCCTTTTCTATGCAAAGCTACCCGGAGCACACAAATGTTACTAGAGAGACGCTGAGGAACTTCAGTGGACATGGAAAACACATATATGTCTTTATATGGCAATGGCTACATTTTAAATGGATGTCTGCCAACAGGCCTAAAACATCACATATATGATTATTATGACAGAAACTGGGACTCCAGGTTAATAAGATTCTGACTCATTAGCAAGATATGAATTCAGTTGTGATTCTGTGAGAATTCACAGATCCAGTTTCTATTTTTAATCTTCCCCTTAACATTTAAATGAATCTACATGTATGTGTGTGTGCTCAAATATGGCTTCTGGGAATAAAATAAAGGATTAAAATATGAATGACTAAACAGACATTAATGAAGAAGTTCCCCAGCACATTGGCACATTCTTGATGCCTACTGTCTCAAACATCTCTCTCTAAAAAGGCTGAGGATGATGTCTTGCTGCTTGTCTGCCAGATCTCCGTTTTCTTCATTTTCAATCATGTCTATGTGTAAGTAAGTAAGGTTTATTTGTATAGCACCTTTCACAGATAAAAATCACAAAGTGCTTCACCGTAAAATGTAATACAATACCAACAAAGTACAATACAATGCATATGACACTTAAAAACAAATTGAAAACATAAAAACAAAACCATAAAAAACCACACGTCTAACTAAATGTGCTAACGTTAGCGCCATCAAGCCGCAATGATTTGCTGTGAATTAATGCAGAATGCTGAATCTGTTGAGTTGCGTCAAATGCAACGTACAGTAGATATTCCCATCTATTTAGATTGAATATGGTATTGATGATGTAAACAATGATAACGATAACTCCAGTGAAATGATGTGAAAGTTGAGGACTAGATTAGGACTGGATTAAAAGCTGATTCTGGTTTCCAACGTCCCCCCAGGTGTGTCTGTTAAAACAGAGACGGAGACAACTTCTGTCTAGCTAAGTTTTCATCCACTTGTCAATTGAATTACAGTATCTGAAGTTGGTGAACAGGTGAAGACCACACCAAAACCACTAGCTACTTACTTTAAATGTGAAGAACTATATACTAATAACGGGCTTAAGTGAACTGACAACATGAGTTATACGATTTATAGTTCTCAAAGACGCACACACACAATCTCAGCTGATTATCCTCCGGACAGATATTCTCTTTTTCTCCGTGTGGCGCGCGCACCCGCTCGCGGTGTGTGGCGCGTGTCCGCGCTATTTTCCGACATAACAACCTCTTGTACAAAACAAAAGTAACGAGCCAATTTTGTAAAATGTAAGGAGTAGAAAGTACCGATATTTGTGTTAAAATGTAAAGAGTAGAAGTAAAAAGTCGCCACAAAAATAAATAGTAAAGTAAAGTAAAAATATCAGAAAAATCTACTTGAGTACAGTAACGGAGTATTTGTACTTCGTTACTTCCCATCTCTGATAACCAACATGTATGTATATATGTATTAATAACACACAGTAAAATAACTAGTTTCCCTGCGTGATAGGAGAAGATACAGAATCAATGGTCAATCTATTGGCAATCAATCTCATGTTTACGGTGCGGGCGGGACCCAACATACACACACACACACACACTGCAGGAACAGGCGGGAGCAGAACACACACACTGTGGTAATGGTTAGAAATCCACCAGTAGCGGCTCTACTGCCATGTTTCACAGATCTGCTGAAGCTAACACCCCTTCCATTGCAGAGGTGTTGTATTCTCTGTTAACATTGATTGGATGTCACATTGGGCAACATAAGCAAGACGGTATGTATTCATAAATTCACATGTGGAACACATGCACTGCAGGCCCGGTACGGTAGTGTACTTATGTTAGCTTATTGTGTTTATTGTTTAATGATAAGTCTAAACTTGTATAACTGAGGTATACCTGTGGGTTATTTGCAGTAAAGTGTTTCTTCCAGGTACCCTGTCAGCCATGAGTGGGTATGCGCAGCACTCCCTGGGTATGGAGTAGTCTTACATTTGTAAGTTCTTACATTTGTTCAGTGTTAAATTATAGACTGATAAAAGACAGCCACTGCAGTTGTGAACTTAATCTGCATAATTGCCATAAAAGAAACAGAGTGCTCTTCCAGTTCAATTCTAGTCCATGTCAGGAGTTTTTTTTTCACTTTAAATCAGTGGGTAACCTTGTATTGTCCATCAAATTAATACTGTCTTTGGGGTTGATTTCTCATGGGTCCAACGCATCTGCTTTAAAGCATTTAGCTCCTGTCTTAGAACTTAAAAGCCAGAGAAGGATGGAATTCAGCTAAAGAGATTAATGGTTAAAGCAAAACTCAACTCAATTTAATGCAATCCAATTTTCTTAAACAGATCTTAGCTCCAAGAATTGATATGGTTACAGTAGTTTATCTTTACGTAATTATTCTTCATGTCAGAGTTATTTCTCACACACAGCCACAAATCTCAATTAAAAAACGAAAACAGCTTTCTTCACATTTGTATATTCCTGTATACACATGCTTTGCTTTGTAATTGTGTCACTGCAGCATATTTGGCCCAGAGGATAGTTCCCTTTGATATAAAAATACATGCATACAAAAAACAGCTGTTGGAATATCTTTACGGATTTATACTGGTAAGTGTCACCATTCCAAAGACTTTGTATTTTGGTGCTCAAAGCAATTTTTTTGGCCTTGGATGAAAGCAATAAGGACTGTGAAGGTTGATGGCTGTCAGCTCATTAATCATATTTTCAGAGGAGAGTCCTATTGGAATATGCTTCACTGTTCTGGCATGTCTCTCCACAAAGCAAATACACAGACTGAGATCAGGAGCAGGGCAGACCAATCTAAATCCAGGCCCATTTTCTCTTCTCACTGCCTCAGCAGGCAACAAGGCTAATTTGGCCACAACAAAGTGTGTCCAAAATCAGATTTTTACTCTTGCATGTTACACATATTCTAGGTTTTCTACAGTCAAGCAGTATTACTGAATGGCAACAATGTAATAATAGTTACTGTAATTGCATTACAGTTATCTATTGGGTTACTGGCGGACGTACATGCTCCATGCGGCCGTGCATTTGTGCACACGGTAGAATATGTGGCATTGGAAATGGTGTATTTTAAATCTTGTACCTAGTATTAGGGGAGGGGCAAACGTCCCCAATGAAAAAGGAACTCTCTAGGGAATTAGAAGATACCGCTCATAAGAGCCTATGATAAACGGGTCACTAGTTAGTAAAAGGGCCGTGGATTAGGCATAGGGGGCGGGCCAAACCATGACCAATGACAAAGGAACTCTCTGCTGGGTTCAATTATACCTCACACAATAGTCTACATCAAACGGGTCATCAGTTATAAAAAAAGGGCAAGTCAACACAATTGCACCTGACTCCACTACGCAGATCAGGGTTGGGCTAAATGTGGGCGGAGCTAAATGTTTGACTCAGCATGGGCGCCATCTGGTGGCGGAGATCAGGCAGCACATTCTCAAAAGATATGGGCATTCTCACGGCAGTGTGTGAAATTGGCACGTTATTTTTTTGTGTACAAGATTATCTCGTCATGGTCAGCATGCAATGGGAAGCATCTATACAGAAGTTGGGTTTTGGAACAGAAGACTGTGGAAAGGACACACGCCGGGACACAATCAGCCCCGCGGTCTCTTGGGGCCGGTACAACAACAGGACGGTTGGGTTTAGAAAAACAACAACGGGGAAATGAAACCCCACACGCGGGACATGATCCGCGGTCTCCGGGGTGAATGTCCTGTGCAATATTATGGACTCAGACACACATTCTTCCTCTTCCAGTTGCTATTGGGCAAGTGTTTGCAGTCAAATGATTAGCTCCACCCACTCCTCGATCTACGTACTGCTGTCAGGGCTTACTCAGTCAGTGTGTCCGAGTTAAAGGGCTGAGTCACCTTCATGCCATGTTTGTCTTTCAACTTGGAATTCTTCACCTGAGACAGTCATCAATGTTTCAGTGCCACAGCAGCTATGCACATTGTATTTCCAAGAAGGACAATGATAATAGAATAAAAACAGGTATGGTATTCATAAATAAAGAGAAGCATAAGTCTAGTCAAGGACTACCCATGTCCTTGAGTACAGTGCGGGTTTAGCAGGGGTTTGGTGGTTTCGTTTTTATTATAGTATTTTGGCTAAATGTGTATTTATACAGATGCATTTTCATATATTATTTTGAACATGTGTTCTTTGATGCAAATTATTAACGAGTAATGAGATCAATGAGTGTTCACACCTATTTTGAAATTAAATCTTTAGTGCATAACTTGTTGATGTTAATGAACGTCAGTTACATTCAAGCCATCGCCAAATGAGTTGCTACAAAGCTAATTAAGACTATCAGCTCAACAACTCTTTCTCAGTATGACTATGTTCAGAAGATCGTGGCATCTGAATTTCCCGTGCAGAAACTTGAGTGAAGATAGTGACCTCTTCTTAAGAGTCCATGTTTTTTAATCCTCCGTGACCCCCTGGTTACTGGCAACTATGTGGAAGAGGGGTGGGGGTGCTGAGAGTTGTTAATGTACAGTCATTACTTAGAATTCCTAATGGGGGTGACAGAATCTCCACACTATGGCTTTAATTGTAATCATCAATTCACAGAATTATGCAAAGCGTATCTTTTATTTATTTTGTAATTTCACACCATATCGGGTCATATAGGTTAACATGTTGGTTTCCAATAAGGGATACAAGCACAGCTAATATAATAATCACAAAGATAAAAAGCAGTTTGTGCTGTATTGAAGGCCTGTGACCTGAATGTGCAGTAGTGGTATGTGTCATTGCAGCTCTTTCTGTTCCAGCAATGCTGTGATGATAGAGCATGCATTCATCCATTTGTATATATAAAGGAACAATAATACTGATGTATATGTTTCAACTTGAGTCATATACAGCTTGCAGCAGCAATGTGATTTCCTTTAATAAATCATGAAGTTGCTAAAGGCAGCAGTTATTGTCTCACAATCCTGTAGTTGTAATTTTCCACTCAAAAACATGTACGACTTGCCTACAACTCTCACTAAGGGATTCTGTTTCCGTGGAAGGTGTAATAACACCCAATCAGGCTAATCAGTGACATTAATTAAATTTCATTAATTAGCCACCCATGGTTTCCCTTGAAAACTACTGATATCAAACTTTCACAGATGTAAAGACAGATGATTTCACAAAAGAACACCCCTTAAGAAAAACCTTTGTATTCCTTTAAACACTAAAACCTTATCACAGGCATAGTACTCCTTTAATTAAAAGAAATGGTTGAAATTGTGCTTTTTAGTGACAGATATGAAAGTGAATATAACAGAGCAGTACAGTCAAAATAATGAGTTCTCTAAATTTGTTGCACCTAAATGTCTTCTTTTTGTAATTTGACAATGTCAGCATGGTTCGACCAGTCATTGAACCCTTTGAACTCTCTTTTAGAAATGGTCTGCCAGCTCCTACATTGGTATTTTTGCTCATTGTAATGTCATTTTTAGGAGTCAAATTCCAAAGCTAAAAGTGTATGCTAGTCAATTAACCTTTATAATGAAAGTATTTCAATTGTGTCATGAATAAAATCTTTTTAAAAGGAAACATCTAAATGTTTTACAGGCTGCATGGAATATTGGAACCGAATGCAGAGAGCAGGATGGCAAAAGTTGGTTGAGGGTTTAATTTGATCCAAAAAAACAAGTTTCACACCAACAAAGGAAGTCCCGACTGCAAAGGACAAAAACTCGGAATATATCTTCAAAACAAAACCAGAACAGTGAATCCAAAAACCAAACATAGATAAAAAAACAGGAAACTGAGATAAAAGGAAATCCAGGAGCACATGACTAGCTAATGAATAGCTAGCTTGCTATTCCACCAACACTGGCGGTGAGCTCCAGGGGGCAGAGGCGGACTCACCATTAGGCAAAGGTAGGCAATTGCCTTAGGCCCCAAGCTACCAAGGGCCCCGTAAAACGCCTCATAAACTTATGGTTACGATTTGTTGTCTTACTTTTCACCAATTAATTATATCTCTAAACAGTGATACGCTAAAGTGCTATCCGTTTTTTTTTTATTCATGATGAGAAACTACATTGGACTATTCCATTATCCTACTGCGCATCTGTGTGTGTGTGTGTGTGTGTGTGTGTGTAAACAAACGGCTCAGCATGCTGGAAGCTGGAGGCTACAGACGGTTGGAAAATGAAGCGAAGCTACCGAAGTGGTTCTGTGAAAGCAGAACGTTTTTAGCAAAGGTAACAACCTTTTTCACGACGGCTACTGACAACACTAACATTAACGTTACTAAAGAGCAGCAAGAAGCCGGTGCTTGCGCTAGCAATGCTAACACTGAGCAGCTACCGACCTACAGCGCTAGGTGCGCTAGCAATAGGCTCGTTTGAGATGAACTACGCCTCGCCTGTAAAGTGGACGAGAGCAGGCGGCAGCAGCGGGGGAGGGGGGGTGGACGACAAAAAGATGCGGTAAAGTCGGACAGTTTCCAGCCGATTTCAGACGCCTTCAGACTGGACAGGAAGTGACAAAAACACTGTGGTGCAAATCCGATTTAATAAAATGTAATCAGACCCCCATATCAGCTGGTACACTCTCTCTAGTTGTTTTAATTATGACAGAGTAGCTCTCAGAATGTTCTACATACAATCTGTTGCTGATTTTAATTAACAACAGACTGTAGATGATCCGTGATCTGAACAGATTTAGTCTCTCTGACTTCTAAACGTCACTATCAGCCACACAACGTGTGTTCTGTACAGAATAAGCCTTTAAATCAGACAAATAGCAATTAAAATCCCTCCGATTCAAAATCAATAAAAAGTTTATACAAGACGTCATCATGTTGAGTCAATTGTGAACCAATCAGCTGAGAAGCCGGCGTTTCCCAGCATGCTCTGGGTCCGCCTGGCTCTTGCAGTCGGTGAAAAGCAACTGCGGCCGCCTTGCTCTCGTGAGATTATTGTTGCCTACGTATGCATGACGTCAGAGCAAGTCAGGATCAAGTCGGACACAAATCTAACCGGCATGCAACGGGCGGCGATCGCCGGTGATCGATTCTGCGCAGACCTGGCTCATCTAGAACGAGCCCTATGCTAACACTGATGAAGAGTATTGTCAGCCCAGGTTGCTCTAGCGATGCTAACACTGATGAAGAGTAGTGTCAGCCCAGGTTGCTATAGCGATGCGGGGGATACATACAAGACAACCTAACAGGATCCTTCAAACGGAGATGGTTACGGAACTGCTGCTTTCACTGTCCATGATGATAACTATGGCAATGATGAAGATGGTGATACACATAATACTCAGCAACTAGACCCCGTGAGTAGCAGTCACCCTAATCAATGTGTTATGATTGAAGATGATCCAGCACTCTGGCCAAAACAGCTGTCAGACAGAGAGCACGTCTTTCTCAGATAAATAAGGACTGAAAAGGGGGAGAAAAAGGGTTGTGGAGGGCCCCATGCCTGTGTTTGCGTTAGGCCTCAAAATGACTAAATCCGCCTCTGCCAGGGGGGTTGTGCCGCTGCTACCAGGTCTGGAGCTCTCCGTGTCCCGCTGGAGATCAGATCAGGTCGAGGTTGGCAGCGGAGCTTTCTAGCGATGTTTCCACGCTGGCCGAGCCCCACTGACGGCGGTCCGTCCGCGGCTGCAGGACCTGGAGCTCACCGCCAGTGTTTCAGTTGGACTGTTAAAAGTGTTAAAAGCGGGCTGGCTGCTAGTTAGCTAACGCTAGCTTTCATGCTACATAAATAAGCCGGACAGAGTTGTCCCTCATCTGGCGATAGAAACCCTGCTGTCCCCGGCCGTCCTGTTGACTCAGAGCTCCACAGACTAAGTCCACAGGTACAAATTAGTTTTGCACCAAATGTATCGAAAGAAGTGCTGCAAAAGTCGAGAGCGCAGACTCGCCGCTGTGTGAGCACGCTGCAGCGACAGATTCGAGAGGTTGTAATCACGGAGTTGTGGTTGTACTGGAAAAGTGACTAAAGTGAAGAAAAAAAAATATGTTTTTACAGATTTTTTTCTACAAGCTCTCAAATCATATTCTACAAGCACTCACATCACATCAACGCGCGCTCACGTTTTGCACCATATTTACCTTCATAGGTAATGACGGGCTGGGAAACAGGTGAACAACATTAGGTAATCACAAGGGCGGGAAAACACAGGAAGTAAAACTAGACAAGACAGCACAGAAAACCTGACTATCAAAATAAAACAGGAAACAGAACAGACAGACACTCAAGGGAAAACACAAGACAGGAACTACAACTAGATGAGACAAGGGAGCAAACATGGACTATGACATGAAACAGGAAACAAAACACAGACAAGATGAAACAGAAAAAAGAGCAAATGTAGTTATATATAATATGTGTTATACATGGATATGTTTTTATCAAATTTTACTAAATAGAACACACAAAAGATATTGATCCAAAAGATTTCTAAATATAAAAACACAAAGTGTTTCTTAACACTGCAAAAGTTATTTGAACTCTGTACATTTTTGAATTTTTGAGATATGCAAATTTTTATGGTCAGAGTGTAAAGGTGTTGTGATAGTTTCATCTGCAATAGAAATGGTGTCATGCGATTCTGCACCGGACGTCACGTAATGGGATGACATCATCATGAGCATACAACATGATGCCGAGATAGACAGAAACCTTAGCTTCCGGCTGCAGAAAGAATGGATGCTGTAACTCTTCTGGTTTTTATTTTACATCGATTTAAAACAGGATCATGGCCGCGGCCGCCAAGCCAGAGCTCCGTTCTCTAAGAGTTAATTTTTTTTAAATTTCTTATCAGAGGATTGTAGGCAAAACTGATGGCAGATGCCTGTCATCAGTGATGCTTGACTAAACAGTACGCAGGGCTTTCTCAGTGACTGACAGTTGGAAATGTAACTAATTGTAAATGTGGAAAAGATTGTTTCATCTGTATTGAGGAGGCTGCAGTCTGGTTCCTTTCAGCACAGATGTTAGTGTGTTTGATTTTGATAAGTACGGCGTTATCCCTGCTCAGTTCTTCTCCCCTCCGCTCAGCTACAGTACACCCGCAGTCCTGTGAGACAATCAGGCCAATCAAAAGATGTTTACCAGCCATTAAGAGTTTCTGCTCGCCTCAATGAGAGAGGAAATGAGGAGAGTGGAAAGAGAAATCAACAACTTTTGGAGACAGACCCTTAATTGTTTTACTCTGTTTTGACATTAATTAGGTTGAAATATAATGGGCAGAGCGTGTGGGAATGAGATGGCTCCAAGTGGGAGTTAGAAGTTAGACGGGGAGACTTTTCTCCAGTGCTTAAATGTCTATCACGGGCCTCTAAGTGGGTGTTCTGTAACATGAATACTGTACCTACTGTCAATTAGCATTTATCTGCTGGCAGGATGAGCCTGTCTGTTCTATAACAATACCTATTAATATAGTAGGGCTGAATGATTTTAGGGGAAAATGCCAGACATTGCAATTACAATTTAGCAACAATTGCACCTTCTACAATTATCAAAAAGAAATGAAAAATCCACTGAAAATTCCAAACGAGCAGCCGGGCGCGCTAGCTTCAAACCAGGGAGCGCACATGGCGGCCGTCGCTCTAAACCAATGTTTCTCCCCACTCAGTTACACACCAGCTGAGAAGCCAACTCTGGTTGTTGGGAGCTCTATACTGAGGAACACAAAGTTGGCGGCTCCGGCGGCCGCGGCCGTGTGTGTCCCTGGGGCCAGAGTGGGCGATGTAGAATCCCATCTAAAGCTGCAGACTAAAGATAACCGTAAATACAGTAAGATTATTCTTCATGTAGATGGTAATAAAACCCGATTACACAAATCGGAGCTCAGTAAAATTAATGTTGACTTACTTTGTGCATATGCAAAGACAATGTCGGACTCAGTAGTTTTCTTTGGACCGCTGCCAAACCTGATCAGCGATGACATGTACAGCCACATGTCATCCCAGCTAATGATGTGGGCTACGTAGATAGATAACAGGAGGACGTGGAGGAAGCCTGGTCTGATTAGGAGAGACAGCATTCATCCCACTTTGGACGGATGCGCTCTCATATCAAGAAATCTTGGCATGAGTGGTAGGCCTAGATCAGCGGCCCATTGTGTTTTCATTTGACACTGGGCTGGCCCAAAACACTTTAAAAATATTACTAGGTCACCCCCTACTCTCACAATGAAATGGACTAGTTAAAATAGATAAACATATACAGTACATGCCAAAAGTTTGGTTACACCTTCTCATTCAATGCGTTTCCTTCTGTACATTGTAGATTCTCACTGAAGGCATCAAAACTATGAATGAACACATATGGAATTATGTACTTAACAAAAAACTGTGAAATAACTGAAAACATGTCTTATATTCTAGTTTCTTCAAAGTAGCCAGCCTTTGCTCTGATTACTGCTTTGCACACTCTTGCTATTCTCTTGATGAGCTTCAGGAGGTTGTCACCTGAAATGGTTTCCCAACAGTCTTGAAGGAGTTCCCAGAGATGCTTAGCACTTGTTGGCCCTTTTGCCTTCACCATTACGGTCCAGCTCACCCCAAACCATCTTGATTGGGTTCAGGTTTGACTAAACGCAAACTGGATGGGATGGCATGCCGCTGCAATATGCTTTGGTAGCCATGCTGGTTCAGTATGCCTTCAATTTGGAATAAATCCCTAACAGTGTCACTAGCAAAGCACCCCCAAACATCACAGCTTCTCCTCCATGCGTCACGGTGGGAACTAGGCATGTAGAATCCATTCGGTCCCCTTTTCTCCATCGCACAAAGACACAGCGGTTGGAACCAAAGATCTCAAACTTGGACTCATCAGACCAAAGCCCAGATTTCCACTGGTCTAATGTCCATTCCTTGTGTTTCTTGGCCTGAACAAATCTCTTCTGCTTGTTGCCTCTCCTTAGCAGTGGTTTCCTAGCTGCTATTTGACCATGAAGGCATTATTTGCGCAGTCTCCTCTTAACAGTTGTTCTACAGATGTATCTGCTGCTAGAACTCTGTGTGGTATTCATCTGGTCTCTAATCTGAGCTGCTGTTAACTTGTGATTTCTGAGGCTGGTGACTCAGATGAACTTATCCTCAGAAGCAGAGGTGACTCTTGGTCTTCCTTTCCTGGGGCAGTCCTCATGTGAGCTAGTTTCGTTGTAGCGCTTGATGGTTTTTGTGACTGCACTTGGGGACATAATCGAAGTTTTCACAATTTTCCGGACTGACTGACCATCATTTCTTAAAGAAATGATGGCCACTTGTTTCTCTTCACTTAGCTGATTGGTTCTTGACATAATATGAATTCTAACAGTTGTCCAATGGGCTGTCGGCTGTGTATCAACTTGACTTCTGCACAATACAACTGATGGTCCCAACCCCATTAATAAGGCAAAAAATTCCACTAACTAACCCTGACAAGGCACACCTGTGAAGTAAAAACCATTTCAGGTGACTACCTCATGATGTTCATTGAGAGAACACCAAGGGTTTGCAGTGCTATCAAAAAAGCAAAGGGTGGCTACTTTGAAGAAACTAGAATATAAGACATGTTATCAGTTATTTCAAATTTTTTAAGTACATAATTCCATATGTGTTCATTCCTAGTTTTGATGCCATCAGTGAGAATCTACAATGTAAATAGTCATGAAAATAAAGGAAAGGCATTGAATGAGAAGGTGTAACCACACTTTTGGTCTGTACTGAAGATAAATAGATAAACACACAGTGAAAGAAGAACAGGGAGGAACACAAACAGAAAATGAAACAAAGCAAAGAAAAGAATAAATAAAAAGAAAAAAGATGCAATAAGTATTTGTCATTGCTGCCAAAGATGACAGCCTTTTTTACGGCTACTTTTGGTGATACAGACAGGAACAACAACGTCCAAAGCACTGAACAGGCCACTACAGCAGCAGCAGCTAGCTGTGAAGTGGTGTGACTATAAAGTTAACCAAGAGAATGAAGAGGACATCATATCTTTAAACAGCACCCTCTTTGGGATTTCTGCCTGCATGCAGTTTCGGGTGTGCATCTGCCAGGATAGAATAGTGATAGAGATCATGGAGCAGAAACGCAAAGGAGGTGCAGAGAAGCTGTGTTTGAAAAAGAAACAGATGCTGCCAAATGTGTCAAATTAACAGACATGTTTTTGGCAGTAGCAGGACCTTCATCAGCTCCTGTGGCTGATGATAGTGATGGTGATGGTGATGGTGATGGTGATGGTGTTGTTGGCGGCAGTGGCATGCACAGTGAGGAGGAGACTCAGGAGGAGAGGGATGGAGATGAGGGAGCAAGACATACAGTATATATATATATATATATATATATATATATATATATATATATATATATATATATATATATATATATATATATATACTAAAGGCAGATAATACAGTTTTATTGTATTAAAAATGGCACTTTTTGAAGTTTTTAATGTGTCGACTCTCATGGATTCTTGCTGTGTCATTACATGGCGTTAGTAGTTTTAAGGAGTAGGAGTTGGTAGGCTATGCACATTCAGGGGAGCGCAAAGGACGGGTGGTATTTGTGATCTTATATAGTGGGCCAGTCTGGACCAATGCCAGGGCCGATTTTTGGTCCCAGTCCGTCCCTGACCCACAGGGTCTTCCCCCCAACTCAGATCAGTTAAATCAAAGGTAAACAAAAGAGGAGCTATACTTAACAACGTAATTAAAATTAAAACTACCACTGCAATGATAAAACAGAATAGGACAATTGAATGTGCAGATACTAGATCTCTTTCTTCTAAAGCAGTACTAGTAAAACATCTGATATCAGATAATCACATTGATCTACTCTGTCTTACTGAAACATGGCTGGGCCATGAAGAATATGTGAACCTACTCCTCACAGTCATAATATCACTCAAATTTCTAGAGGCTCTGGCCGAGGGGGACTTGTAGCCATCTTTGATTCAAGCCTGTTAATTAATCTTAAACCTAAACTAAATAATAACTTGTTTGAAAGCTTTAACATCCATCATGGAAAACATGACAGCCAATTATTTGTTTTTACTTACCGAGCTCCAGGACCATATTCTGTTTGTATCTGAATTCTCAGTTTTTATCAGGTGTAGTAAATCAAACAAAGTACTTATTGTAGGTGATTTTAATATCCATGTGGACGTTGACAACTTTGTATTGCTTTCAAATCACTAAATTCAATTGGTTTCAGTCAGTGTGCATAATAACCACACCCTCGACCTTGTGTGACATATGGTATGGGAATTGAAGATTCACTAGTATTTTTACAGAATCCTTTATTATCAGACCATTCTCTAATAACTTGAATTCTTACTACCTGACTATATAGTAAATAGCAGTAAAAAACAACAATATATATAAGTAAATAACTTATATAAGCTTCTACACTAGATGCCTATCTGTCAGTGCTACAGCTAAATTTAAGGAAGATATTCCAACAGCATGTCGTTCCTTAATATAAGAGTGAACCTTTATGTTAACTTTAGTCCCTCCTAAATTAATACATTTGTAGATGGTGCTACAACCTGCCTGCAGACGACTTTAGACTCTGTTGCTCCTCTCAAAAAGAAGATGATGAAGCAAAGGAAACTAGCACCTTGGTGTAACTTGTAAATTAAAACCACCTCGTTAAAACTTGAAGGTAAATGGCATTCCACCTGTAACCGATTGGTTAAAGTTTGGTCACGTGAGCTGTCACGTGACCGATGCGGAAATAAAGGCTCCGCCGGTAATAGCGGACGGTCTTTTCCTTCTGCTGCTGTTGCTTCGCGTGCTGGGTTTGGGCCAAGTGTTCGGTGTGTCGTGTGCGGGTCTCTGGAGCATACAGCCAAGGTGAGTTGTGTGACATGTACTGCACAGTTTGCCGGATAGCTATTAAGGGTACTAACTGTTGTCTGTTTTTGTTCATGCAGCCAAGCCGAGTTCTAGTGTCACTGCTGTTTTGCCTTATTCAGACTGTTTTGCCTTATTCAGACTGTTTTGCCTTATTCAGACTGTTTTGCATTGATTATTTTACTCACAGGTTCTGAAGTATAAGCACCCGTGTTTTAGTTTGTTTTATGGGTTATTGATTGTGTTTTACAGAGGTTTTAGGGAGAACGTTTGTCCGGGTCTGGGTGTTCCCGTCCTAGCGACTTTTAATCAGGTCATAGTGTTAGTAAACTTAATGGTTGTGTCAGTTAGTAGTTAACAGGTGGTGAAATATAACAAACTGATCTTAAGTGTATTGCATGGTTTTATGTTATATTTGCATGTGGTGTTTTTATTGGTAGTGTTAATCTAGTTATACAATCCACGTGTTAACACTGTAGCAACCAGTTGTTTTAACCCTTGTGTTGTCTTCCCGTCAACCGTGAAAAAAACACGTTTTGGTCACTTTTTTTCACCATTATTATCGTTTTTCCCCGACATTTTGGTAACTTTTTCAATGTTGGGGGTGCTTTTTTTTGATATTTTTACTGTTGACATTTTCAGTGCTTATTTCGACAGCCCATTTTTTGTCCCAAAAAATGAATAAATAACTGAAAATGGGTCAAATTAGACGCAAGGACAATATGAGGGTTAATTAGCTCTGTTTAAATTCATTAAATACTTTTACCAGACCAACTTAACTTCTCCCGGGCCCTAAGTATTTGTGTCTTTTGTTTTCCTTATTTGCATTAGTGGAGTTATTTATTTGTTCTTTTATAGTTAATGTTTAACTAAATGTTTTTTTTGTTACAATAAATCATTTTGAATAGTTAAACTTAACCACGCCTCTGATCTCTCTGTTGCCTTGCCTGCGTAGTGGGAAATCCCTGGGATTGTTGATAATCAAATTTATATGTTAAACTCTTTGGGTGAAAGTCCCAAGGTGGCGTTGTCGAAGTTTAAATTGCTAAGTTTGGCTAAGCCCTCCATTGGGCCTGGTTACACACCAAAGAATCTCGTTTAAATTGGCAAGACTGTCTGAAAATGTACAGGAAGGCCCTCAGAAATGCCAGATCAGACTATTACTCATCACTAATAGAAGAAAATAAGAACAACCCAAGGTTTCTTTTCAGCACTGTAGCCAGGCAGTCACAGCTCTATAGAGGCATCTATTCCTATAGCTCTGAGAAAGGATGACAAGACCTGACATATACTTAGATTGCTTTTATCCTATAGACCTTCAACAATTAATGTTAAAGGTCTCTTCAGTTAAGCCATCTACCTGTCTCCTAGACCTCATCCCAACGTGGCTACTTAAAGAAATGCTTTACCCGTGGTTAACACTTCAATACTAGATATGATCAATATGTCTCTATTTACAGGTTATGTACTGCAGTCATTTAAAGTAGCTGTGATAAAGCCTCTCCTGAAAAAAACCCTTGGAGCCAACTATAGACCTATATCTAATCCTCCCATTCTCTCCAAGATCCTAGTGAAGGTAGTCACTAAAATAGGACATTTCTGTAAACAATCTGTGATATGTAACATTGTTCCAAAATGTATCTTATTAAAACATGTTAAACCAAATGTTACACCAAATATTCAACAAAATATTCCACGGTCACAATTAATGATTCTGCCCTATGGCTCCTGCCTCTGGTTAGAGCTGCATTGCATCTCATGTCGCTAAAATTGAGTCCTGCAAGGAAATCATCGGATGAGAGAGGCAACGAGCAAATGTGTTGTGAGCACATGAATCCGTCAGCTGTTTGGGTTCAGTTAGCAACTCCTTCAGCTGCACGGCTTTCGGGAATTATGCTCTTATGTATCCTCGCCTATAGCTCCTCGATGATCCCTCCTCGATGCTCGCTCCTTGGGGCAGAAATAAAAGCTTTGAGACGGCCTTCACCGAGGAGGGACAGAACACTTCTGGTTCAGCCGAGGCGTTGAGGAGCTTTCAGATAAGGGCCATGGGATGTACCGTAGGTTTATGTTAAAACACTTGATGTAGGGAAAGATGGTGGAAGACTATATTTCTTTAACCTTTAAACAAAGGCTTTGATAGGAGCAGTGATTTCAACAAATATAGTAAAATACATCAACAGGGGACAATTGCAGATATGTAAAATAAGCATTTCCAGAACTGACTCAAGGAGACTTGAGAGACTAATGGCGCAAGCTAGAATGTAGCCGTGTAACTTGGAAGCTCCCACAAGGTCGTTTGTTAAAATATAACTCTGTCAAAACAAGTTCCGAGACCTAACTCATATGTCTGAAAGTAATTTAAGAGTTGAACAAAAAGTTGAAACTGTTTTGAGACAATAATGGTGGCTTCAAATATTAAAAACCAGTCAGCAAAACAACAGCGTAGCACGGCGTCGGCCGCTGCAGTTAGCTTGGCTACCCCCAAGGCTTCGACGAGCAGCAATATGCTAACACCAAAGATGCTCTCTGATTCGTTCAACTCGCTACAGGATTTTGTTTGTGCAAAAATTGGGGCGGCCATTCAGACACTGTGGGATGATATCAAACTGGATATTGATTCGGTGAGAGGCGAGCTATCGGCGGCGGTTACTAGCCTGCGGACCTCGTTAGCATCACATGTTACCCGACTGAAGGAGCTTGAGAAATCTGCCGATTATACTGTACTACTGAGCTCCGAGCCCATGTGTCCCAACTTCAAGGTGATGTGAGGGAGCTGCAGGCAGAACGTGAAGACCTCGAACGTGTGGTGTTGAGGAAGGGCTGGAGAACAGTCAACCTACGCAGTTTGTTTCTCAACTTTTGAAAGACGTCCCAAACTTAAACAAAGCCCTGCTGCTGGATAGAGCTCTTAAATCACTACGAGCAAAACCCCGGGAACCACAACGTGTGTTTATCATGCACGCATATGAGGGATGAAATACAAAGGGAAGATGCTTCATATTTATGCCGACTACACCACCGCGGTGATGAAGAAAAGGGCAGCGTTTGGAGACGTGAAAAGGAGACTGAGATTCATAGACGGAGCCAAGTACGGGCTACGCTTCCCGGCTACACTCCGTGTCACTCTCCGAGTTTTTTAAGAACTTTTCCACTCACCTAGTCTCCCACATGCTGAACATGGACAATGAGTCCTTTGAGTTAGGGTTACTACCCCAATCATTATAAGAAGCTTCTATAACCTTAATCCTGAAAAAGAATAAAGATCCTAGTCATTGTGAATCTTACCGTCCAATCTCACTACTGAATGTAGATGTCAAGATCTTAGCCAAGGTGTTAGCACTTAGATTGGAGAGATTTTTACCCCAGGTAATTTCCCCTGACCAAACAGGATTTTTGAAAAATAGATTTTCCTTTTTTAATATCAGGCGACTCTTAAATATAATGTATTATGATTCAGATCCTACCACCCAGAGCTTATTATGTCCATGGATGCAGAAAAAGCTTTTGATAGGCTGGAGTGGGGGTATTTGTTTTATGTCTTAGATAAGTTTGGCTTTGGTAAACAATATATTAAATGGATTAGACTATTATATACCATGCCAGTAGCATGTTTTCTGAGCAATTTGTGGTTTCTCGTGGAACAAGGCAAGGCTGCCCCTATCACTGTTACTTTTTGCATTGGCCATAGACCCTTTAGCAATCGCAATAAGCCAGGACACTATAATGATTGGCCTATTTAGACAGGGGTTGGAGCAAAGAATCTCACTCTATGCGGATGATATGATACTGTATATTTGGCACCCGGACATCTCTATGCCCAGGGTTCTCTCCATCCTTGGGAATTATAGTAAAATCTCAGGGTATAAAATAAACCTTCAGAAAAGTTAGGTGTTTCCTATTAATTCCCTGGCCCGCACTTATTCTTTTCACACACTTCCCTTTAAGGTTACTCATGAGCAGTTTACATATTTAGGGGTGCAAATTACAAACAGTATGGGCAGACTCTTCAAGGAAAATTTCAATCAACTAGTAACTAAGGTAGAGCAGAAACTTAAACGTTGGTTGCTTCTACATCTGTCACTTGCTGGTAGAATAAGTGCTATAAAAATTAATGTACTGCCCAAATTTGAATAGCTTTTTCAATGCCTCCCAGTGTATATCCCCATGTCTTTCTTTAAATGCCAAGACGCACTTATATCGAGCTTCATCTGGAATAATAAAAGTCTGCGACTGAGCAGAGCCTATTTACAATGTCCAAAGGTGCTGGGTAGTATGGCTCTGCCAAATTTTTGTATTATCGGGATGCTAATATTCTACCTATTCTCCATTGGCTATATGAGGATCCAGGTGCCGACGCTCCCTCATGGTGCACTCTTGAAGCTAGATCCTGTGCTCCATCCACATTGTCAGCATTAATCTACGCACTTTTAGCTTCAGACACCGCCCCGTATACAAGAAATATTTTGGTCAGAACAACACTTAAAATATGGAAGCAGGTCCGTCGGCACTATGGATGGCATAGTTTCTCATTGAAATCCCCAATTCATGCAAATCACACATTTCTTCCCTCCAAATGTGGACAATGTGTTTCTGCAGTGGCAAAACAGGGGACTGCGCACAAAGCATGACCTTTTTATAGATGGTTTATTTGCCTCTTTTCAGCAACTGTGCACAAAATTTCTTATCCCTCATACACACTTTTTTCGATATTTATAGTTGCGTGATTTTAAACAGCTGCCTCACTTTCCAGAAATTCCCCCAAGCTCTGATATTGAATCTCTATTGGTGCCTATCCAGTTGTTTAAAAGTACAATTTCTAACTTACAGTATATAGTGCACTTTCATTCCAAAAAACCCTGTCTCTTGTCACTATTAGACATAGATTGGAACAGGATGTAGGTGAGCTCGAACATGATGAAACTTGGGATGCAATACTAAAAAGAGTCCACAGCTCCTATATCTGTGCAAGGCAAGGACTACTACTGTGTAAAATACTGCATCGGGCTCACTGGACCAAAGAGAAGCTATCAGAGAGATTCCCAGACATTGAGCCAGCGTGCAATTGTTGCAAAATGACCCCATCCTCATATTTCCACACATTTTGGAGCTGCTCCAAGCTATTGACTTCAGTGTTTAAAACACTTTTGGAGGTTCTAGAAGTGTCTATAGCCCCCTTGTCCCATCATACCTCTTTTTGGAGTACCTTCTGTTGCCTACAGTTTGAACAGCTCTCAGTGTGACTTTCTGTACGTTGCTTGCCCGCCGCCTAATCCTTCTGAAATGGACAGATGCCGTGTGTGTGTGTGTGTGTGTGTGTGTGTGTGTGTGTGTGTGTGTGTGTGTGTATTTTGCCTTTCTGGAATCCTGTTATGCTTCCTTTGTAGTTTAACTCATGGTTAAGTCCTGGTGCTATTCTGTTATGCCCTAACATTTTCCTCTGCAGTGGATTGCACAACACTGATGGTGTCATGATGTTGACATCAGCAGCAATGCCGTGCAAACACACAGAGAAATATTCATCATAAAGGAGCCTGGGGAAAATATGTCTCCATACCTCAGTAGAATTCCTGACCCAGACTCAGAGCCTCAGGCTTTGGTCCACCCCACCAACTGTGAAGGACCCAATCCATTAGGTTAATCTGCCTGCAACTGGTGACTGATAAAACACTTGACTGCCAAATGAGCATGAATATTTCTGACTGCCATGAAACACTGTATTGTATTGGTATTTGGTTTTCTTTATTTTTTCCCCAAAAGACACATATAAAGAGATGTGCTCTCTGCTGGGCCTTGGGAAGACAGAGACATTCAAAAGTCCTATGGCTATGTAAAATATTTATAACTGAAAACAGAACGAGTGCAGTAAAACCAACAACCCATGAACAACTTGAACAGAAAAATGTGTAAAAAAGAAAAGAAAAATAGTTTTCTTAGCTTAAGATGGGGCACCAACCTCTGGCTAGTACAGCCTTCCTTACCAGCACACAGCTGACCCTAGATCTACACACAATATCCGGAGTTTGAAGGTTAACAATAGCAATGTACACAGAGTTGTAAAATAGAAAAAAAGATGTTGGTGTCAATATTTAGGAAGAAACTATTGGAAAATGAGGATTATTGTCAACTAATTGTTGATATCATCTGTGGTTAAAACATTAAATTGCCTGAACTCTGCAGTAGCCAAAACATTCTCACTCTCCCATTGCATAAAATACGGACGCTCGGTCATGTGCCTTTGGCATTTGTTATTCACCGTTAAAGTCTCCTTTAGCGTAGGTTTAACTAAAAAGCAGCACAAGAATGGGACAGTTAGGTTTAGACAAAGCTGGTGGGCGGGGTTACAAAAGGTACATTTCAGTGACCTGCGGGACAAGAACGGGACATGAACCCCAGTCTCCTGCAGGAAAGTCCTGTGTTGTTTGACCCATCAATCCTGACTGCTGCAACTAACAAACTTCAAAAGTGGAACTTTAAAGTTGTAGGCAAGTTGTTTCCGGCTCTCAACTTCCTTGTTTAATTTTCATTGCACAAGTTGGATAATGGCACAAGTTGACACTTTTCTGCGCTGAACTATATTGACCATCTTCATGCAGTAACACAAGCAAAGCGTTAACAGTGTTTAGTCAGCATTGGCTATCAAAGAACAAGCTCACACGCCACACATACATTTGCCTTAGTACAAGTAGGACAATGAAATACGTAAATACGAAATACGGACAACGTGATGGCAATTATACATCGGACTGGTCCCAGAGGCACTCATCGTCTTCCAAACACTAAACTATGCAGAGTCTGAGGTGAGTCAGCGACTCCATGTAAACCCCTCCAGAAGTAGGAAAGCGTAGCACTAACCCAGACTGGTTAGTGTCACACTCATGGTGAATACAACACGTAGGGAAAAGGAGGCTGTGGGATATGTTTGGTTACCGGCTAGGCTAACCTGTAGTAGCGGTGGTCTTTGTGGTTGTAAAAGGCCCGGTTAGTTAAGTGCATTTGTTACAGAGAACTGCAGATTCATTATACTTCACCTCTTCAAGAGCCAATGGGTCACCGAGCTTGCAGCTCCACCTATTCTATGAGTAAGAAGAGAGTGGCTTTGACTGTGCCACTTCCTGGTGTTACTCGAGATCAGTGTGCTTGTCTTGGTGCATTTCTAGTCAGATGGTTATGCTGGTTTTTAGTGTTTTGCGCTCTTCTATCAATGTTCATTGATCTTTAGAGACAAAATGTATAAAGATGTGGTTAATCACATAGCTTGGAATGGCCCGATATTGTACATTGCTGTGTTAGCGTTGAATTTTAGTGTCATTGTCCTTTAATAAAGGGCAGTCTTTTATCTCTCTTACACTGTAGTCAGTCTCTGGTGTATAGAGCATCGCTCTGCTGCAAAGAGCAGATGTTTCCATGAAATAAATATTTGCAGCGGTGAAGTAGAGCAGTGTGCTGCAACTATAAAGAAATTCTGTCACTGCTTAAAAAATGCAATTAAAAGTGTACGTATCACGGACATGCTTTATATTATTTATCACACAGTCGTTGCTTGCCCGTGACAACCAACAGTGGAAACCTCTGCTTTTTGTAACATGTGTCATCTATACAGCCAATGAATGAGAATAGGAAATTGCTTTTGCATGCAGCTATAGTGGAGGAAGCATTATAGCAGACCTCCTGCTGTGGTTGTACATACGTTGTGCTCATGCTCAAAGACACACCGGTGTCATTTAGAGAAGTGCAGTTAGTGGTTTTTGGTAATGTAGCAGACACACCGCAGTAAGCTCAGTCCAAGGTCAGGACTTCTGAGGGATCCAAAAATCAATGGTTTTGTCTTATTTCTGGATCGGTGCCATTGTAGCAACTCTGCTGTCCATGCATCTCGGAAAAGCTCTGTTTGCAGTGCAAAAGATATAATTTGTCTACTAGTATATTCAACATGAATAAAACAAACAATGAATACAAAACACACAATCTTAAGATACAACATTTTTATTATTGTCAGTCTTAAATATGAGCACACACTTTTCATCAAGAAAATACATATGAACCAACAATCCTTTACAATGCAGCGAGTCAAATAGCATGAGGTCCCCCTCCACTTGGGAACAATCCAATCTGAAGAGAGCCCTGTGAACTGATAACCAGGCAAAGGGCAGAATTTCATTCATGTGAATCATCCGAAAAATAAATCCCAACAGATCATGAGACTACTTCATGCGCCTGCTATGACAATCCCGTGGCAACTGAAGCAAAGGTTTAATTTCTCATGTCTAACCAAAGTTCACATCCCAAAAAATGTTCTCCTCCAGACTACAATGCAAATCACACAAATGTCACAAAACACCAAAAATGAATAGTACTATCTGGTAGGTGCAATACAAGCTCAGTAATTTTTCTAAAATTGTATCAAATTTATATACCACCCCCACCCTCCCCCTCCCCTACACCCCCAACTCTACCCATGTTCCAACTGGGCCCATGTTTGCTTGGGCTGAGAGAGAGAATGAGTCCTGCAATCCTTATGCCGTCTTCAAATAGACAAAGGAATTGGTTATATCACCATAAATATGCAGCACTACTGCCAAAATATAAGCCTTCATGGGCTGGGATTCAGAATTGGCTGACTGACTGGAGTCAGACAGAAACGGGAAAAGTTCTGTGTATTCAGGCCTTCTCAGTGCAATTTTCGAACTGAACTTTTGGGGCTGGATCAGAAATATTTTACTAGTGTCCTTCCAAGAGATCCTCTTCCCGCATTGCTTGATTTGATCATTATAAGTTTGGCTTGAATGGGAATGCGTCTTGCATATCCTTTTTAAAAGTCATGCTCGATGGGAGTTTGGAGCATTTGCATTTGATCTAATAAGAAAGCCCAGAGGCTTACTTTAATGCCATGCAGAAAGAAACTGCAGTACTACTGCCTGCTATTTGTCTGAGATGGTAAATTGTTTTCAACAATGGCAGTTGCTCATTTCACATTGAAAAAGGTATGCTGTTTTAAGTTTGGCTGACTGTGATGCCTGTTGTATGTAGCTGTTGGGAGCACACAGCATGAGGAGAAACAATCAACGTTCAGTTTTGACTGTAACTTTATTTAACTCGTGAAGCGCCGGGTAGCACAGACAGGATGTTACTGTTTCAGCAAAGAGCTGCGCAATCACACACTGGGTGAGACTTGTACAATGGAGGATTATTCCAGTTAACAACAGGACGAGACGGAGGCCAACTGAGAGCTTATTACAGTTTTCTCAACCAAATAAGCCATACCATGGCAAATAGCTGTGTTGTGCAACACAAAACAACACACTGCCTCACTAAATGTGATTGTGTTTATTTAACTGCTCTGCAAGCCAGATTGTCTAACCTTGAGGCGACCAGTGCCTATAGTGCATCGACAATAATGGCGCTAATAACACATAAGGCCTCAGGTCCGAAAGAATCGAAATGAAGCCTTTAAAGAAGCAGCCTGCATAGGTTTTCTCCACATGCCTTCTCTTGTTACACGCTTGTAACAGCAGGGATTTGAGAACAAGGAAATGAAGATGAGACTTTTCTGTCAGCTGCACATGGCTCAGACCAAGGCCAAAACTTTAGAAACATGATCTAGCAGGATTTCCAGCAGCGCTCTGACAGGTGCTGCTTGAAAAAAAAGGCAGAAGACTTCATCCTCAGATCACAGATCAGACTTCTCTTTGCCTCTGATCTTCTTCAGCTCAGTGATTCCCAGTCTACAACATTTTGTCTGTGACCACAGATCTCATCAGAGTTAATAAACAATGTGCTTGTTTGATATTGAAAATGAGCGGGGTTCCTCGATCGTCTAAAGTCAGAATATTAATGTGCACAGTCTGGTGATGCTCAGTGCAGCCTCGACTCTGAATCGCTGCCAAAGTGGCCATATGGCACTGCTATTAATAGGTGAAGTCAGCTTTACAACCACCTCCGTACGTCTGCTTACTTCAGTTCATCTCGACACATTATATTTCATTATATTTTGACAGCAGCCTTGCTGGTTTGTACAGATCTGTTTGTCTTTGTATTAAAGGTAAGCGCCTGCATGGGTTTGTCCTCGGTAATAGTGTGCTTGGCTGGAGAAATTATACTGTTTTTGCCATGACATAAAAAAGGGAAAAAAAAAATAGATTATAATCATTAAGGACATAACAACAAACGTTCTGCACTGTCCTTTCAGAAACCCGTGGAGTGCTGTGAAACAATGCCGACATCGGAGCATCCCAGCAGTCATTACAGCCCACACACATGTACACCCATGACCAGGTCTAAATATGACTCTCAGATCCTAATTGCTGTGTTGTTAAGTAATTGGGCAAATCGCTGAACATCTGCTCAGAGGAAGTTAAAAAAAATGAAATAAAGGGCCAGTTATTATAATGTGTGCTTGACTGTTCTACAAAAGAAATGTAGGCACAAATATACAAGTGTGTATGTGTGTGTGCTGGGGGGAGGGGGGGACCTGAGGTGTGTGTTTTTGTGAATATATATTTCCAGGCAAATTATTAAGCAAGTTGTTTAGCACAGTCCTTTCCAACCTTCAGGTGAACTCAAAGCACTGAGGCTGTAATTGTTGGCGCATGCTGACAGCAACCACTTCCTGCTAACTCTTGTGAAGGGATCCTGACACAGACCTCCTTGGGAGGTGATCTGACTTCAGTTCATCTTAAATGTGCTCCATCTTTCAAGCCGGGATGGAATAATTACAATGTCATATCCAAACACCACTGTGTGTAGATGAATAATAGTCTGCACTGTCTGTCTCTCTCTCTCTCTCTCTTTCATTGTCGTGTGTGAAAACAAACCATGATTAGCCTGTCAGATTCAGCTGACGATTACCCTGATCAATTTCATAAATGGCCCTATCTCTTTCATGCCGTTTTGATTTCAGATAGTGGCTGTTTTATTTCCCATCAAAGAGCACAGACCTTGTTATCCCCTGGTGCCACAATGAGACTGAGTTTAAAGAAGAATTGAGGTGCACGTGTGACCTCACTATGGCTGAGCAGAGCCAGGGAGAAAGGGAGGGCAATGTGAATGTGAATAGAGCAGACAGCATTGGTTATGTAACGCACTTCTTCATTTGTGTGTGCTCAATGTGCTCACATTCATTTAAAAATAACAATATGTGGGATCACAGGAACACAGAGTGGACCACTAAACACACACACACACACACACACACACACACACACAGATTTGTTGTAATTCACTGTTTCTGTTTAATGCTGTGTTAATGGAATCCTAAAATACTTTCAGCGCTGCACACAGTCCAATGATGTGGAGTCCAGCTCTCATAGAAACCAAAAGTCAGCAGATGGTTGTGTTTGCACAGACACAAAAACAGTGACGGATTTTGCAGGAGAGGCGTAACTGCTCCTCACATCACTGCAGGGTAAATCAAGACAGCTAGCTAGACTATCTGTCCAGTCTGAGCTTTCTCTCGCACGACTAAAACTACTTTTGAACGTACACACATTCCACTGAGACACGTTCCTTCCCGAGGCTATTGTGAGGCACCGCTGCTCCAACCGATGCTTAGTGCCCTCCAAAATGATTTTAAAGCAATACCAATAATCCAGAGCATGTTCTTCTCCCATCCCAGAATGCTGTGTGGACTAGCCAGACCCTGGTCTGGCAATGCGAGACTACAAAACCAGCAGACTAACCCCAAATCTTGCTGTTTCTGTTGTTACTGTTAAACTCAGCTCTTTTCCACTGCTGAGAGGACATTGAGTGTGGTCTGCCAGTTGTTGTATATTGTTTGCCAACACAGGAGACGTGAGAAAAAGAAATCACTGGCTTTAGTTTGTGCTGCCGTATTGTGAGAGGTTTCTGATTGTTGCATAAAATCCTCACGCTCAACAAAATAAGGAAAGGTCGGCCCACTGTTTGCTGCCTCTCTCATATCCATGTATTTTCTGATGCATATATATATATATATATATATATATATATATATATATATATATATATATATATATATATATATATATATATATATATATATATATATTTCTAGCGTTTTTACTCAGACCTCTGATCAATCTTGGTTATTGCAATTGGCTTTGCATACTGTACAGTAAGCCTGCAATTATTTTCTTTTAACTAAGAGCTGGAAATGTCATTTTCAGATGAACATTTCACAGTCATAAACCCCATTCTGTACATTTTGGTTTAAATGTATCTATCATTTTAGATTTCCAAATGAGCCCATGTTCAACCCATATTAACACACAACATGCTTACCCTCTTGTTGTGAAAAGACAATAGGTTGAAAAATGTGTTTTGTTTGGTGTTGAGACTATAAAACAGAAGTCCTATGAAGTATGGTGCCTTGTAAACTGCTAAAGTCTTAGGGTTATTGGTGTCTAAATACATGCCAAAAGCATTTCTTTTCTATGAACATGATCTGATGGTGGGTGTCCATATACGCATTGTTTTCACGGGTGGGATCGCCCCACTTCTCAGCATTGCTCACTAGTGAGATCGCCACCAGTTTCCCTTCACTGACCACTTACAAGCAAAGAAAACAGCATGGCGGCAGCTGATTGGACAAAAATAGTAGTATGGGTCTGGCTGCTCCGGGATTAACAACACCGTAATGACGAGAAATCTTAAGCGAGAAATAGGCCATGCAGTTCCTGAATCTGTCTTCATTTCTGATTGACCACGGTCAGTTTAAAAGTTTCCGTTCCATTTGCATCAAGTTGGCTGGATTCAACTTTAAGCAAATGAGGAGCGGGCAACTCAAGGCCCCGATTCTCAAAAGTCCACGCAACGCTACCAGAATGCATTGCACGGCTGCTCCCACAGATGAATGGGAAGCGGGGAAACAACGCTGCCAATGGACACACACCATCCTGAGTGGTCCCCCAGTGCTGGTTTGGAACATAAACAGGAACATTTTCTCAAATAAATTGTTATGTAGAAATGGCATGATGTTCAAACAAGTAGCAACAGCATTAATACATTTGGATTATGTATAAGTCAGACATTGAGTCCAAACAACTCCAACCTCCATTTTTAACCACATAATAATAGCATAATTTTTCTGTACTAGTAAAGCAAAGAAAAAAGACAACAAAGACATAAAACTAGGATATTTGTCCTAAATAATTACAACTTCATATTTTCCCTTCTCAAAAATATTTAAAACTAAACATAATTGAAAAAAATCAAATTAAAATATTAGCATGACACAACTGCAAGTATATCACTATAATGCTGAGAACAAAAATACTTGAAGGTCAAAAACAATTCTCTTTCACCAACTAGACTGAATGATAATTATTATACATTGAAATATGATAATACCAGGCTTTCAGCCTTAGGGTAAACCTAAATTCCTTCTGTTTCACTGTCTCAGTTTGACTTTGAGGTATTTAATATTCACCTCTCATACTCGCTGTAAATTAGCCTTTTCCTGGAGTTGAGATGAATATGAAATGTGATTCAAAATTAAGACAAATGCATTTGAATAGGAGACACCACGTTTAAAAAATCTTTTTTTTTTTTCCCTCGGAGACATATATGTAAAAAGAGACAATCCAGAATTATATAATTTAGAGAGGAAATTCCAACATAATTCAATTGAAATGTGAAACATATGTTACATCCTTGAAATCTAAAAACAAAAAAACAAGAAACTTTTGTTATGTACTTATTTAGTGGGTCAACAACTTTAAGTAGCAGGATAATTCATGCACTCAATGTGCATCACTTTATGGTTCTGGTTGAAAAAAACGAAAAACACACACACACACACACACACACTCACACACATACAACCACACACATACGCACAGACACCCACACACACACACACAAACACTCACACACACACACACACACACACACACAATTCTTGTGTTCAAATCCATTCCTCTTCAAAATCGGAGCAGGAACGGCAGAAAAACTATGAAGAGGAGACAGGTGTGTGAGTGCACTCCCATTGCGCCACCGCTGCCATCCTGAACTGCTCTCGGCCCTGACAGGGAGAAAGAAGGAGCAAAACACACTTGGGTAAATTTCACCATTGAAAATAGTTTTTTTCCATTGGGTTCTCACTACTGGAGGTAAGTTATTCAACTATTGAGGGGCTCTGATTTTTCCACCATGACTCTAAAGGGGATGACTGTGACTTGTACAGTCCTGGAGCTCCGTGGCAACACAGGGTGACTACTTCATACATGCAAACCAGTGTCTATTATTAGTGATTACAGTTATCACAGTTATTACTGTTCATTGTTTTTAAGCGGTATGGATTACAAGGTTGTATTAGTAACATGGCATCAAAGTGGAGTTTATGTGACAATATTTGATTTAATATCTAACTTCCATTTCTGCTCTGTTGCTGCGTTGATACAGTATATGCTACCACAGTTTATAATACATTGTTCATAGAAACTATGAATGGAAGTATGAGCCGTGAAAGGTGTCACTGAATCTGTGGATGAAGTAACTCCGCCTCTTAGAGATTAGATTTACATACAACTCATTTACAAAAACAAATACATTTTGATAGAAACTTAATGAGGCCTGGATTACTTTGTTTTAATCAATACAATTAAGAAATATTTTGAATTATAGTTTATACTTATATACATTGCCAATCTGCAAAATTGTGTCCACTTTGATGACCACACAGCTAATGATTGTTAAAAATGTCACTGACAATATACAGTATTTCATTTGTTTTCCTATCATATGTAGCACTTTCTTAAAATCAACTTAATTGTGCCTTTAGGACAATTTGGAAATCTGGTTTTAAACGTGCAGATTTCTGCTTGTAACTGCTTTACATAATTGTATTGTATTTTGCATCCCTATTATCCTTATGTATTTATCAAATAATTTTCCAAATTCTGAATGTTTTATTGTCTTTATATATTTTTCATGATTGTACTTTCTGTGTTGTTCTGTATTTGTCTTTGTCTTGTCTAATCTGACTCGATGACATTGAAAATGAGGGTCGCCCCATCTCTGGAATATCTGAATACCTCTATATGCTTATTGCATCTAAAACATGTCATATGTGCAAAAATGTAGCACTTCATTTACTAAAAAAAGCATCACCTTTAAATATACTCTAGGGAGCTAATATGATCCTCACATATATTAACAGATATAATAAGATAGTACGCAATTTGTAGGAGACCGTGTTGGGATGAGGACCGCAACAGTTGAACAACACAGTAATAACATTTTTGATTTGTTGGGTGAACATTTTAAGTTAAACTAATGCCAATGCCAAACAGGCTTTACATCAGTGGTATGGAGTACCTCAAGGTCCTATACTAGATCCTCATTTGTTTTCAATCTGTGTCTCTAACGTTGAAATTAGCAATACTTAGCATATGCAGTCAAATCTGCTTCTATCTGTTTATTTCATATACAGAAGTTGGAAGTGAATCAACCTCATGGTTTTCTGAAGAGTCTGATTTATTCTTCCAGATATATTCTTGCTAGACATTTCTGGTAAAGTCAGTACATAGTTGTCAAGCATCATGTTGTAAATAGTTGTTTTTCTCAAACAGACTGTCTGAACATGGATGTGTAATTCTTTTTATGATAACGTCAGAGGGAAGTTTAAATGACCAACACATAAAATGACAATGATACATACAGTCAAGCTTTCATTAGTGAGGCAGGAGTTGAACTACATTTGGTAGTGCAGAGAGCACCCATTTCTAAATGTGTAATGATGAAAATGTCATGGTCTGCTGCATCAAATGCAGCACTTAGGATTGACAATGAACATTGTTCAGCATTTCGTGCTTTAAGAAGGTCATTCTATCTTTAACAAGGGCATTCCTAGTATGGAGACCTTCTCTAATAACCCACAGGATTTTGTTACAGGTTTGCTTTGGTCAATTGTAACTAGGAGTCTGTCAGCAGATGTAAGCCAATTTCAATGACGTTTGGCAAATACTTTCTCTGATTATGGTGTAAAATATGTGGACTACAAAGAGGTGTGACAGCACACACCTACACGCATATTTCTTAGCATGTTGCCAAAATGAGAATTGTTTAAGAAAGTTCTTAAGAACAAGGAGCCAGAACTGAACTACTGTGGATGAAATCAATCTTTCTAGTTCGATGTATCTAATAAAACTGGTACACCTCATTCATATTCATCAGGTTCCTGCCATGATTAGAAAACATAATAGAGGCATGCATCATCTTATTTTCCAATGAAAATGCAAGCCATAGTCTCAGTGTCTTTATGTGTTACTATTTAATGCACTTGTAGTATTCTGGTATGACAGTGTTTGCAAAATTAAAATACAATACAGTTTTATGATGCAAAAACTTAAATACATTACTTTGATCATCGTCTTTTCAGTGATGAGGCAAGTTCCATCAAAATTAATGCATTGTATGAGGATTGAGGCCCAATTTGAACTTTTTACTTTGAAGCTTGTAACACAATGACTACTCATTTCCCTTGGATTTCCATGGGTTCAACATGAGTTTCCTTTGGGGCATCTTTCCAATTACTCAGCCACAGTGGATTATCCCTAATCCTGCATATGGCTAATAAGAATAATGACGTTCACTCGTAGTCAAAATCAAAGCCATTAATACAATTATGTTGTGTTAATGGAATGGGTTTGCTTACAAGATACTGCAACCACCAGTCACAAGGACACATTAAATGCCAAGATGGGTTGGGGTGAGGTGTTTGTCTCTGCACAGCTCAACATGCTTGTTCTAAGCACACATGGGGCTCTACACCAGAAATCTACAATCTGCAGATACAAGGCGCATTTCAGCTTGCAGAGAGCTTCTGCAGCTTTCTGTATTAGCTTTCACAGTTTCTTGTGTAGGATGTACAGTTGAAATACAAAAACTAGAGGTACAAACAATCACACATGCAAAAAAGATCATAATGAAGGATGACGAACACTTACATTGGAAAGACGAGCATGCAAAAATCAAAATGAAGCCACGTCACGGCGATTAGGTTGGCAAAGGAGAAGATGAAACATGGTTAGCAAAACGGGCTGCAAAGACCATTTTCGCAAAGCTTCACATGACATCTGTTTGGCGGTTTGTTTTGCCATTCCGCTTCTTCTAAGATGATGTCTGTCATGGAACAGTTTTAACATGTCACTTCATGAAGAGAACAAAGAGTTGTCAAAAGCAGGACAATTTTGACAAGATCAAAGAGCCCAGAAATGATTTGTCTCTTCTTGTCATACACTTACAAATGTATATAGATCCAGTGACATGGAACTTCCAGTTTGTGAAAATGGCTGTTTGTCATGTGCCAGCATGCAGTTAATACTTTCGATCAATGACAGTTGAAGTGCAAGCCGGAGCAGAATACTAACCTTGCAATAGTGTTGAGCTAGTGGGTTCTATTACCACTACACATGGGGAATAAATGAAACAGAGCAACATATTGGAAACAGAACAGTAACAAATTATTGACAACACTTGCACACTGCACAGTTACATACTGTGATAGAGTAATAGTGCCAACAACCATCCATCAGTTCAAGGGTTGTCAAAGGTCAGTTTCAAAGCCAAAACACTACAGTGTTTGAATTCTGACAAGCCACTCAGTGTTGATAAAGTGATAATGTGCAACTGACTGAGCCACAAAAAGACTCTAATGCTCCTGTTGTACAGGCCCAATAACGTGGAATCCTGGCAATGTTTTAGATGCATCCGTATTCAACTCAACAATCTGTAGGTACACATCTACATAGCTGTAATAATACAATCACATAAAAGAAGACTGGGACTTCCTATATTTCATCTTTGTATATTTACCCTACAAAATCTGTCTTTCTGTGCAAAGGAGGACTCTGAATTATAAATAGGGATGGGTTTAGGTTTAAAAAACAGTTCAGGAAATGAATAAAGGTTGGTCGGCATTTGAAATCTACTTCTCTTTCTGCAGTACTGTAAATGTACCTGCTTCCTGTACTCACCATACAGAAGGAAGCTTGTGTTTGAGCTCCCGAGTTTGTTGACGGCGACACAAGTGTAGTTGCCGTAATCTCCATCAGACACATTAAAAAAAGTCAGCTTCGACAGCGATCCAGTATTCACGATCTCCATGCCATCCAAGCCATTGAGGATCCTAGATGTGAGATGTGAGAAGGGAAATGTCCGTGGACATACAGGGAATGCAACAATATCGGTTTCAATAAAAAGGACCACATTAGGAGTAATCTGTTTTTATGTCTAGCAGCTGATCAATAACCATCAATAACTGTGAACACTGATGGCAGTAAGCACTCAATCACATGTACACGCACGCACGCACGCACGCACGCACGCACACACACACACACACACACACACGCACACACACACGCTTCTTCCATTTGCTAGTGTCAATTGCAATTGTAAAACTAATTACCTTCTGTCCTCCTTATACCACTCAAAATCTGCCTCTGGCACCGCATCAGCTTCACACTCTAGCACTCCTCTTTGGCCCAGAGTCACTCCCACGTCTCTGCCCTCTGACACAGTCGGAGCATCTACAAGCAAGCAGCAAGAGCGTAAGACGGAAGAGCACTGTGATCAGGAGTACAAGGAAGCACAAGTCAATCAGGACACGGGTCACAGCATTTTCTCCTCTCAGCTGTGATGATCTACACCATGACCACAAGTGAACAGGAATTAGGAGTTCAAATAATACACACTATTCCATACACTGGTGAAACTGCATGGTGTCAGGATGTGATGAAAAGGAATTAACGGCTCATGTTTTAATTTGATTCAATCCATTCTGTTTCTCCTGCAGCAAAGAAGCATCACATTATTGAATAGATTTGACTGTAGCCACTGGTTGAGCATTCAGTTACCGCTAATGGACCCCCAAATTCTCACATATCGTTCAGGGCCCTTTATGAATCTTGGAAACTTTGAGCCATACAAATAGTGACAATGCAGCCCTATTTCCATTCTCAATGGTTTTTTCCAAATTTTTTTTTTTTTTCCAACAGTCATTTATGTTCTAATAAACTAGTAAAAGTAGCACATTATTTTAATTGAAAAGTTGCAACTTGCCAATGTCCACCATTTTTGCTTAAAATTATTACTTAAATTACAACTTGATTATTAACATCATTGCCGTTTCATTTTGGGTCTATCAATTAATTAATTAACCAAGTAATATAAACCTGGGGCCTAGTTATGAACATCACATAATTTTAAAATCATCAGGCATTTGACATAAAACTAATTACTTCATACTTCTCTTTGGCTCCAGAAAGTACATGTGATGTGGTGTATCAATAGTTCCCATAGGAAAAACACATAATGCCAAATTAAATTAATAATAAAACTCCACACAAAAAAAGCCAAAATCTCAACCAAAGTCTTCTCTGCTGTAAGCCCACTGCAAATCAGGTGCAATAAATAAATGGAGTCCAGGAAAAGTTTATGTTTTCATGGACTCCATTACATTAAAAACGTCAAATCACTGAATATCTCAATGTTGAATGACTCTTTAAATTGTCTGATTAATATGTTGATGATTGATTAAACTCTACACTCTATGGCTCAGTGATAGAGCGGTTGCCTGCCAATTGGAAGGTTGGTGGTTCAATCCCTGGCCCTCCAGTCCCATGTCGAAGTGTCCTTGGGCAAGACACTGAACCCCGAGTTGCTCCCGGAGTGTGTGTTTATCTGATGAGCAGGTGGCACCTTGTACGGCAGCCTCGGCCACAATGTGTGAATAGTGAATGTATCCTGTATGATGTAAAAGTGCTTTGAGTAGTCGTTAAGACTAGAAAAGCGCTATATATATATAAATACAGCACATTTACATTTATAAAATGGTAGGCACTAGTGAAAAACTGTTACTTCCCAACATGCTATGGTAAAATTGCCTCATATTTTCTCTTCATTGAGTTGACAATGATATATGACAACAGGACAGGTCCATATTTGAGATGCTGGAACCAAAAAATACTTGCATGATTTAAATGATTACATGATTATCAAAACAGCTGACTCCAATAGACTCATTGATGAATCGACTCATTGGTTCAGCACTGTTTATTCAAGTACAACATTTTAAAATTCCTCAGCCAAAGGAGTGGACTCACAGTTGACGGTGATGTCTAGGGTTTTGACATCTGTGTCAATCTCGTTGACAGCTGTGCATTCATACGTCCCTGCTTTCTGTCTGGAGATAGATGGGATTTCCAGGTACTCATCGTCTGATCCCAGGTCCCCTGTGAAACGTCACACACACACACACACACACACACACACACACAGGGGAAGAAAGTGGAGATGGAGATTCAGAGTTGATGTGACAAGTCAACAGCTGTGGCCTCGATTGTCATTTTCGCACTTGGTTGTCTCTGCATGGCCTCTGGAAAGTCAGTGTCACACCGGTGACTATCTGAACGTGTGAAGTAACTAGCAACTAAAGCTGTCAGATGAATGTAGTGGAGTAAAAAGGACAATATTTCTCTGGAATGTTGCGGAGAAGTAGGAAGTGGCATGAAAAGAAAAGTCCCTCAACATTTGTACTTAATTACCTAGAGGAGTAAATGTACTTAGTTACATTCCACCACTGGTGATGATAATTGTTAGTCATCTACTCATATATTATTGGATTTTATTTATACTGCGATGTAGTACAGTGCAGTACGAATGTATCTGGTATATGGAGAAAAAAAAAGAGAATGTATTTTGGTATAAACAACAGAGAGTCAAGTTCAGTTCAAACTCCAACACCGAAATCAAAGAATGAAGTTGGGAAGCAGCAACAGGAGCGCCGGCAGGTCCTGTTCATTCTTGTAGCAACCTGATCTACTATGACAGGGAAACTGCACACAGCTACATGTGTGTCAAACCGTATACAGGTAAATATGACAATTCTGTCTCTCGTGTTTCTCTAGGTTTTTCTTTCAATACCAGTTCTTGAGCTTACTGACATTTTTCTAAGGATGTTACAACACTTGGTGATTAGTGCTTTGTTCAGCCCCCACTCATTATCAATTGTCTGTCAGCTCTTTCATATGCTGCTCCTTTGTATGTGACTCTTACGCCTGCGAGCACACCACGACTACAACTGAGACAATATGAGTGGGGTGTCAGTGTGTTGTGCTATTTTTTGTTTCAATTTGACACGCTTGACAGAGACACTTAATACAGCACTCAACGTAAAGAACAAAAGGCGTAATTGACTTTGAGCCACCTCCCAAGATGGTGGTAGGTGACAGTAATGCATCGCACATGAATTCACTTTACTGGGTTTCTGCACATTACTTAAATACACCTGGGGAGTTCTCACTGGCACACTGATGACCTGATGAGGAGTATCGGGATGGGTGCAAGTTCCACTCTGTTCCTTTTTCTGCTTGGCTTTGTCTCAACAACATTGTTTTGTCAATAGAGACCGCAGTGTCACTTAAAGCCACACTGCTATCCTCTGAGGAGAGTTAATCAAGATGAGGCTGCCAGCTGACGCACGTCCTCAAAGTCAAAATCAAACATCCGTTTTACGGCAGGTGGCTTTTCACATTAGCAGCGTACGCAGATGTCCTCCACATGAAATCGATGTTTCACTATGATGGCCTCTAAATAAATTCATAAAAACAATTGACTATGATAGCTGGAAGAAAGCTATATGATTCCTCTCACTAATCACTACTATTACACATATACGCATTTCGGGTTTCTACTGTTGCAATGTTAAAAAAATACATTATTTTTCTCATCCTGTCTGTCTGAATATACCTTTATTCACCTTCTGTCTGAAACGCTCCTCCTGAAAAAGTCCATTCTGCTCTGATTGGTCAACGTTTCTGTGTCCTCTGCATCTGCGCTCTCGGAGTCTCTGCACTGCCATTGCAGCCGGGGAATGACTGGAACTGTGGCACTGTAGCGCCTCTTTCTATCTATTTATAGTATCGTTGTGACATCACAACCGTACCGAAGTCCTCACGGCTCGTTTAAAGGCAGTTTCTGAATACCGAATAATGTTTTTATACTTTCACAGTATTTATTTAGAACCATGACCTGAAAAAAAAAAAATACATGAAAATCTCACTTTTCACAATATGGGACCTGTTGTATTGCTTTACAATAATCACATCATTGCTGATGCTCAAAGGCTTCCTTTATACCAAAGCAGTTTATTGTAATTGGAGCACAGTGCCTCATATGAAACACAGAGTGCCGCTGCTAACTAAATAATGTATTACACCTCTATCACTTTCATGTAAAGCTTGGAGGAAAATGGGCAGAGCGGCTATCAGCAGCAAAGACCATGTCCATGAGTGAGGTGATATTTTAACTGCACTCTATCTGAATTGATGAAGATGTGTTGGGATTTCTCAGCCCAGCCGGTGATTGGGTTGTAAATTAACTTTGCAGTAACTAATCAAAGCAGCATGTTGCGCCGTTGGGAAACAAAGAAAACCCTCTGATTTGGTAAAAGGTGGGAAAAGTAGATAAACAGCTAAAATCCATCAGGTTCAAGTATGGATGTGATGCTCCATTCTGGATCTGGTTTCAGGCTGGATAGCAAAACACTGGCTAATATTAGCAAGGCAAACAAATATATTATCAAATATTGTCTGACTCCATCCATCCATCCATCCATCCATCCATCCATCCATCCATCCATCCATTCATCTATCCAACATCCATCCATCCATCTATCTATCTATCCATCTACCTAACTACCTATCTACCAACCTACCTATCCACTGTCTGTATTAGCGACATATTGTTGGTTATAGACAGAAACTACACTTGTTGTTGGACTCAGAGTGGTGAATTTTCTCTTGTGAAATGAGCTAGCTAATCATGTCACGACAATTCCAGTTGGAGTATCTCAGTTAGACATCATGCATATCATTTTGAACTAATATTTCATATCCCCTGCAGCCCATCTCATTTGCAGGTTTTACAGTAGCAGTCTAAATTGTGTTTCTGTCCTCTCAGCCAACACACAGTGATTACAGACTTTGAATCTTGAAAATATGAAGTTATTTCTTTTTTTTTAATACTATTTATTAATCCATCATGATGTTCACTCTGTTTTGTTTTTGTTTCATATCACATGTTGGAGCGAGGGGGCTGCCCGTGGACAGGCGCCCCAGAAGTTGGGGGTTCGGTGCCTCTTCACACTCCACACACTCTGCACTGGGTCCGAACAGTAGTCAAGAAGTCAAATCCCCAAGGACTGAGCTACTACTTCTGCAGTTTCTAACTTCAGTTGCGTACAGATATGTAAAGCTTAATCTAAATACATTTGAAAACAAATTGCAAGAAAGTACAAATTTGAATAGTACCTTTTGACCATCATACATTGTATGAAAATGCATAGGTAGGTAAAAATACAGAGCGTCTACAATCCTACAGTTGATTTTGCCAGGTTTTGGTTTAACATATAAATATGAACCTAAATATAACCAAGTCATAATGTGATCGAACCTTAACTGTAGTGTTGTCACATCTAATTTCCCAGTCTTTGTTAAAGAGGGCTGGTTTGTGACCGAGTCATTAGTGTGACAGACTGTGCACTGGCATCAAGGTGACATGGCAGGACTTCAGGGCGACCAGACAGGACAAGGTGGTGGGGAGAAGAAAAGAGCCAGGAAGTCTCGGGAGAGCCCTGCAGAAGATAATGTACCCTTTCCTGTGTCCCTGAAATGCCATCCTCAAACTCAAGGGCAAAGAAAAAAATGGGGTAGAAGATGAAAAGAGAGAAAGATATTTGTGTACAGGGCAAGGGGAGCAACTTTGGTGGGGGGGAAGATAGGAGAGCAGATGCTTGAGGGATATAGTCATTTAAGGAGAGGGAACCGGGGGATACGGTGAGGCAGGATTTAAATTGATGAATCCAAGCAAAGGGGAGAGAAAGAAATAGAAGCAGAATGGCAGAAGGAGCTGTTAACAGATAGAAAAGCACACATAACCAAACAGAGAGTGGGAGTAGAGATGGTGTCGCCAGTGTTGTCTTAAGGGAGGGATGGTCGAAGTGAAATGTGTTGAAGAAGAAGCAACAAAAGCTGTTGTTCCTCAGACAAACGCTGAGGAAGAACATTTATTTAAAAGATGTCCAAGAAGACAATGAAGGAGAGCAAGCGACTGCTGCTGCACCGCAGCTCCGCTCTGAGACTCTGCTGCTGTCGCTCTACAAGGCAAATTTATAGATAGGTATTTTCCCACAGATTATCAGCCTTTGGCATGTGGAGTTTTTTAATGTGCCTTTGATGCATCACCCTCTTTGAAGGAAACAAACATGAAAGGGGCGAGCGATAAAAAGAATCATAGAAATACAGTAGCTCGGGGTTCTATGTATTACTGCCATGCAATAAGGCAGCTTTACTTCTATTGAAGAGGTTTGCCAGTGAAGATAATCTGTTGTGACAGTACGGTTTAGATTTGACCCGTCAATAGCATGCAAATGTTTTGGCGGTTGCATCCAAACATCCTTTTGTATCTCTGTTAGACTGAAGGAGAAGCAACTGTGTAAGTGAAGGAAAGAATATACATTATGTCAGTGAATGTGAAGGGATGACTCACACTAATGCTTATGCATGTTAAATAAAATAAAGAACAATGAAGAACAGTTTTCTCTTGAGTGTTGAACATATTGATTCCACTTCAAAAAAGGGAACAGTTAACAACCCAATCCAGTTAGTTAACTGCTAGATTGGTCTATGCATCACTGCTTCATTTTCTACAGAATTACAGAAAGTTGTATTTGCATTAATTGTACTTTTGTGTGCCCAGGGACAGCACATGTAGTTAAATAGTAGTGTAGTCCTAGATACCTAAATCTAAAGCATCAAATGATGTTTGTGGAGTAATGTGCATCGTCTGAAAAGGAGGCAGTACTCAATTTTGGCTTTGTAATAATTCAAAACTTCTGACCCGTGTGTTGCTATCCTCAGGATAATTACCCCTGCTGCTGCGTACGAATGCATTCATCAAAAAACCTTTGGAACAATTTTCTGCCTAATGTTTCCTGCAGTGGTGGGGTGAAGGGAGTTATTAGTCTTACACTTACGATACGATACACTCTATTGTCCCCAAGGGGCAATTCATTTTGGACATTTTTCTACATACAGTATCCCTAAAATCAAAGCCAAGATGCACCAACATCAGTATAGGTATAACATACCCCCCCTCCCTACCCCCTAATCCTAACCTTCTTTCAGATTTAGCTGCACTCCATGACCTGTTCTACTAATAAAACAGCATCTTGCATTTCAGTAACATAATGTATCTAACTGGCTAGGTCACTAGTTCTAGGAAGGAAAAAGAAAGCCATTCTAAATAGTCTCGCATTGCCAGACCTTCCTCCACAGTGCTGACAAGGAGGGTCTGCATTTTGGGATGGGAGGACAACGTGCTCTGGTTTATTGGCATTTGTTTGGACCAATCAGAATTGTCTCGGGCTGCGCTAGGCCTCATCAAATTAGCCTTAGGAAGGAACTTGTTTTGGTGGGATGTGTTCGTTCAAAAGCAGTTTTAGTAATTTGACAGAAACCTCAGATTGGACAGATAGACTGTCTGGATTTACCCTGCAGAGATCTAAGGAGCAGTTAACCAAAGTCCTTAGAAATCCACCGGAGGTCAGAACGCCAACAGAAAGAGAGAGGAAGGTGAAATACGGCGAAATTTCTGGGGTCACCTGAGCAATCCCGGAAGTAGAACATCATGGATATAGACCAACACAAAGAAAGAGGAAGATGACGGACATCCGGTAAAAAATGAGGGACATCCGGCGGAATTTCCAGGGGCACATGAACAATCCTGTAATGAAACGCCATCGATATAGACGACAATCTAAATTAATCTAAAAGGAGGAGGCAGAACAGCTGTCACTCAGTAGAATGCAGAGCAGCACTCCACATGTTTGAAAAGGTAAGCTACTGTTAACAGAACAGTATCCCAAAGCTGTGTTACTTTGTGTTGGTCTGTATCCATGTGTATTCAGTAGGCTCAAAATAGGCTATGGGCTATAGTAAATAAAAGAATATTACCATTAGCAGCATGGTGGCCCAATGGTTAGCAATGTGGCCTCACAGCAAGAAGGTTCTGGGTTTGAATTCAGGATATTCTAGGCCTTTCTGTGTGGAGTTTGTACGTTGTTTGTATGTCAAGGAACTGGCTAAGATCCGGGCGCTGTGATTGGCTGCCCACTTCTCCCTTGAAAATGAATTACGCTACATGCGTATGTGACAATAAAGTACCTTTATGGTAATATTATTTTAAATGTATTGCTAGGAGGATAACTCCTTGAGATGAAGCATCTCAAGTTGTTTTAGCTGCTCGATTCAAGCTTGACCCAAACAGCGAACAGCATTTTAGTGAACAAGAAAGGGAATTCAGCCTGAGAATGATTCAGCTGTGCAGCGGATAGAACAGCTGGCTGCAATAATGACGAGTGTACAGGATCCCAGAGTGTTCAAACAGCAGAGTTTAGCGATAACAACTAGTAAGGTATGTCAGGTATTGTATTATTGCAGAGCAGAGACAGGGGCATTGTGTGTGTGACCCTTTACAGACGTCTACATACAGGTGGACAGTGTTTTTTTTTTTTTCTGCCAGTGCTGCAGTTGATAACACAGAGAAAACACATGTAACCATGGTAACTCAACAAATCAAAAATGGAATAAGATGAAGCCTCGGAATTCTTAAAACCATAGGGAAAATGACATTTTGCTGAGAAAAACTATACTTTATTATACTTTGTTGACTAAAACTAACAAAAATTGAATTACTCAAAAAACATTTTGAAACTACGACTAACGCTAAGCAGGTGCCAACGTTAGCACCGCCATGAACATCTACTATGGTACTGACATGCAGACTGTTGTCATGACACATAGTAGAACCATGTGCATAGCTTTTTGTACAATATCATACGAACCAGTCCATGACAATGTGTTGGGGTATGGTATGACTGTTATTTATTATAAAGTTATTTCTTTCGCCTTCAAAGGGGTCGAAAAGGGACCAATCTACTCTGACTACCAACTCCATCAAGTCTATATTCAAATTAATCTTCCCCAGCCTCCAGACCTTTGCAAATCTGGGAAACTTTCATTGCTTCTAGTCTAAATTCAATCATGTGCATGTTCATTTCGGCTGCCTTAATGCACCGGGGCGTTGGCTTGCCGCCTGGGCAGACAAACTTTGCAGTCAGGTTGTGTGGTCTGTGGGAGATACCGAGGATCACTTCTGATCCGCCACAAGCCCCTAAAGCCATCTATCTATCAAAGGTGAGGGGGAGCTGGGTCACGGCTATGTGAGAGCCCCGGCCCCAGCCTGAAATCATCAATCATGATGCACGCACGCACGCAAACACACGCACGCACGCACACACGCACGCACGCACGCACACACACGCACACACAATCACACTTGCAGACACAAACACACATACACATACCCACACATACACACATGCACAGACACCCACAAACACACAAATGCACGCACACACACACCCCCACACATACTCACATGCATGAATGCACACACATACACAAAAACACAAATGCGCACACACACACACACACACACACACACACACACACACACACACACACACACACACACACACAGAGGCACACCCACTCATGCACTCAGGACCTTTATTTATTTAATTTAGTCTTTTTAACACCCCGGAGTGCGTGCAATAGCCGGGCTCATGCTGAATGGCCCCGGGCTGGAGGAGAGTTGCTCTGCAGTTGGGAGATACTGGAACAGCAGTTTGGACTACAACAAGTAGTGGGACATTTTTTCTGCTCTCTCCCTCTCTGTGAGTCAGGGCGCCTACTGTGCAGTGTGACTCTGTGTATTCCTGCTGCACTTGCTTATCAGGCCCTCCGTCCAATACTGGAGATGAAACCGATAAGAAAAAGGCAAATAAAAAAAACAGCAGATAGAATTCAGCACATTGAAAGTGAACAATGTGAGAGAAAAACAACTGAAAAATAACAACCAAAAAAGACTGAATCACTGTGGTCTTTCATCTTGCATGAGGAAAAATCAAAAAGACAGCTTCTCAAGCTATCGCTAGTCTATTTACATATTCATCCCACACTGAACTAAAAGCCAATAGACAACTCTGAATTGTAGTTTTGTTGGTGCCAGCAAAAGAAAATCTCCACAATGATTTTCAATTCCGTTTCTCAGATATGGACTTTAAACAGATAAATAAACATAAGCGACCAGTCACTGCATACATTTTGATCATGAGGAGTGCTGAGATGAGCACAGAATAAAGACTGCCGCTGAATGGGCCTGCTGCTCTGAAAAATGCCTTGTTTTACATAACGATTCTCAATCAGTGCGGTGTTGCACAAAAAGTCAGACTTGGTACACACACACACACACACACACACACACACAAACACACACTTCAGCAGCTATCTCGCAGTATACAGATGCACAGCAGAGATGAGAGTTTGAGATCTGAACTGTCTCTGTAAAAGATTAGTTTTAAGGCCTTTGCTGTATTGGAAAATACACCATGAAAAAAAACATGAAAGATGCAAAGAAACCTCATTTAAACCATTGCTGTCACAAATACATGGTGGGCACCCATTGGTGGTAAGTCACCAAAGCACTGTAGTCTGCATTCATCAAACGAGAGACTTTGTCATGTTGTCTGTTCTACGTCAAATGGAAAGACAATCTTTTGCAGAGTGAATGAGCATTCGCACTCACATTCACACCTACGGGTTATTTAGACTAGGGCTGAACAATTTGGAAAAAAAAAAAAAATCTAATTTAAATTTTTCTGCCAGATATTCGATTTCCAAAGTTCAGCCAAAGTTCAACATTCACTGTGTAACAGATACAACGTGTCATAGAGCCTTATAACATGAGACAGCATCAAAACTGCTCTATACTCTTATGCAGGGATGACAACATAGATATGTAGAGTGTTTTTCTTTTAATAAGCATGGAGCAATGAACAGTCAAACACAGAACATTTATCACACAAGCTAAAGTTATAAAAGTTAATAAAAAACAATTCCAATAAAAAAAAAACATCAGTACTTTCTTGTAAACTGAAATGTTTGATCTGCCTCAGTTCAACAGCACCTTCTACGATCATGTTAAAGTTATAAAAAATAAATGAAAAATCCACTGATAGGACATTTCTGTTACATAATTCAATAGTAATAACAGCAAATATATGAATGAAAAGGGGAATAAATCATTTAAACCCAAATATTGATTAATATTGCACCTTTGATTAATCGCAGCCTTCACAATTAGCTAATCGCATTCTTTCAAATCTGGATTTGAAAGCGATTTATCGTTCAGTCCTAATTCAGAGCTTTCAAATTGAAACCAACCTGCATGTCTTTGGTCTGTGGAAGGAAACTGGAGCACCTGGAAAAAACCCACACAGGCCCCGGGAGAGCATGCACACTCCACCCACAGCATAAAGATATATATATACACACAATAGGTTTTTAGCCCAGCATGGCCAAGTAAACTAATTTGGCCAATGGATGACTCAGCTTCCTCAATCTCCGACATCAAAATGTATTTATAGCCAATTATAACACATTGCACCTTTAGGAGGTCTGAAAGGAAAACAGCTCTGTTGTTCACAGCAGAGCCAGGAAGTTAAATCGGCAATGAAACCAGCTGTTGGATCCAGTTAATGAGATTTCACAGCAATGGTTCCCAGAGATAGCTGGGATCAGTCCCACGCCTCGGAAACAAGCATTGCCCCCCGTGGCCCGGCAGTCAGTTGTGTCAGACCGTTCTCTCCTCTGCTTAACTTACTCATTCACTATTTGTCTAATTAAGAGTAATAATTACAAAAGGGAGAGAAGACTGCTATCTCTCTTGTAAAACCTGTTTTAGCTGCACGAGTCTGGGGAGGAACATTCTATGTTGCTTCCACGGCTATTGATTGGCTGTTCAATAGAATGAAAACGACTGAGTAGCTTTTTCTAATTAGGCACTATTTTTACTTTTGTATATACGTTCAGTTAAAACACCCGAATACAAAAAAATAAATGGTTGATCCAACCATTTAACTGTTATTAAGTGTCACTTGCACTGTACATGATGCCTTCAAACAGATACTCATACATTGGTAAATTGATTATGGTTTGTTAGGGTTGCATTGTATTTGCCTGCAATTTGTCTTGATAACTTTTAATCACTCACTCCCACTCCCACTCCCACTGTTCATTTGGCACAGTCATTACATTTCCAAGTAAATGGCAACGCAGTCGAAATCCTACTGGCAGAAGTGAAACAGAATGTAGATGCAGTCCAGAAGGTCACTGAAATCAGTGAGCCAACATTTGGATGATTGATTTGGTCCTTCAGAAAGATATATATATATATATATATATATATATATATATATATATATATATATATATATATATATATTTCAGACAATTTCCTTGCTAACCTAATAATGTGATAATCTGTATGTTTTTACTACAGAGCAAAAGGTGTATTAGTCACATATAATGAAGATAGACAGAGAGAACAATTGAACCATGCCTGTGTTCCAAACAAGCTTTGGATCAAAGGATCTTTTTTAAGGCCAAAACAACAATGAAACGATGGGAAATGACGTGATCTGTGCCTTACTAATGAGAAGAACTGAAGATAATATACTCAGTTTTATCTTCATTCCAATGTAGGCAGTTGTGTGACAGCCACAGCTTAATATCATTAAAGGCTTTTTTTCCTTATCTCAATCGATGGTCCCTCAGCATACGACAGTGGAAGTTATACGCTGTAAAGCCCCTTGAGGCAAATTAAGGATATTGAGCTGCATAAATAAAATTGACTTGACTCGAAACAAACACGTTTTTAAGACGTGTTGTTCAATAGTTTTTGAAGGCCAAAAGTGTTAATGTTTTGAATGGCAACATTGAAAGTCAGGGTAAAAGACTGCATCCCGTCAGCTCTCATCTGCAACAAACTCAGTTGGTCCATTATTTAGCTCATGTATTGTAGTTACACATTGTAGCAAAGATGACCTATCCTTTGTCCTTAAAGTGCCCATATTATTCACGCAAATTCAACCAATCCCAGTGACTTTGTATCGACTCGCAATTTTGACAAATCACTAAAACGTTTTTGCAAATTTGACCAATAACCGGAGTTTCCTGCGACTTGAACCAATCCCATCAGGCCCACGTGACAGACTTTGTATCAGGATGTGACACTGAGAGCCAATGACCAAGCGGGAGCGAGAACGGGTTGACGTCACACACACACGTGGCCATATTAATTTCCTTGTTTAACGAGGCATGTGTGCCTCAAACATCTCACATTAACCAACAAAATGTACAGCAAAAAAGCGTGCAGACCGTCCTGCCAATCTGTGTGTATGATTTTTCACTCTGATGTCGCTAAAGCGGCTGCTGTTTCAATCCTGTCAGAAAGAAAAAAAATCACAACTTTTTTTGCAACTTTCTGTGTCTCCCGTAACTTAATTGCGAAAAACAAACAACAAACATTGCAACTTTTATTGCAATTTTTTTTAGAAAAGCTCCCGCAAAATCCTGCAAAATCCTGGAGGGACTGACAAACTTGAGGAAAAAAATATATCCATGCTGTTCTGATTGAGATACAATTTTCTGAATGTCCTGAGCTGTTCAAAATCTGCACGGCTTTCTACGTCACTAGCCGAGACGAGGTGGCTAACCGTACCACATGCTAGCACTAGCATGCTAGCTCGTTCTCAATGGCAAAACACTGCTACAACACACACTAGTTCACCCTAATCTACAATTGCACATTGCTGCGGATCCTGTTTTCACCCTGTGTGTTTAGGTCTCTGTTTAGCTCTGGAGTTAGACATCACACTTCTATACTATCTTTGTTGGGAGTCACACATGCTCAGTAGCGAGGTAAGATCCCATCAGCTAGATAACTTTCTCCAGCTTTGGTCAGTCCAAGGCAGAATTAGCTGGGAGACGTCTTCTAAACTAGGGTGCATTTTGGAATACCTGCAGAACAGGTACAGGAAGTAGTTCTTTTGGAGATTATGGCAAACTAGTGTTTGTTGTAGCAGTGTTTTTGCTATTGAGAATGAGCTAGCATGCTACGGTTAGCCACCTCGTCTTGGCTAGTGACGTAGAAAGCCGTGCAATTTTTGAACAGCTCACCTGGAGCCTGAAGGCAGAGGACATTCAGAAACCGGATCTCACTCAAAACAGCATAGATAGTTTTTCCCAAGTTTGTATGCATGTGAATGCACCAGAGGCACAAAATAACACCCCAGATTGCAGAAAAAGGCACATAATATAATATAGTCATAATATAGGCACTTTAACAGTAGTGGTGTTTATACTGCAATACTTTAAAAAATAACATTCCTTGTCCTTAACAAATGTGTAGTAGTTAAGATTCTACTGCTATATGCTTGTATCCTGCAATAACTCAGTATGCTCGGCATACACAGCAGCGGTCTAGAAACCAGACAGATCTGAACAAATGTGCTCCAACACTGCCTCATTAAACCTACAGGTTTTGTTCCTTTCAAGAAACTATATGTCACTCAAATCAGTGTGCAATGTCTTTAAATTGCACTAATTGCAATTTTAAACCAAGAATTTACAATGCACAAACACATGGGAAACATAAATGCAGATGATGTGTTAGATTGGAGACTGACTCTGTCTTCTGCTACTGATAAATGCTGCACAGGGAGCTCACGGGCCCCCAATCACAGAATGTCAACACAAGTCAACAAGTAGATATAACACCATCAGATTTCAAAGCCCCCAGACGTTTTACCATTTGGCCCGAAGAGTGTGACTGGTAGCAGGCAACTGCCTTCTCTCCTTAAAACAAAAGAAAAGAAACAAAGAAGTCCTACGGCCGTCTGTTCTACACAGCCTGCATGATAACGTATGCACAAGCATGTCATATTTCACAAAAAGGAGCTAATCAATGTCGCCTCTCCATGCTTATCTGCTTACAGACAGGTCAGTCACACTTGTGCCATATTAACATTTCAATTCCCGGATCCCAGCTTCAACACAAAGGACAGCACAGATGAAAGCACAAAAGCTCTGGCTTTTAAATGTAACTCATTATGAATACAAACATCCTGCCTGATTAAGTGAAGCATGGACACACTGGGATACAGAAATAGCATTTGGTTTCCTTTATTCTTTGGTAAAGAATAATGGCATAAATGCCATTGAGCATGCACAATGGAACTAGCCTGATTTGGACATACCTGCCATGGCATACCTAAGAATGCATAACGCTCCACACTGTGTTAATGCTCACTGCATTAATCCTGTCATTCAAAGTGCCTCCAGAACATTTACATCTATCCTATTATCCTAATTAATTAGTCCAATAACAACAGGGTCAGTTTGCTTTCCTGCGAACAATTACGTTGTAATGAGGATCTGGAAACAGGTAATGATGGGTAACAAGTGAAGCGAGAAATCCACCAGGGGTCAAACAAAGTCAGAGATGGGGCGATAAACAGAGAGGCCTGGGTGGAAGAGAGACAGGCAGCGACAAGTACAGTGAGGAAAATTAAGTAGGAAACACAGCAAGTGATTTGATTGAAAGGAAAGTGTGAATATAGCGTATGCACTCATTCACAGGACTAAGAAGTTACCTGAGGAGGAGATGAGTTTCCAGCTGATGGAAGGCTCTGGTTTACCGCTGGCTTGGCACATCAGGGTGACGTTGGAGCCTTCATTTACCACAATATCTTTTGACAGGTTGATGATTTCTGGTGGCACTGTGAAAGCAAAAGGAAATAAAAGGTAAATAAAGGAGGACAATTTCACACATTAATTTGTGCTTTCTATTATTGTTCTTTAAGACATGTCTCGTCCTGCTCTACTTTAACTTCAAGGAAGTGTACTGTATATATATAGGCGGAGTAAACCTGTAAAGTCTGCAAGCTATTACTGAAATGTTACATTCAAATGAAAATAGGCAAAAAACAATTGATATCAAACAAAAAAAAAAAAAGTATATATCAAGGTTGATATGATATCACAACCCAGTCTCACGGCAGTTTGTGAAATGGTCACACTTTGTAATCTATTGATTTGTGTACACATTTTCACACATTTCCGTGATCACAGCACAACTACGGTAGCGAGTAGTATGAAAAGCCGAAAAAAAAAAATTGGTTTGGGGTGGATCGTGTGACGTGTCCTTTCCCCATTCTTCTTTTCCTAAACCCAACCTCAGTATAGATGGATCCCTTTACGTGCAGAGCACCACGAAAAAAAGGAGAAATTGAAAAACATTAGATTGAAATTCGTGCTCTCCAACACAAAAAAACAACAAACGTGTCCGTGTACACGAATCAATAAATTAAAAATAATGTGACCATTTCACAAACTGCCGTGAGACCGTGTTGGATATCATATGGTTGGTGTATTTCTTTAAACTGTGCTGCAGGCATGGCCCATCTGTTACAATGGATCTATTGCCTCTTACAGTCTACACTGAATGGGAAACCAGACATGTAACTGCTATTAGTAGTATTTTGGGATGTTAATTCATTTGTTATCATTGCTGACATTGCATTGGCTTATATTCATGCATGGATGCATGTTTGTTTCACCCCATTTGTCAGGGAATGTGTAGACTTGGACCCAAAATGTGGAAGGTTGAGACGAGGAGGCAGTGTTCTAAAGCAGGCAGGTTATAACTGGCAACAAAATCCAGGAAAAACTCAGGAAATGTCACGACAACAATCGGACAGAAAGACAGGCAGACAAAGAAAGTACAGAGACTAAATACACGTGGTAACGAGGGAGAAACAAGGGACATGTGACATGAGGGCTGGTGAAACACATCAGGGTAGGGCGGACTATCACAGAGGCAGGAAAATACAATGCAGCAAGTAAAGCATGACACGACACAGGAGAAACAGACACTACAAAGTAAAACAGGAAACTGAAGATTAATTATACACACATGGTAAAACACAGGGAATACAGACACCTGAGACGGTAAACAACAGGGAAACAGGGAATACATTTACACAATAAAACCGGAAATACTACAACTATGACAACATGATCAATAACATTTAGGTTGAGAGGATATTTTAACTTGACTGGAAACAAGACGGATCTTTGACCTCATGTTTTATTTGCTCTGGCAGATGGGTTTGGCAATTCCTGTTATTATGGATCCCACTGAAATTCTGGGAAAGACCCGCCCTTCACTAGCCTTCATGCGCTACGATTGGCAAGGTGTCCATGATGGCGTGAGGTACAGGAAGTGTCAGACACATTCATTTACAAGACAATCCCCATTCATTACTCCAATGACAACAGTTTTGTAATAAAAATGCAATGGATATTGCAAGCACAATTCACCAGAGCATGTGTTTTTTGAACATAAATATATGAGATTTATGTTTTTATTATATATTTTATTTATATTGATTGAATTCACTCTGCTTTTTGTCTGACATGTTTTTAATTCCCTATGGCCAAGTAAAGATTTTTGCTTCTGAGCTTTGAATCCAACAAAAGAGAGTGAGATATGCTCTTTCTTGCCTTAAGTCCATGAAACTGATTAGCCGGCAGTTCTTGTCATTCACAACTGTCTACTAAGAAGCTCAGGGGCTTGCACAGGACTTTCTAAATGTTAGAGGTAAAGAAAAGGGGCTCCTGTACCACATGTAGTTATGCAGGTTAGGGTTTGTTGTGCCCTGGGGTCACAAGGGGGTGGTAGAGGCTCTCTGAATAGAGCACACACAACTCATCATGCTATGAATTTACCTACAGTAGTAGGCATATTGCACAATTAATGTCTTATCATCAGGGGTGAATGACTATTAAGTTCCCAATGCACACTACCTGCTCAGCTAATAACAGCAGACAGACACATGTAGCGACTAGCAGGTAGTGATGGCCAAATGAAGGCTCATAAAGCTTTGTTACACCATTTTCTTACATGGCCCTCCTGGTTAAAAGAAAAAGGCTCGAGGAATGTCAATGCAGTGTGCTTTTAACCCTTTGTTGAACACAGCACGCAGATCTAGTGGGCTAAAACAATAAAGGAAATGGTTCACAAAGCTTTATGAGGCTTCATTTGTGATGGCCATATTGTAGTGGAGCATTTTGTAGTTAACGATAGAAAGGCCAGCATTCCATTTACTCCAAAAGCCGAAACAGCCTCAGCACTCACAAATACGCCTTTTCTTGGAGCAGTTAATCATTTGTATCTATTTTTTATTAAACAAGTATGACTTAATAAAATAACTATTTAAAAGTAAGTTCATGTCCTGTAGGCCCTTTTACAGATCTCACACACACACACACACACACACACACACACACACACACACACACACACACACACACACACACACACACACACACACACACACACACACACACACACACACACACACACAGCAAGCAAGCTGTGACTTTGGGGGTGGCAGTAGCTCAGTCCGTAGGCAGTTGGGTTGGGAAACAGAGGGTTGCTGGTTCAAGTCCACATACGGACCAAAGTATGGTGGTGGACTGGTAGCTGGAGAGGTGCCTGGGCACAGCCAAGGTGCTCTTGAGCAAGGCACTGAACCCCCAACTACTCGGGGTGTCTTTCCATGGGCAGCCCCCGCCACTCTGTCATCTCTCCATTTAGTGCATGGATAGGTACTGAGCATGTGTGTGTAATTCAGGCCTGTGTGTAATAACAACAGAGTGTAAATTTTAATTTCCCCTTGTGGGACTAATAGAGGATACATTATTATTATTTTCTGCTAGCGCTCAGGGAGTTAAGTTATGATAATGGTTGTTTTAAAGGGTGAGATTTGAACAACCTATATTGTTTGGAGGACTTGTTGGGACGCAAACATGACAAAAGCATACTAATATTCTGTTTGTACTGTTGTGTGCTGCAATTTCGCCAGTTCAACTTAATAGGGGTGATATGTCAGTGTTTTCTGTTGGCCCCAAGTGTCTGAAAATCAGTTCAAGCTCTACCAAATGCTGTGTAGCTTCAACCGAGAGAGGCAAGCTTGAAATACTGAACAGATGAGGCAAGGCCGAGCTACATACATATACATTCAGGTTCAAAATAGATGAAGTGACAAGGAGACTGAAGAGTGGAATGAGTTGGAAGATGAAAGTGAGGAGCTTGTTGCCGAAACTGGTGAGGGCTTGCACCTCTTAATTTGTCTGACTTGCTAATCCTCATTATGTCTCAGCAGTTTTCAAAAGTGGGGCTTCTACAGCAGAACAGTGGTCGTAGACGTATAGTGTCTTTAAAAAATCTTTTGTTTATGGGTGTGACACCTCGTTAGATTGAAAGAACATCGTAGACAGACAGCACTGCTAGCTCTTTTCTCGACACTACCATTTAATGTCAGCCTGCACTGGGATACAATTAGGCTCTTAGAAGTAGATCCAGAAGCACCCTGTCGCCCATGGAAACATGTTCACAGCCTGTGAACACATTTTCACGGCACAGTACATTCCATTAAGTTCACAAAAATGTTGATTCCCTTCAAACAACTACAAAGAATATCTGAACGGGGTGACAGCACATCGCCTGTTTTCAATGCAGCTTCACTTGTTAAGAACTCCTGAAGATTACTGCACTAGTACTCAATTGATTCAAAATGAATTCTTAAAGCATGTTTAGTTGTATTGTGTTTGCACTTTCTCCTGTATAAACGGGAGCGGCTGCAAAAATCTATTGATTTCTTAGCAGCTAGAGAATTGTAATGGCTCCTAGTCTTTTTCTCAAGGCAGACTGCTTAATCAAACTGTCTGCTAAATGAACTATTGGACAGATGCTCTCAGGCACCACCTTAACTATCCACAGTGCATGAAAGGGATACTACTGTGTAGAATTGTACAGCAGGTCTGTTGAATACATCTCTGGGAAATGAGTTTCTTGTTCATAATGTTCACATGCAGCGCTAACCCAACAAGAGGATCATCATTTTACATAAATAAAAGCCAGCTTTATCACATCTATTTCAAGTACTGCAGATGACGTCAAACAGTGTTTTGGCAAAGAAAAACTCCCCAAGTGCTCAGGGCTAAACCGTATACAGCAATTGTAAAGGAGCACTGTGCAAATTGCCTCTGAACAAGCAAAGGATAGATCTATAATACCAAGCACTCTGTTTAGGAAAGATATTACTAAGTCCACTGAGAGTGCTGCTCCAAGGTGAAGACAGATGGTTACAATCAGGACTATAACCTGCATGCGTGGAATAACATTCGTAATGCCCTTTCTGTATAGATCACTCAGAAGAACCACTGAAGTGATCAGGTGATTAGATCAAAGAGCTCCTCCTATTAAATTAAAATAATCAACTACTTTTTTTGAAGGAAAAACCAACATGGATGGAAGTCCACAGTGGGTCTTAATTGATAGTGTAGAGCAGGTGATACCATAATAGCTGGCAAGGAAACTAATAAGACTTGCAATGTATAATACTTCCAAGTTACACTGCCCCTATCCAGAGATGTGGACTTGAGATTTGGTGACTGGGACAAGAATTGATTTGAGTCACCGTTTGGCAGTCTTGTTTTGCCAGACCTTTCTCCACAGCGCTGCTGAGGAAGGTAGAGATAGTCTAGTTCTGGATTTACCCTGCAGAGATCTGAGGAGTAGTTAACCATAGTCCTCAGAAATCCACCGGAGGTTAGAACGCCAACACAAAGGACGGGAGTGGAACTCTGTCCCTCAGAACATCAGAGAACTCACCACATACACTCTGATCAAAAAAACATCTAAAAAAACTGGTTTACAACACATCAGACATGTAAGCATTAATAAGAATATGTATTTTCCCTCAACCCAACTGTGCTGCCACTTGTGTTTCTGTTGTGTTGTGTCAATGTGTAGTATAATTATTTTTTTACCCTGTCTGTATTAGCAAACTTGTACACTGTATTTATCAACGGGATTTGAAGAGTTTTATCTGTTTTACTACTTTTTATATTTGTATTGTTGTATTATTGTTGCTGTAATCTTCTTATTGTTGTTTTTTAGCTGGACAATTTTAAGATCTGTCCAGGGACAACAGATGAAAAAAAGCCTTTTGGCTAATTCTGGTGCATTTACATCTATGTTAACTAATGTACACTGTCCCTGTCAAATAAATTATTAAATTAAAAATTAAATTAAATATCTGGCCGAAAAGAAGAAAATCCGGCGATATTTCTGGGGGCACCTGAGCAATCTCGGAAGTGGAACGTCATGGATACAGACCGTTTTGATGACTTGCGACTTGATAAAAACTAAATGACTTGAGAGTCAAATTGGAAGTTGATGAATCCAGACTTGACAAGACTTGAGGCACGATGACTCGGATGACGTATATTCATATGTCATATATAAGTTAGCTGTTCAATGTAAAATAATATAGTTCAATGTTGTCAAATTTCTGTCTAAGCATCAAGTACACTATGCAGCGGCAGCTGACGGGATCCTACAGCTAAGAAGAGAAAAACTGGCTTGATTTGGGATTTGACTTGTGATACCTAAGGACTCGACTAGACTTGTCATAACTTGTGAAATGATCCGTATAACATAACTCAAGACTTGCTTCAGATTTGGACCAAATGACTTGAGACTTGCTTGGGACGACTTGGTCTTGACAACAACACTGCCCCTAATTAATTTAGCAGTGTGGACACATGGTGAGGGTGGTTCAAAATATGATGTACAAGTTTTTTTATTCCGTTTGATATGTTTGCCTGCATTGGATACACAGATGAGCTCTCCTGAATTAGAAAATACCATTTTCACAGACAAATACATTCTTTTCAAAAGCAGCAAGCCAGTTTAAACTGAGTTTCATCTCAATGTTATATCCCCACTGATTCAAACGTTGTTGTGATTTCTGACGCACGGAAACACTTCCCCGCAGTTTGAAGTAAACACTGTCCTCTTGTGCACAGCGCAGAATATGCTTTGCATAATAGAATATGAATAGAACAAAAAGACTGAAAACACAAAACCCCCACAAATGAGCTGCTGATTATCTCCAGAGTTCTTCGAAGTAACAAAATAAATGAATACGTTTCTAAAAATGGTTTATTTACCAAATGATTTTTTTTTCTCTCAGTGGTGTATTTAAACATACATTTTATTAATATTGTTGATTTTATGATGGTACAGTGGACACATGCCTTTGGTGTGAGCGCTTTGGGTTTGACTCCCACTGCAATACATGGACCAATGTATCCCTGAGCAAGACACTTAACCCCTAGTTGCTTCAGAGGCGTGCAACCTCTGACATATATAGCAATTTTAAGTCACTTTGGATAAAAGCGTCAGCTAAATGACATGTAAAATGTAATGTAATGTAATATATGGATGATTATTGATTTATCACAGAGATTTTTTGCAAATGTTAACAGCTTGTCTCCATATATAATTCATTGACTACATTTTAACTTAATTAATTATATGAAAGAATTACCTTAATTACTCTTATTTGTCACACATTGTCAAACATTTCTCCACAGTGCTGTGGAGTAAGGTCTGGCTACACTACAGAGGCATTCTGGGATAGGAGACAAAAAACTCTCTGGGTTGTTTAAACCAATCATAATCATCTTGGGTGGTGCCAAGCATAGACATATAGACTATAAAGAGTAGACGCCGCATCGAACGCTACTGCCTACTGGCGCTGACGAGCCGTAGGGCCGCCATCTTGGACCGGTCACCCGCTCCACTCAGTGTAATGTGTTTGGCAGGTGCAATGAGCTGTGAGCACGTTTAATTAATCACCCTCACTGAATACCCAACTGATTTTCACGCAGGTTTTTTTTCTACAAAGTTCATACATGTGTTTGAGTATCAATCTGATTAAAAAACCTAATGTTGTGTCTTTAAAAACAGAACAGGGACAGAGGTATTTTTTTCTGTATTTAGCCAGGGACAGACAACCAAAAAAAGGGGTTTGAGTACGCATCGATGCAGACTTCACCAAAGGCAATTACCCACAGTTCAAAGCGTTGTATCATTTACCGCGGAGACCATAAGGAAATCCGTAAATTACAAAATTAAACAACAGCAGAACACACGACCACGGAACAGCGCGGACCTGTTGTCCAGCTTGTAAAATAAGAGTTTGAATAAATGTGGAATCAGCCAGCTGTTTCCTGGGACCTTGGCCGTGTGGAAAGCAACAAACTTAAAGTAAAAATACCCAAACCGACATGTGTCAGCAACATCTTTGTTATTAAATGTTGCCAAGGTAACATGTGATCTGGTGAAGTGCTGTCCCAGTCCCATTTATACTTATCTGAGCCCATGTGTCCTCACACACTCACTCACTTAGCATCTGAAATCAATTAAGTCTGTGAGTCTTTAGTCCTTAGTCGTCAGGGCTTACGTTGGGATTGGGCCATTGTCTCTTACCATTGTATCTGTGTACCTCGTCCACAGCAATCCCACCAATCGCTCCCAAAATGTCCCAGTTACAGAGGAACTGCCCTAAACATATTCTTTCTAAATCTTTCTAATCAGCGCATGAAAGAACCGAGCAGGCCCGGCTTGTTGCATGATGGAAATGTCCTTCCAAACGTGCTATTTTTAGCATAGAGCTCGCTATCTCAAAGTTTGTTGTTGTTTCCGACGCAAATGGATTTTGAAGACGGCGACACAAAAAGAGTGATAGGTGAGGGGAAACGTCTGACATGTCAAGCTTAATCCTGAAATCTACTTTGATCCAGACGACTTTCTCTCAGAAATCATCAGACTGAGGATTCTCTGCCCTACCCTGGATTAGTTCTCCTTCCCGGTTTTGACCCTTGCCTGTCGTATGATCCAGTAAACTTGTGTACCTCCATTGTGTCATTAAACCCAGTCCTGTCTGCATTTTGGGTCTTATTTCTTGCTGTCTCACATGCAGCAAGATGATTATGTCTCATTATTCTCTCTATTAAGACACCTTTCAGTTCTTTGGAATGGGTCATGATGCCCTTTTTGTGATTATGTAAGAGAATTACCTGAGAGCTTTGGACCTCCAAGGACATTAAAGAAGTTAGCGTTATACAGATCAGTCAATCAGCGATTGGTCGAGACCAAGTACTTGGGGTAGTCTCAGCAGCGGGTTATGGTTCAAAACGAGCAGAGAAAATGTTCAAGTCGTCTGGGAAGGAAGCAGAGGTTGTTGCATGTAAATGCATGTAGGCCTTGCCAAACGTGCCTAGAGTCCCTCTTGTCCCAGTGTTTTTTAGCGGACGATTGCATTCCTGAACTCGTATCTCGCATTTTTGTAGTGAGCATCGTCCTCAGATTTAAAAGCCACTGTCCTCTCATGCAATTTCACTCATACATCACTGTATACCCACAGGTTTTTGTTAGTGTAAAGGCGAAAAGTATGCATGGGGACAGATTTATAAGCTCCCTTGATGGTTAAACAGCAGTGGTCGACAGTTTTGTTGCCTATGGTGACATAGCTGACGTGTTGATAGTATTTCGGTAGCACTGTCTTTAGACTGCAGTGATTAAAGGCCTTGGGGGTGCAGCCTCTCATAACTCCTGCGCTCCTCCAGGGCTGCCTTGGTATTGGCTTGGGGAGGGATGTATACCTCAGTGAGTAGGACTGATGTAAATTCTTGTGGTGAGTAGAACAGCCGACATTTGATGGTAAGATGTTCGAGGACCGGCGAACAGGAGTGGGAGATCACTTGTGTATGGCACTGTCTGGATAGTCCGATGTCAGCCATGTCTCCGTACAACAGAACATACAACAATTCCCCAGATCTCGCTGTACACTGACCCGGCAGAGGAGCTCATCCATCTTGTTTCTGAAAGATTGCATGTTTTCCAGCAGCATGCTTGGTATTGGAGGTACCTGTCTGTCGTTCCCTGTGTCTCCTACCCTGTGTGTCATGAGCAGGGACGTGGCTCTACAGTTGTTACCGAGCTTGTTTACCACTTGACTTCCATTTACTATCAAGCTCAGAATAAGAAGCCCGGTTCTCCACTCAGTCATTGCAAAATTGTTTTCCACTCTCCATGTGGCAACTATTCAGGCTTAAAACTCCAGTGAAGAATATGATTTTGACCCGTTGTGACTGCTGAAAATATCCTCACCTGTGACTCTTCCATCTCCAGCACCTGCCTCAGCTGAGCCTGCCTTCCTGCTGATCCTCTGCCCTTGCCTGCCACAAATTCACCACCACCAGATACCATCTGCTTTCACCAGTATTTGCCATCTCAACACCTTGTTTTTACTCTCTTCACTTGCAGTACTGAGAAAGAATAAAACTATTAACTTCAATGCATTGTGCCTGAGATTGAATCTGCTCTTGGGGTCCAAACTAGGAGCATATCGTAACACCTCTAATGTCAACATTTTTAAGAGTGTAACTGAATGCAATATATGTGCATGTCAGCTAAGTTAGAAAGTCACACTTGTTTCACATTTACTGCCCAATCCCACATCCTTTTTTCCTGCCAAAGGATATTCACTGGCCCTGAACGTTAGCATTGCATGTGGTGTAGAATCCTCCGATATGTACATAAGTGTGGCCATGGCCCACTGGAGCGTTTGTGTTTATTCCTGACACAGCCAATATACTGACTGTACACACGTTAGCTGTGAGTGTGTCTGCGAGGGGGTGCCTGTGGTTATGTTGAGCTCAGCCTCGGACTGATCTTCAAACTCAGTAGAAAGTCCAGCTCTTTCTGTTATTTGCAGTTTCTCTTGTCTGTACGTTTTAGAAGCAGATTCATAAAGCCTGGGATAAGGCAAATGTTTCAGTCAAGTACTGAGCTGCATTAGAAAGAGATCACTTCAAGGCCCTGTGTAACAAAAATATCAACCCCACACAAGGGTACCGTTAATGATCACAATACATGTATTTAACCCTCGTGTTGTCTTCCTGCCGACCTGGAAATTTTTGTTTTTCTGAGTCAAAATGTATGTTATTGTCGTCTTTTTTGACCCGAATGTTGCTTTCCCCCACTGATTTTGTCACTTTTTCAATTCATTTTTTTCTGAGCCTTTTGAAATTTTCGTGGGTTTTTCCCCCAAAATTTTTAAAGCTTTTTTTTTCTTTTACATTTCTCACTTTTTTGACATTTTTGTTATTTTTGTGACATCTTTTCACATTTTTGTCACTTTATTTGACATTTGTTCAAATTTTTTTTAACACTTTTTAAAGTTCTTTTACCAATTTTTTTCTCTAAATGCTATAAAATTGACAAAAAACGCACAAAGTCAATGAAAGTAGTAAACTAAATATGTATTTAACTTGTTAGGAGCGTTGTTGGGAACCATCCACGTTACTTCTTCGGAAAATTAGTTTGACAGAAACCCAAATTTCTGATATAGAAACTTTTTGGAAAGGAGTCAAATTTGACCCGAAGACAACAGGAGGGTTTATATGTCCTCATACAGTATATTAGCCATAGCCGTTAGCATTCTGATGTGACAACTTCATGGGTACATTTAAATTATAACTGCTCTTGTGTAGTGTGTTAAGATTTACATACAAACATCTGAAGATGTATCTGATTGTCTCAAGACGTATAAATAAAACGTCTAAGGACATCAGAAGACATCGTTGACGGCTGCATAGGCTGTGATGATGACTTCTGGATGCCTCACACTTATTAGGTTTCTCTGAATAAATATCGCTTTTTCTTTTCTTTCTTTATTCCTGACAAATCTCTCCAAGCTATATTTTTGTCATTTCCATTTCAAAGTAACAAGGAAACATCTCTGTTTTGACATTTGAGGATCATCAAGTAAAATCCCACAAATAGAGCGTCACCAGTGCTTTAACTTGTTTCAGTCACATCAGATTTGTTTGTAAGACAAAATCTCCATGAATAATTTATTGGATGTCAGTTTAATCCCCATTTACCCTTCATGAATGACAAAAGCAAACTGCAAGCGAGTCAGCGTTGCTTCTGTTTAGCTGTGGTGCAAGAGGCCAAGGCTGAACCACTGTGCAATCAAAACAAAAGGCTGAGTGTCCAATTTATTCAATACAAACTGTCAGGTTATCAAATTCTTGGACATCTCTTAGGGTTATGTTGCTAATTATAATACACTTTGAATAACGTGTAATCCTGTTCATAATCCTTGTTTGCTCTGACAGTGTGATGGTTTAAGGAAAATTAGTCGACTGAAATACCAAGACAAGACATCATAACACTTGAGTGGAAATGAAAATGTATCTAGTCTGCTACCGTTCAAGCAAAGGACAGGACATCAGCACCTCTGCAATATAGCCTCGGGAAGGAACTCGTTTTGGTGGAACACAACTCAGATTGGACCGATAGTCAAGCTAGCTGTCTGGATTTACCCAACATAGATCTGAGGAGCAGGTAACCATAGTCCTCATAATCATAATCATCATAGAAAGCCAACGGCAACACAAAGGAAGAAGAAAATGCAGTAAATGAGGGAACCTCAGACGGCATCTAAATATTCCCTGAAATGAAACGTTGTTGATATAGCCTACTTTAGACTTGATTTGGACTCAAGCTCAGAGACTTGAGACTTGACTTGGACTCAAGCTCAGAGACTTGAGACTTGACTCGGACTCTAGCTCAGAGACTTGAGACTTGACTCGGACTCTAGCTCAGAGACTTGACTCAGACTCTAGCTCAGAGACTTAAGACTTGACCCGGACTATAGGTCAGATACTTGAGAACTGACTTTGACTCTAGCTTAGAGACTTAAGACTTGACCCGGACTCTAGTTCAGAGACTTGAGAATTGACCTGGACTCTAGCTCAGAGACTTAAGACTTGACCCGGACTATAGGTCAGATACTTGAGAATTGACTTTGACTCTAGCTTAGAGACTTAAGACTTGACCCGGACTCTAGTTCAGAGACTTGAGAATTGACCTGGACTCTAGTTCAGAGACTTGAGAATTGAACCGGATTCTTACTCAGACACGTGAAACTTGATTTGGACCCTAACTCAGAGACTTACGATTTGACTTGGACTCTAGCTCAGATACTTGACCCGGACTCTAGTTCAGAGACTTGAGAATTGACCCGGATTCTAACTCAGACACTTGAAACTTGATTTGGACTCTAACTCAGAGACTTAAGACTTGACCCGGACTATAGGTCAGATACTTGAGAATTGACTTTGACTCTAGCTTAGAGACTTAAGACTTGACCCGGACTCTAGTTCAGAGACTTGAGAATTGACCTGGACTCTAGTTCAGAGACTTGAGAATTGAACCGGATTCTAACTCAGACACTTGAAACTTGATTTGGACTCTAACTCAGAGACTTACGACTTGACTCAGACTCTAGCTCAGAGACTTAAGACTTGACCTGGACTCTAGTTCATAGACTTGAGAATTGACTTTGACTCTAGCTTAGAGACTTAAGACTTGACCCGGACTCTAGTTCAGAGACTTGACAATTGACTTGGACTCTAGCTCAGAGACTTGAGACTTGACTCGGACTCTAGCTCAGAGACTTGAGACTTGATTTGGACCCTAACTCAGAGACTTACGATTTGACTCGGACTCTAGCTCAGATACTTGACCCGGACTCTAGTTCAGAGACTTGAGAATTGACTTGGACTCTAGCTCAGAGACTTGAGACTTGACTGAGACTCTAGCTCAGAGACTTGACTCAGACTCTAGCTCAGAGACTTAAGACTTGACCCGGACTATAGGTCAGATACTTGAGAATTGACTTTGACTCTAGCTTAGAGACTTAAGACTTGACCCGGACTCTAGTTCAGAGACTTGAGAATTGACCCGGACTCTAGTTCAGAGACTTGAGACTTGACTTGGACTCTAGCTCAGAGACTTGAGACTTGACCCGGACTCTAGCTCAGAGACTTGAGACTTGATTTGGACTCTAGCTCAGAAACTTGAGACTTGATTTGGACTCTAGCTCAGAGACTTGTGAGCATCTCTTATTGGTGTTACATGAAAACATCACAGGATCGCTAGAGTCATGAGGATGTGTCCTCTGGACAACTTGGTTATCTGTACAGAATTTCTTGGTAATATTGTATATTTTAGTCTGGACCAAAGCAGTGAAGACTGGCTAACATGGCAACCTGCTTAGTAGTGTGTTGATATATATTAGTCTGGACCAAAGTACTTGAATAACCAACAGACTGACATGCTCCGCCACACTCTACAACACAGAAGAGTTTTGATTAACAAGCTTTGTGTGGGCTGTAGAAACAGAAGTCTTGTAACAGACTACCCTAGAGGGCTTTTCCTACAACCCCATCTGATACAAACTGGAGAAGTGGAAGATGTGCTTCACTTAGGTGGCAAATACTTTCATTTCCTGTGTTGTTTGAGAGCAGCAGCAACAACAAAAACACATCCACATACAGTAGCCCCACACCTTGCATTCTGACCTTTACTGTTCAAGTATTTCTTGGCTGCCTCAATAAACCCACTGCCCCCCCCCTTCTTTTGCTGTCACCAAGGCAACAGTAAGTTACGACTATTTTCGAGTTTTAGTTCTCACCCAAAGTTCAAGCTTTTTTATTGTGTATAGTGGGAAGATGTTTACCCATGGATCATGTGCACAGGGCGGTTGCAGGAGGCCTTTAACTTGTGTCATGAAGCTTCATTCACTTAGAGCTTTCAACCACACAAGTAATGTGCAGTCTGTGGCTCAGAGAGCCCATTATAGATTTATGAGAAGAAAAACAGCCTTTACCCTCTTCACATAGTTGTGGGTACTGTCGCCAGTACACCGATCCATTAATAATTTGAAAATATGGTACAAAATGCCAAAATGTACTGTATGTCAGCACTATTCTTCTATCGCAGGTCAACATTTTTGATTCTTTCAGCGTTTTCACAGTCATTTATATAACTACAACAAAAGCCTACAAAGAGACATCTCTTTGTAGGCTTTTGCTGCAGTTTTAAGGGGATTAAATGATCACTTCCTTGTCTTCTTGGCCAATGATATTAATAAGTTAATATGGCCCTAATTTACCCAACCAAGCATATCGTCTTATTTAGCGGAGCAGATGCTTCACTTTCCGTGATGTCCACAAAAGCTCATGCGACGTGTCTCGTCATGTGTGACTCACTTACAGACAGCTCACAAAATTAGATCGAAATTATCACATCATGTCGCAAAATAATGCGTTTCAGGAGTAAAATACAGAAAAAATGACAAGGAGGCTGTGACGCGCAGGGTTCATGAGCCCTCTCCCACATAATACTGAGTTATAGTCAGAGGTGTGTGAAGGTGTGTGTGGTTATTCTGTAGTAGCCAGGGATTTTATTTTAATTGATTTAAGTAGTTTTGATTTAATTGAGGTAAACACAGTGGACAGCTGTGTCTAATGACACTGCAGTCTTACATCTAAAATCAGAGGCTTCATTTATCAACATACGTGTCCTGCTGCCTTCCTGTCTGCAGGGATTTAATGAACTAAAGGAGAAGCTTTCATACAGTATAAAGCAGCTGTGGACAGCTGTGCACCCCCCAACTGTGCCCTGCGATTTTATTAAATGAAACAAAATAAGTGGTTTTGAAGGTAGGACAAAGTTAATATCGCTACTGTAGGGCAGAAACCTTGTATCTCCATATTTTGAGGGCCAAGTGTGTTTTGGTCGCTAAATCTAAAATCTGCTTTGATTTTGATGTCATGCTTTTATTTCAACCCATACAATTGCAATTTCCTCTTCACACGATCAGAATGCTGCTGCAGAACTTACAATACTGCAGTGGCACTGTATTTTATTTTGTACCTGGATCTCTAAATCTGTCTATGAAGATGATGAATAATAACTTTTACATTGTGTCTGTATCTTCTGTCTCTATTATATGTCTTCTTTTGTATTTTATTGTGAAGCATGTTAAGATCTGATCTGCAAAGGTACTACAGCTATTATGGATCCTGTGTAACTCCCGCCTTACGAAGCATCCCAATTGGTTGAGGTTAGGCATTGACTTTGAATGGTTAAGGTTATGATGGCTAAATGGTCAAGGGATAGGACCTGAACAAATCGGGTTCCGTTACCTTTTCTAGGCATCAATGCCTGGCCAATAGTAACGTGTGGATGCTATTTAAGGGCGGGTACCTCCTAGAAGTTGCGTGGGTTCCTTAATAACACGCCTGCGCTTTGCTCTTCACCCTACCTAACCTGGAGCAAATTGTGTATGATGTGTAGGTGGCTTACTTATTTGGAGATTTGCTTACATTAGACACATATCCAATTAAAGAACAATCCCGACTCAAACAGGTTTGCACATGGGAATGAACAAATCAGAATCAGAGTAGAAATATAAATAAAGAAATAAAGAAATATAAAGAGTATTGATATGTATGGTATTTACATAGTTAAAGGAATGTTATTATACAGTATTTACATAATTGACATATTTAAGGAATTGCAATGGTGAATAGTAATAATAATAATAATAATAATAATAATAATAATAATAATAATTGTACACACAGAGCAGGCTGTACTTCCTGAGGAGACTGCGGTCCTTTAACATCTGCAGCAAACTGCTGTGGCTGTTTTACCAGTCTGTGGTCACCAGTGTCCTCTTCTACACTGTGGTGTGCTGGGGGGGCAGCATATCGAAGAAGGACACCCACAGGCTGGATAAACTGATCAGGCTGGCCGGCTCTGTGGTCGGCATGAAGCTGGACTCACTGGTGACGGTGGCAGAGAGGAGGACACTGGACAAACTGCTGGACATTACTGAAAATGCCAGCCACCCCCTGCACACTGTCATCAGCACCCAGAGGAGCCTGTTCAGTGGAAGGCTGCTCCTTCCCAAGTGTCGGACCAACAGACTCAAGGACTCCTTTGTCCCTCATGCCATCAGACTATACAACTCCTCACTAGGGGGGAGGAGGAAATAGGGCAGAGAGGACAATACATACATACATACATACATACATACATACACACACACACACACACACACACACACACACACACACACACACACACACACACACACACACACACACACACACACCTGGACTTAAATTTACACCTGGTCACTTTATCACTTTAACACTGGACTCAACACTGACACTTTAATAATAATTTATGGTCTTTCTTGTTTATTTGACAAATGTTCTTATTGCTGTTATTATTATTATTATTATTATTATTATTATTGTTATTTTGTTGTCTTTATACTGTCTTTTTTTCTTGCTAAAACGACTGCTGGAAATTTCAATTTCCTTGCGGCAGTCATCCCAAAAGGATTAATAAAGAGAAGTCTAAGTCTAAGTTAAGTATCGCACCCATTTCAGGCCGGTGTTATTGCACAAAACAGATAATACAGATAATATTGTCCAGTTTCAACCTCTCTAAGTGTCTGTGTGTGAGACACTTAGAGGGAGGAGTTATAAAGTTTGATGGCCACAGGCAGGAATGACTTCCTGTGGTGCTCTGTGGTGCATTTTGGGAGAATGAGTCTATCACTGAAAGTGCTCCTGTGATTTAGCAGCAAGCCATGGAGTGGGTGCGAGACATTGTCCAAGATGGCATGTAGTTTGGACAGCGTCCTCCTCTCCGACACCACCGACAGAGAGTCCAGATCCACCCCCACGACGTCACTGGCCTTGCAGATCAGTTTGTTGAGTCTGTTGGCGACTTGGTGTGGTAGTTGAAGTCTGTGGTGTAGATGGTGAAGAGGAAGGGAGAGAGGACAGTCCCCTGCGGGGCCCGGTGTTGCTGACCACGCTGTCTGACACACAGTGTTGCAGGCGCACATACTGTGGTCTGCCAGTCAGGTAGTCAACAATCCAGGACACAAGGGGGGGATCCACCTGCATCGCTGTCAGCTTCTCACCCAGCAGGGCCGGGCGGATGGTGTTGAAAGCACTGGAGAAGTCAAAAAACATTACCCTCACCGTGCTTGCCGGTTTGTCCAGGTGGGCGTAGATGCGGTTGAGCAGGAAGATGATGCCGTCCTCAACTCCTAGTTGGGGCTGGTAGGCGAACTGGAGGGAGTCCAGGAGAGGTCTCACCATGGGCTGCAGCTGTTCCAGAACCAGTCTCCCCAGGGTCTTCATGATGTGGGAGGTCAGTGCCATGGATCTGTAGTCCTTGGCGTCACTAGGACGTGGCGTCTTTGGCACAGTAACGAGGCAAGATGTCTTCCACATCACAGGGACCCTTTGGAGACTAAGGCTCAGGTTGAAGACATGGTGAAGGACTCCACATAGCTGAGAGGCACAGGCTTTGAGCACCCCAGGACAGATACCATCAGGGCCTGCAGCCTTATTAGAGTGGAGTCTGGTCAGCTGTCTTTTCACCTGGTCAGCAGTGAGGCACACAGAGGTCACAGGTGGGGTAGGGGGAGGGGGAGTCAGGCTGGAGAGAGGTGTCAACCTGAGGGCTAAAGGAGGGGGGAGTAGGGATCTCCCAGGAGGAGGAGAGCGAGGGACAGTGATGGGGGGAGGGGGGAGAAGTGGGGTTTGAGGTGAGAGAGCAGTTGTGTAAATGGGGGGATGGGCAGGGGCAGGAGCATCAAATCTGTTAAAGAACAGATTAAGTTTGTTGGCCCTGTCCAAGCTGCCATCAACTCCTCTGCTGCCAGTCGGTCTGAAGCCAGTGATGGTCCTCATGCTGCTCCAGACCTCCCTCATGTTGTTCTGCTGGAGTTTACGCTCCAGCTTCCTCCTGTACTTCTCCTTAGCCTCCCTGATCTTCACCTTCAGGTCCCCCTGAATGGCCCTCACCTCCTCCCTATTCCCAGCTTTGAAAGCCCTCCTCTTTGTATTTAGGATGTTCTTGATGTCCTTTGTTACCCACGGTTTGTTGTTTGGGTAACACTGAACAGTCTTTGCTGGGACAGTGCAGTCCACACAGAAGTTTATGTAGTCTGAGATACACTCAGTCAGTCCTCTCAGAAGATACAGACACAATGTAAAAGTTATTATTCATCATCTTCATAGACAGTCCTCTCACACTATGTCCTCTTCATGTGGCTCACAGAGTGCATCCCAGTCTGTCACCTCAAAACATCCCTGCAGTGTCTCATAGACCTCCCCCAACCATCTCGTCACTGTCCTTGAGGTCACAGGTTGCCTTTTCACCAGAGGCACATAGCAGGGGTTGATTTGAACCAGGTTGTGGTCGGATCTGCCTAGTGGGGGGAGGGGGGAAGAGCTGTATGCGTCCCTGACATTAGCATACAGCAGGTCCAGGGTCCTCTCCTCTCTAGTATGGCAGCTCACATAGTGGGTGAAGTTGGTTAGAGTGGTGGTCATGGTGACATGGTTGAAGTCACCCGAGATCACTATGAGGGCACTCGGGTGTTGAGTCTGGAGTTGAGCAATGGCGGTGTGGGTGACGTTACACGCCGCCGTTGGGTTTGCAGAGGGCAGAATGTAAACAGCAACGGCGATGGCATGTGAGATTTTCCGTGGCAGATAATATGGCCGGAGTCCCACAGCAAGCAGTTCAATGTCCGGGCTACAGATCCGCTGTTCAACCGTAATGTGACCGGGATTACACCATCTGTTGTTAACTAGAACGGCAAGCCCCCACCTTTACGCTTACCGCTCTCGGTGCAGTCCCTGTTGGCCCGAACAGTCTGAAAGCCGTTGATGGAGACGTTGTCGTCGGGAATATACGAGTGTAGCCAAGTCTCCGTGAAGCACATAGACTACACTCCCTGTCCTCCCTTTGACTCCGGACTAACGCTGTTAGCTTGTCCATCTTATTAGCCAGTGACCTCACATTGCCCATGATAAGAGAGGGAAGACACGGCTTAAATAGCTTTCTCCTAAGTCTCCGTTGCCTTGACCCCTCTCTCTTCCCTTGCTGTCTCATTCCACCTCTGCATCCTCGATGTGTCCGCCTGCCTCCAGATTTCAGTGGTGATGTCTGTGGGCCGGGGCGCCAAAGATGGCGCCTTGTTCGGCTTTAGCGCAATCAGCTGGTCCCAGGTGTAAACAAAGTGGTCATGAAGTTGCTGCGCGACGGTGCCGTGGCTTTCCAAAACTCTCCCAACATGCGTGATTTGAGAGAGTGTAGTTAAGTTGTGACTTAGAGTCTAGGAATCACACACGTAAGATACAAAAATGACTGTTGAAAAGAAACAAAAACAGTAACAACAGGCTGCATGCACGTTGGCGCATGCGCACTCCAGGTCTGGGCAGTTTTCTTATTTTTCTTTTAATCAGTTTGTAATGAAGGGGACTGTTCTAGAATAAATGGATGCATGTTTCATGTTTCCTTGCACAAAATCTAGGGTCAAAGTTTTTCTTTTTGTGATTATACTTTAAAGGTCCCATGACACGGTGCTCTTTGGATGCTTTTATATAGACCTTAGTGGTCCCCTAATATATCTGAAGTCTCTTCTATATAGACCTTAGTAGTCCCCTAATACTGTATCTGAATCCTTTTTATATAGACCTTAGTGGTCCCCTAATACTGTATCTGAAGTCTCTTTCCAAAAATTCAGCCTTGGTGCAGAATTACAGCCACTAGAGCCAGTCCCACAATGAGCTTTACTTACTGTGCCATTTCTGAGTCTGTAGCTTTTGAGGAGAGGGGGGGGGGGCAAGGTGGAGGCTGGGGGTGTGGCCTTGGCCAACTACGTCTTTACTTGTTTGAAAGCCATGATGTCTCCCTGTCATGGGTGGGCCAAATTCTGTGGGCGGGCAAAGCAGAGAAAGTGGAGGTAACCTTGCCCCTCATGACCTCATAAGGGGCGAAATTCCAGATTGGCCCATCTGAGCTTTCATTTTCTCCGAGGCAGAGTAGGATACCCAGGGCTTTTTTAGCCACTGGGGGACCATAGGCAGGCTAGGGGAATGCATATTAATGTTAAAAAACCTCGTAAAGTGAAATTTTTATGCCATGGGACCTTTAACCAAGGTCATCTAAACTACTGTGTGTACTATGGAGATCTTCTGTCTTGTAAATATGCTATGAAGTCATTGGAATCAGACACCGCTGTTTGACATCAGATGAGTTATTTGTGATCGGGCATGGTTCAGTTCTCGAAAGCATCAAGACCCTCTGATCAAATAGTCTAAAGGATTCTTTTAGTAAAATAACAAACCAGTGCCTGTACCCCCCCCTTTTTAAATTTGATATCACTGTGCCTATAGAGCCCGTTTCACTGATCATAAGATTTACTGTTTGATTTACACTTTGCTGTTACAGCTAAATAATGATCTTGCATAGAACACTGACAGCTCAGTGAGTGCATAGCTTTAAACGACTATGCATGCATACAGTAATCTAGTTAGTGTCTGACAATTCAATCATGTATATACATTACAAAAAGCCCTAATAACCTTGACTGTGTTGTTCCGGTGAATTTTGTAAGCTTTATGTAAATGACACCACAGTGTCATTTACATCACAAAATTAAATCTCAATGTCTCAGGCGCACGTATAAATAACCCTTCAAAGGATATTGCAAATGTGTTGTTTTATTGGATAGAATGTCAGCTGAATGATTAATGTTACATAAACAATGTCTGAACACAACCTGAGAAGGATCACTAAGGCTGATGGCCATTCATAGACAGATTTTCATTTCCCATCATCCATAGAGACAAACCTCAGGATGCGGTAGTGTGCCAAGGCGATGGAGCTTGCCGGTTCTCGGTTTCCAGATTTAGTTTTCTTAGGAAGTTCAAAGCTCACAAGTCGTGGGCAGAAGATGGAAAAATATCCTCCAGGACTATTGGAGGTTCTGTAAGTACGTATTATGAGGCAGAAAACAAGACTAAAATGGACAGTCTTAGCCTCAACATACTGTAAGTCACCCTCCCCAATAAAGAGGAGGTTGAGCTGCTGGTTGAGGATCGCAGTTTGAACTGTAGTGACCCCACCAGTGTGAGACCCCACACACTCAAAGCCTGCAGGGATGTGCATCTGCTCACTCCCGCCCCTGTGACCTAACCTGCCTGATACAGTGTGCATGTATGTGCATGGCTTAAAAAAAAAACTAAGAAACTGCAGTGGAATTAAGAGTTAAGAATAGCTAATATTATTCTAATTGAAAATGACAGACAAGGCGGGTGGATACAAAAAAAAAAAGAAATCAGTAATCTAATGATATTAGGAGATAATGGGTAACCCCACTTAAGCCTTGAGTACCAGCTGGTCTCCTCAGGCAGGCACTTCTCTTAATCTAAGCTAAGCTTGGTCTAAGATGCAAAAAAACACTGCATGCTCATGGTTGTAAAGTGGTAACCTCCAGGTGAATGCAAGGTGTTTATAAAGTCAAACTATGGGAAAAGGGAAGCCAGAGGGCTTACTTCAGGCACAACTTTTCCGAGCCAAGGATGTAGGTAAAACGTCTTTATTAGTTTTAAGAAAATCACAAAAGGGAACACCAGCCTGGGTCAACCCCAGTGTGTGTTCTGGGAAGTGTGCCGGGCTTTGAATCAAATTGAACATAGAAGCCAAACAGTGGAATTGCAACTCCCGGGCCAAAAATGACTTTTTTCCATAGACGTACATGGTAAAAGACTTGTCTGTCAGTGGATCATTTAATTGAGAATGACCGTCCACATGAAATGAGTCGTTTCACTATCTAACTCATTTGATCCATTTGGCCCAACAACATAACATGGAGAGTCTAGAAGAACAATTACATAATTTAATCCCCGTTCAAGTGAGTGTAGGGCTAAACTGGAAATAGCCGGCTCGGCCAGCAGGCATCTAAGGCGCCTGCTCTATGGGCCGCACAGCGAGGAAGCAGCACCGATCATCCAAATAATTTCTGGCTCCATAAAGGCTTCATGCACCACTAAGTAACTCCCATAGGAATGAACGGGGGCCTGCCTCGTACACTATATCCAGTTCTTATAATACAAAACCAGTTGCTTGGGGTCTAAGGGTATGACATAAATATTGGTGGTGCACGATATAAATCGGCTGCCGATATAGTATCAGCCGAAATGGTCAATTTTTTACACATTGGTATTGTTCCGTTCAAAATACGGCCGATGTGAATGTGTATTGTGACTATGTGACATGTGTGTAGGCTCAGATGTGAGTGTGTATGTGAGAATTTAGATCTAAATCTGACCTGTCAAGGGCAGTAATACGCTTAACAGCATCTACAATGCCAAAATCAAAAATAATAATCAGAAGTAGAAGATGAAGAAGCTGAGTGTGGCGGCGGGGATGTTTGTTTTGCATGAGCGCATACATTTACAGGAGATGAAGAGAGCCGTGTTACATGGCCAAGAATTCCCTGGCTTGCATACAGGTAGGGCTGGATGTTTTTGGACAGATCCTAATTAAATTAAACTCCAGCCAATTTTTACAGTAATCTTGATAACTAATACAATTCGAGAACTGCCAATAGAAAAAAAAAGAGCCAAATTGGTGCTAGCAAAATGGAGCTACTGCAGCTAATAGCTCGCAGTTACCTAAAACGGTTATTATGGGGGCATAATCTAAAGAGTACATTTGTGCCTCCTCATTAGACACAAAATGCATTTCAAATGTCTGTGCAACACAACCATGGACCTTACTTGACAAGAGGATGCGTTTTCAACTCCGACATTGTTGAAATTCACCTACCCTGTGAGGTGCTAGCTAGCTGCTAGCTAGGTGCCATCTGGGATGAGTGAGTGTGTTCAGCCGTGCTACGGTAATAATTCTAACAAAGCAGTTCCTTGAGTTTATTTGTAGCATATTGTGATGTCACAAGAGGCTGCGTTCTGGAGGGCCGCTACGTACCCCTGAGATGGCTGCAGTCATGGACAGCTTTGGCACCATCTGCTGGTGGAGTTGGAAACTCCACCCCTCAAGCACACGGCATCCCAACACACCTGAGACCGATCAGGGCCTGATGAGCTGAAGGACTTTTTAAGGCCCAGAGACACAGTTGGTGGGGGAAGAGTTTTGGGGAGACAACCTCAAGTTGTGCTCTCAGAGGAGCTACAGATGATCGAAGCGGCACTTTCCATGTGAAGGATTGAAAGACTGGTATACTTACCTGAAGACTGGAATACGACGCTGTCTAAAAGTAAGGCTGAAGACTTGTTTCCAGGAAGAGATTTACCTGAGGGAATCGGGTCTATGATTTGAAGTTTGAAGAGACATTGTTTAAGTTTGGACTGTTGCAAGATCAGCCTTGTCCTTAGTTACCGTTTTGTATTTGGCATACAATTTTTGTTAATTCCCGAGAACCTTATTAAAAAAAAACCTTTGTTACACTCTACATTTGTGTCATTGCACTGCTGAACTGCTCCGCCGAGAGCCGTGTAGCCTCTCATGATATCACATATGGTGGAGAATGCGGGCACGTTCAGGCGCTAACAGTGCATGTCGGAGAAGGACACCGACCGTTTGATATCCCGGTTTTCTGAATTGGCCATAAACCCCCGAGAAACAAGATGGAGGCCGTGTTGGAAGCCCTGGTGGCCGGCCAGCAAGCCCAGACGCAAGCAAACATGGCTCTCCTGGAGGAGCAAAAGAGAGCCAACCACCTGAAGGCGGAGGAACTGCAATTGCAGAGACAGTTCGCCGAACATGATGTCTGCCCAATACGGGCGAGTGATTTTATATCCAAGATGGGGGCCACCGATGATGTTGAGGCGTATCTGTACGCCTTCGAAGCTACCGCCACTAGGGAAGCGTGGTCCAAGGTACAGTGGGTTGGACTGCTAGCCCCCTTTCTGTCGGGGGAATCGCTGAACGCTGTCCGGAACCTGGCCTCCGACAGGGCGACTGACTACGATGCACTGAAGGCGGAGATCCTCAGCAGAAGTGGACTCACCAAGTTTGGCCTGGCCCAGCGGTTCCACAGCTGGATCTTTCAACCAGACCAGCCTCCTCGTGCCCAGATGTACAAACTTGTCCGGATCAAGCGGAGATGGCTGGTACCGGAGAAGAGTACGGCAGCTGCAGTAGTGGAGGCCGTTGTGGTGGACAAATACTTACGGGCCCTGCCTTATGAGGCGAAACGACTCATTAGCCAACAGGCCTTGACTACAGCGGACCTGACCGTGGAAGCCGTGGAAAGGTACCAAGCCACAACAGAGATGCTTCGGGCTTCCAGGAAGGAGCCCCAGAGTGCGTCCACGCCACAGACGGGAGGAGCCCGTCCAAAGAACCCCAAGGGACCCAACCCAGCCACTTTAGGAGCTGTCCAGGCTCCAGGGGGAGCCCGACCCCCGCCGGCACCAGGAAGAGGACCCCGGGAGAGCGAAACACGCCAGTGTTACCGGTGTGGGGAGATGGGACACCTCTCCTGGCAGTGTGGGAAACCGGCGGATGAGCCTATGCCCACGGCTGGGTCCTCCAGCGCACCACACGCCCACCTTTTTGCTTCGCTCGTGGGAGTCGTAAATGGCGCCCAGGACCGACCCCCCCCACCTGCCCGGTGATGGTGAATCACCATGATGTAGAAGCTCTGCTAGATTCCGGTAGTCGGACCACCCTAGTGCATAAGGATCTGGTGGATCCATCGGGACTGACCTCAGGGAAAGTCCTCCCGGTCTCCTGTGTCCATGGAGACACCAGAGACTACCCCACCACTGAACTCGCAATGACCACCACCAGGGGAACCATCCACACGACAGCGGGTGTGGTTGATTCCCTACCCGTTCCGGTCCTAATTGGACGAGACTGCCCCGCCTTTCACCCACTGTGGAGGGAGACACAGGAGAGATCGGCCCGAGTACCCCGGAAGCGGAGAGGTAGGACGTACTCGGAGAGTACGCAAACACAACCCTCAGAACCACTCACTCCAGCCTGTGTTCTTGCAGGGATTTGCAGGTGCCCAGGCTGATTCAGAGTCTGGTCCAGACACGGAGGAAGAGAACATGGTCCCAGGAAGCGCTCCAATCTCCAGCGAGGAAGACGTCCAAGGCCCCAAGGAGCTTCCCCCTCTCACAGGCCAGTATGGTACAGCCCAGTTACAAGATTCCACTCTTGCAAATGCTTTGAGGAATGTGCAGGTGATAGAGGGCGTGGTGTTAGGGGATAGGACAAGCCCTACCTACCCCCATTTTGCAGTAAACCGGGGGTTAGTGTATCAGGTGGTACAGAAAGATGGAGAGGTGCAGGAACAGCTCCTCGTACCACAGCCCCACTGGACCACCGTACTCAACCTGGCACACACCCACCCGCTAGGGGCCCACCTAGGGGTGGAGAAGACGAAGGAAAGGATCTTGCGACGCTTCTTTTGGCCAGGGGTGCACAAAGAGATAGAGAACTACTGTCGTAGTTGCCCTGAGTGTCAGAGGGTGGCACCAAAGCCCACATATAGAAACCCGCTCATTCCCTTGCCCATTATCGAGACCCCGTTCGAGAGGATCGGACTGGACATCGTTGGGCCCTTACCGAAGAGTTCCAGGGGACATCAGTACATTCTGGTCATCCTGGACTATGCAACCCGATATCCTGAGGCCATCCCGCTGAGGAAGGCTACGTCCAAACAGATCGCCAAGGAGCTGTTCCTTCTGTCAACGAGTCTGGGGCTCCCGAAGGAGATATTGACAGACCAAGGGTGTCCGTTCATGTCCAAGGTTATGAAAGAACTCTGTACTCTGCTGAAAATCAAGCAGCTGAGAACGCTGGTCTACCACCCCCAGACAGACGGGCTCGTCGAACGTTTTAACAAAACCCTAAAAGCCATGCTGCGGAAGGTGATTGAGGAGGATGGGCGCAATTGGGATCAGCTGCTACCGTACCTACTGTTTGCGGTGAGAGAGGTACCTCAGTTGTCTACTGGTTTTTCACCCTTTGAGCTCTTGCTATCTTACAGGCCCCGAGGACTGCTGGACATCGCCAAGGAGGCCTGGGAGGAGCAACCGTGCCGACAGCGGACCCTGATCGAGCATGTCGGGGCTATGAGAGAGAGAATGAAGGCTGTCTATCCCATGATGCGTGAACACATGGAGGCTGCTCAACGGCAACAGCAAGCCTCCTACGACAGATCTGCTCAACCCAGAGAGTTTAAGCCCGGGGACCGAGTGCTGGTCCTGGTGCCCACCGTGGAGTGCAAATTCCTGGCCACCTGGCAGGGGCCCTACAAGGTCATTGAACGGGTGGGAGACGTAAACTACAAGGTGAGGCAACCAGATAAAAGAAAGCCCGAGCAGATATATCATGTCAACCTTTTAAAAAAGTGGCACGCCAGGGAGGCGTTGTTCAGTTGTCTGCCCCCCACAGAGACCAAGGAACCCGGGAGAGAAGAGGTTCAGGTGGGTCCAAGCCTGTCCCCGCATCAACGGCAGATGGCCCTGGAGTTGGTGGATCGCAACCGAGATCTCTTGTCCTCCCTACCTGGGCACACGGAAGTGGTACAACACGAGATCCGCACCATGCCTGGCAAAACGGTGAACCAGCGCCCTTACCGCGTGCCGGAGGCTCGTATAGGGGTGATTCAGGAGGAGGTAAGGAAGATGCTGGAGCTGGGGGTGATCGAAGAGTCCCAAAGCGCCTGGGCAAGTCCCATTGTACTGGTTCCCAAACCAAACGGGTCGGCACGATTTTGCAATGACTTTCGGAAATTAAATGAAGTGTCTGAGTTTGATGCATACCCCATGCCTCGTGTGGAGGACTTGATAGATTCTTTGGGGCATGCTCGCTTCCTAACCACCCTTGACCTCACCAAAGGATACTGGCAGGTGCCCCTGACCCCGGTGTCAAAGGAGAAGACGGCCTTTGCCACACCAGGGGGGCTCTACCAGTACACCCGGCTCCCATTTGGTCTCCACGGAACGCCTGCCACGTTCCAGCGTTTGATGGATCGCGTCCTCGCACCCCACAAAAGGTACGCAGCAGCATATTTGGACGATGTAGTCATACAAAGTCCTGATTGGGCCAGCCACTTACCCCAGTACAGGCTGTGATAGATTCACTCAGGGAAGCAGGGCTCACGGCAAACCCAGAGAAGTGTAGGCTGGCCTTCAGCGAGACGAACTACCTGGGGTACACCATTGGGCGGGGGTTGGTCAAGCCTCAGGAAGCCAAGTTGCGGGCCATACAGGACTGGCCACGGCCCATCACCAAAAAACAGGTGAGGTCATTTTTGGGCCTAGCCGGCTATTACAGGCTGTTTAGAACGGATTTTGCTACTATTGCTGCACCTCTAACAGAGCTGACAACCAACCGCTACGCACGGATGGTGAGGTGGAATCCCGAGGCGGAGGCGGCCTTCATCAACCTGAAGCAAGTCCTGTGTTTCAGTCCAATCCTGGTGGCGCCGGACTTCGAGAAGGACTTCTTTGTCCAGGCGGACGCTTCGGAGGTGGGTCTGGGTGCTGTTCCCGGCGCGGCGCCTTCTTCGCCTCCTTCACCCCGACGGACGTCGGTCTCGAGGGGATGTGTGATGTCACAAGAGGCTGCGTTCTGGAGGGCCGCTACGTACCCTGAGATGGCTGCAGTCACGGACAGCTTTGACACCATCTGCTGGTGGAGTTGGAAACTCCACCCCTCAAGCACACGGCATCCCAACACACCTGAGACCAATCAGGGCCTGATGAGCTGAAGGGCTTTTTAAGGCCCAGAGACAGTTGGTGGGGGAAGAGTTTTGGGGAGACAAGCTCAAGTTCTGCTCTCAGAGGAGCTACAGACGATCGAAGCGGCACTTTCCATGTGAAGGATTGAAAGACTGGAATACTTACCTGAAGACCGGAATACTTACCGACAGATTGGCCACGGGCTGTGACGCTGTCTAAAAGTAAGGCTGAAGACTTGTTTCCAGGAAGAGATTTACCTGAGGGAATCGGGTCTATGATTTGAAGTTTGAAGAGACATTGTTTAAGTTTGGACTGTTGCAAGATCAGCCTTATCCTTAGTTACCGTTTTGTATTTGGCATACCATTTTTGTTAATTCCCGAGAACCTTATTTAAAAAAAAAACCTTTGTTACACTCTACATTTGTGTCCTTGCACTGCTGAACTGTCCCGCCGAGAGCCGTGTAGCCTCTCATGATATCACAATATGTATTCCTTTTGTGTGTGATCTATCTGGCATTGGTGAGTAGGAGTCTTTGGAGCTGCGATCGGTGTGGTACCTTCATTAGCCAGGCTCGCAGCTCTTCTTCTGCTTCCTCCTGGGTTGCCGCGGCCGACAACAATCCAACGAATGCCTGGTCTGTTGGATGTTCCCAGAGAACCCTTCATGCCTTCACGGCAAAGTAGTAGTTTATTTCCCTCTCAAAAAGGTAATTGAGCACAGTAGTGTTTCTGACCATATTAGTGAGTAAAATAGTGTTACGGATGGCTAGCTGTAGTCTCGCGCTGCAGTAGCTCCATTTTGCTGGCTCGTTTGTTTTCTGTCAGCTCCATATGTACAAGCGTGAACGTCTCTTCTCCGCCACTTTAAATGTTGTCAGTGAAAAGAGGAATAAGATCGGTACAAAGAGAGCAGAAATGCTCCTGTTTGTTAAGCACAACATTTGTCTGCTTCCAAAGCCTGGGAAGGCCCAGGGTTAGGCCTAAACCTAAAGCACTTGGCAGTTCCAGTACTTAGTTACTGTACTTAGAGTTCAGAAGACTGCAAAAGCCAGTGTCTGTTCAGTCCAGTTTGTTCTGGCTCTATTTTCACATTTTATCTTTCAATATTTTTGGCTTTGGCCATTTAAGGCCCTCTTCTGTACTTTAAAGTTTTAAAATGTTGTACAATGTTCACAGAATACAGTGATTTGGTCTCAAGTGAGTTACATGTTTATTGAGAATACTCAGGGTTGCCTTATTCATAGTGTGAATTCAGGACACACTTGTATCCTTCATAAAAAATGTAAATATTTATTTTTTCTTATGAAAATCAGTCATATTTTGTACACAGGTAAATGTGCCCAATATCAGTCATTTCTGGAAAGAAATCACAAAAGTAAAAAAAAAAAAAAATAAATAAAAGTTTTGTAATATAGTTTACATTTTATTATAAAAATGTCTTATATCGTTATATGTGAGATATTGACATTGGTAAATATCGGTATTGGCCATAACAGCAATATTAATATCGGTTATCGGTATCAGCCACAATTTTCACATTGGTGCATCACTAATAAATATCTGAGAGGACAAAGGACCAATGTCATGAATGCACATATTTGCTTTTCATCCAAAAACCACATCATTCAAGCAATAAGAAAATTTGTTGATGTAGAAGTAGATGAGTGCAACGAAAGAGAGATGCCCTCTTTCCATAATCACCTGGATGGCAAAGTGTGGTTGAGGAGTTTCATTCACCAGTTAAACAAATCCCTGGACCTTTGACTGGATAATATATATATATATATATATATATATATATATATATATATATATATATATATATATACACACACACACAGTTGTGGTCAACGTTCTGAGAATGACACATTTTTTACAAAGTCTGCTGCCTCAATTTTTATGATGGCCATTTGCATGTACTCCAGAATGTTATGTAGAGTGATCAGATGAACTGCAATTAATTGCAAAGTCCCTCCTTTCAATAAAAATGAACTTTTGCTGGTTTAGTTAGAAAAACAGACTGGAAGCTTTATAAGGAGGGTGGTGCATGAAATCATTGTTCTTCCTCTGTTAACCATGGTTACCTGCAAAGAAACACGTGCTGTCATCATTGCTTTGCACAAAAAGGGCTTCACGAGCAAAGATATTGCTGCTAGTAAGATTGCACCTAAATCAACCATTTATCGGATCATCAAGGAGAGAGGTTCAGTTGTTAGAAGTGAAGAAGGCTTCAGGGCGTCCAAGAAAGTCCAGCAAGCACCAGGACCGTCTCCTAAAGTCTATTCAGCTGCGGAATCGGGGCACCACCAGTGCAGAGCTTGCTCAGGAATGGCAGCAGGCAGGTGTGAGTGCATCTGCACGCACAGTGAGTCCAAGACCTTTGGGGGATGGCCTGGTGTCAAGAAGGGCAGCAAAGAAGCCACTTCCCTCCAGGAAATACATCAGGGACAGATTATTATTCTGCAAAAGGTAGAGGGATTGGACTGCTGAGGACTGGGGCAAAGTCATTTTCTCAGATGAATCCTCTTCCCGATTGTTTTGGGCATCCGGAAAAAAAGGTTGTCTGGAGAAGACAAGGTGAGTGCTACCATCAGTCCTGTGTCATGCCAACAGTAAAGCATCCTGAGACCATTCATGTGTGGGGTTGCTTCTCAGCCAAGGGAGTGGGTTCACTCACAATTTTGTCTAAAAACACAGCCATGAATAAAGAATGGTACAAAACATCCTCCGAGAGCAACTTCTCCCAACCATCCAAAAACCGTTTGGAGACCAACAATGCCTTTTCCAGCGTGATGGAGCACCTAGCCATAAGGCCAAAGTGATAACCAAGTGGCTTGGGAACAAAACATCAACATTTTAGGTCCATGGCCAGGAAACTCCCAGACCTTAATCCCATTGAGAACTTGTGGTCAATCTTCAAGAGGTGGGCGGACAAACAAAAACCCAAAAATTCTGACAACCTTGGAGAATTGATTATGGAAGAATGGACGGCCATGAGTCAGGATGTGGCCAAAAGTTAACGGACAGCATGCCAGGGCGAACTGCAGAGGTCTTGAAAAGAAGGGTCAGCACTGCAAATATTGACTCTTTGCATAAACTGAATGTAATTGTCAATAAAAGCCTTTGGCTCTTATGAAATGCTTATGATTATACTTCAGTATACCGTAGTAACATATGACAAAAATACCTACAAACACGGCAGGAGATAAATCTTGGAAATCCAATCCTTTCCTTGTCATTCTATATACAACCTAGCTCTGGGGAGTCATTCCTCAGAGTCCTTATGTTCGTTTTCGCCCAGCATGTTTCCGTGGATCAGGGAGGCTCCAAATCCATGGTAGCAGCTGTCGCCATGGTCCCGCTACACATCCTGCGATGCCATGTTCATCCTGCTACGCTCTGCTGTACCCTGCTACGTCCTGCTGTGCCTTGTAATGCCGCACAGTGCCCTGCTATGCCATGAACTACTACAAAGAACTACTACAAACTACTATTTTTTGTGACTGTTATTGCCACTCTTCATTCTAACCCCAACCGGTCGTCAGACACCGCCTACCAAGAGCCTGGGTCTGTCCCAGGTTTCTGCCTGATACTATGAATTGAATATATATATATATATATATATATATATATATATATATATATATATATATATATATATATATATATATATATATATATATATATATATATATATATATATATATATAGGGCTGTTGGTTTATATATCTCATGAACGCAGAGCAGACTAGGAATGTTTTAATTTGCATTCAAATTGTGCTTTCTGCTGAGGCAGAGATTGCGTCAGTTCTTTAAGGAAAGTTTATCATTTTATTTGCATTATTTCAGGATGACAACTAAGAAAAGTCTCCTTAATTCCAGGTGTGTTCCTGTCAACAGCTCTATTTACAAGAGAAGGAATTTTAGATTTTGTTTGTAAGAAGGTATGCATATAATAGCTTGCAATGCATTTCTTCAGTTATAGAGTAGTGTAGGTGTACAGTATAGGCAGGGGTTACATCGGGATTTGTTATGTGGTGGGCGGCTCTGTGGTCTTAGTGGTTTCATGGTTGCTATGGGCGTACGTGGTTGTGCATCGACTCCAAAATCTGCTTAATATTTATTGTAAATGTGAAATCATTGTGTAAGCAGAATATCAGTTTCCGACCTATGTTTTTCACCCTCCGCTGTCATTCACCATCTGTGCTGTCGGACTGACTGACAAGCTTTTTCTGTTATGGCGGGTGGCAACCAGCACAGCCTGTTCTAATGAACTATGCGTTCTCAACAGCTATGGAGAAAATGTGTTTAGTCATTGTTTGAATTGTTAAGACCGAGGAAAAATTACAACATATACATTGTTCATGATGCGCTGTTAAGCTTCCACTGATGCTTAGCAGCGTAGTTTGTTTGCTTGATTCTTCTGAGTTCATGTTTGATCCGTCGAGAAGAAATAAAAGACAGCTGAAGTAAATTAACGGCAGTGTATTTCTTAAAATGCTGCAGGGGTTGAACTGTTCACTGTGTCCTTATTGTTGCATTTCTGTTTGGCAACATGTTGCACAGAAAAATGAGCGGACAGGAAATCAAAAGTGGGCCAATATCACCTTTCTCTTTGATGAAGTTCAAGGATGACCTCTTATGAGCAGCACTTTATGCTACATGGATCATCAGCATGTCATATTTATATATATACATACAGGTAAAAGCCAGTAAATTAGAATATTTTGAAAAACTTGATTTATTTCAGTAATTGCATTCAAAAGGTGTAACTTGTACATTATATTTATTCATTGCACACAGACTGATGCATTCAAATGTTTATTTCATTTAATTTTGATGATTTGAAGTGGCAACAAATGAAAATCCAAAATTCCGTGTGTCACAAAATTAGAATATTACTTAAGGCTAATACAAAAAGGAGTTTTTAGAAATGTTGGCCAACTGAAAAGTAAGAAAATGAAAAATATGAGCATGTACAATACTCAATACTTGGTTGGAGCTCCTTTTGCCTCAATTACTGCATTAATGCGGCGTGGCATGGAGTCGATGAGTTTCTGGCACTGCTCAGGTGTTATGAGAGCCCAGGTTGCTCTGATAGTGTCCTTCAACTCTTCTGCGTTTTGGGTCTGGCATTCTGCATCTTCCTTTTCACAATACCCCACAGATTTTCTATGGGGCTAAGGTCAGGGAGTTGGCTGGCCAATTTAGAACAGAAATACCATGGTCCGTAAACCAGGCACGGGTAGATTTTGCGCTGTGTGCAGGCGCCAAGTCCTGTTGGAACCTGAAATCTCCATCTCCATAGAGCAGGTCAGCAGCAGGAAGCATGAAGTGCTCTAAAACTTGCTGGTAGACGGCTGCGTTGACCCTGGATCTCAGGAAACAGAGTGGACCGACACCAGCAGATGACATGGCACCCCAAACCATCACTGATGGTGGAAACTTTACACTAGACTTCAGGCAACATGGATCCTGTGCCTCTCCTGTCTTCCTCCAGACTCTGGGACCTCGATTTCCAAAGGAAATGCAAAATTTGCTTTCGTCAGAAAACATGACTTTGGACCACTCAGCAGCAGTCCAGCTCTTTTTCCTTAGCCCAGGTGAGACGCTTTTCGCTGTTTCTTGGTCAACAGTGGCTTGACACGAGGTATGCGGCAGTTGAAACCCATGTCTTTCAAGCGTCTCTTGGTGGTGGATCTTGAAGCACTGACTCCAGCAGCTGTCCACACCCTTTTTCACAATCTTGACTAGGGCGCGGTGATCCCTATCGCTTGTACACTTTTTCTGACCACAGTTTTCCTTCCCTTTGCCTCTCTATTAATGTGTTTGGACACAGAGCTCTGAGAACAGCCAGCCTCTTCAGCAATAACCTTTTGTGTCTTTCCCTCCTTGTGCAATGTGTCGATGGTCGCCTTTTGGACAGCTGTCAAATCTGAAGTCTTCCCCATGTTTGTGTAGGCTTCAGAACTGGACTGAGAGACCATTTAAAGCCCTTTGCAGGTGTTTTGACTTAATCAGCTGATTACTTTGTGGCACCAGGTGTCTTCAAAATGTAACCCTTACACAATATTCTAATTTTGTGACACACGGAATTTTGGATTTTCATTTGTTGCCACTTCAAATCATCAAAATTAACTGAAATAAACATTTGAATGCATCAGTCTGTGTGCAATGAATAAATATAATGTACAAGTTACACCTTTTGAATGCAATTACTGAAATAAATCAAGTTTTTCAAAATATTCTAATTTACTGGCTTTTACCTGTACACTGTGGCATTACGCCATGCATATGGGCACCTCACTCTGCCTTGCACCTCTATGAGGACACCATCGCAACTTCACACACCATTTTAGCCAAGGCATCTCGGCATTAACCTCACCTAACATAAGGAAGGAGGCGCACACTCCCCTCCCTCTCCTTGAGCAAGGCATGCCGCCTCTAGTTGCACCAGTGGAGCACGGATGAGGAAATGAGATTCAAGAAAAAGAGCACACATTTGTTTTTACCGTCTGCGGGGTTCACATATGTCCTCATGTGCTGGTGCTCAGGAATAACACAACCATCTATCATACAGTGTAGAAAAATAAAAAGCAAATTAAATAGGTATATGTATATATTTATGTTTGTGTGTGTGTGTGTGGTGCTGATGATTGTGTGTAGTCGCACACTGGCATGTTCAGAAGAGGGTTTGGATGTGCTGAAAGTCAATGGGAAGTGTTACAGAGTTACATGAGAGACATCATGCTGAACTGAGACTACTGGGAGACATTCTATAGAAATATTTCTATCAATCAGACAGTTCTTCTAAATGTGTATCAATGTTATTATTATGCAGTAGTATAGCAGTAGAAGCAGTAGCTGCAGTATTTATACTGTGTAAATGTTACCTTGGACGAGGATGTGCACTGAGGTGGTTCTCGGTCGACTGCTTGTCTGGACTGCGCACACATACAGGCCCTCATCTGTCATATCCACGTTTTCAATCTTGATGGTAAACTCCTCTTGATTAAGGGTCACAAGACTCACTCTGGGATCCACCGACCATTTGTCTTCTCCGGCATACAGTATACTCGAGCGGTTTAGCCATGCTGTGTGTGTGACGACGTCCCCCTGTGCACACCTGTGAAGCAATACAAATAGCATTGAAAGGGCTTTTACTAGTAGTTATTTTACGATACAATATACGATACGAAACAACTAGAAAATGGTCCAATACAATATTTTCATTTCTGATACCGCTTCCAATACCTGAACTTGCATATTGGCCAATCTAATAACAGATACCAGTGTTAAAAAAGAAATGTGTATATTTTATATTAGAGCCCAACCGATAAAGGATTTTTAAGGACGATACGATACAAATATTTGGTGATTTAAAAATCCAATATTCCAATATATCGGCCGATATATACTTAAAAAAATAACAATCAAGAAACGCATTACAAAACATAAACAGATATCCCTAACATTAGTTATTTGTAGTTATTTATGAGTTCTCACTAAAATAATATAATAATTAAATGTTTTATTGTCACAACAGAACATCAAAATATATTAAAGATCTGATAAATAAAATGTAGAAAAATACAATCTTAAGATATGAAACTTTAAGTCCTTTGAACAAAAACACAAAAAAAAAAAATCTGAGTTGTCAACAGGGACGTTGTAGAGACGCCAACACTCAAAACATGGTTGACCGTTTTTTTTTTTTTTTAAATATTCATTTATCAGAATCATTTACTTGTCATTATAAATGATTCTGATGAATGAATATTAAAAAAATCTAAATAAAAATGTTTTTAAATGCTCGGGAAATGCCAAATATCGGCCAATAATATTGGCCCGCCGATATATCGGTTAGGCTCAAGTACATACATACATATATATATATATATATATATATATATATACATATATATTTTTTTTAACAGCTGAATACTACTCTCCCTGTATAGATATGATATGGTTGCTATCATTGTGTACCATCTGGCTCAGCAAATTTTCTTTCATCATCTACTTTGACAGTCAGTCATAACAGATAAAGAACATAAATAACCTTCATGAAGGGAGATTTATTTCAGGGTTAAATTACGTGGTATCGGATTACTCGCCGATACCCATACCAGCATTGTAGGCGGTATCGGAGGCCTTTCCGATACTGGTATCCAAATTGGAAAACCTCTAGAATCGACAAATATGTCAAATGTTTGTCCAGTTGTCTTGCTTATACACAATCAAGCCAAGAAACCAAGTCACATGGCATGTTGGCCACACACAACAATTACTCCTCTCCCGTACAGTGCAAAGTGACTCTTTATTATTCATTACAAATTTCTGAATGATTTGTTTCTGTCTGGCTGGAATGGACAATCACCCCTTTAATAGGCAAACTCTAACCAGAGAGGTTGAACTAATGAGTGAAACCAGCTGCTGTGAAAACATCACCACTGCACACAGCTTCCCCCGCAGCAAGGACCGGCCTGCTGCTACTTCCAAAACTGTATCGTAGGACCAGGTCGTGTGTGGGGCATGGGTCAGATGAATTTGTAGAATTTGTCTTATTCTGAGTAAGGATACTCTGCATAAAACAAGTGCAATAAGTAGATATTAGTAGCTTTGTTATCATTGAAATACATTTCACATAATCCTTTTTCCAATACCTTGGGGCACCACCAGACCCACCACCATTTCCCTTTTACTCCACAACCAAATCATCTTCATTAGAATTGTGTGAATTTTGCTAAGTAATAATGCAACTCATTATCCCTCTTGTTGTCCTTGGGTCAAATTGACCCATTTTCCTATATCAATGTTACCCAAAATAACGTATTTGATTCCACACAACGCTCTTTGGCAAGTAAAAATCTCTACTTTCATTAATTTTGGGGTGTCTTATTAAATTTTATAGCATTTGAAAAAATAAATTGAAGTGGTTTGGAAATAGTATTGAGTAAAAGTTGACATTCCAGTCTGTGATTATCCATCAACATCCATTCCTTTAATTTTAGTCTAAATAATTCAGAATTTCTGCTTTTCTAACTCAAACATTAGGTATAATTTCCTATAAATTAGGTTTATTCCCATAAATTCCAAAAATAACTGTAAAACTAAAGTTAAGGGTGTTGAAAACGTCAAAAAAAAGTGACAAACATTGAAAAAAAACGTCAAAGCTGTTGAAAAAAGGGCCAAACACGTAAGAAAAAGTTAAAAACATCCATAAATATTGTCAACAAAAGTGATAATTTTCAATTTTGACAGGAAGAACACAAGGGTTAAACAAAACATAATTGCAGTTCCCAACGCTGTTGTAAAAAGGACATTTAGTAATATTCTAATATACAACATGAAATGGAAAAAAAGAAAAGCTTGAGTAGTTTGAGCTATTAGCAATCATGTTAACAGCTTGCTTGGAATACTGACAATTTCTCAATAAGCTTGGTAACAAGACACATTGTAAATATGCAAATGCAGCTCTGGAGCAGTCATCAGGTTTATTTTGCTAATCTGCCCACACACTTGGTTTGTGACATTCAGAAGTGATTGAGACAATGAGCCGAAAACTGCACGGCGAGCTCCGTTGCACTCACAACAGATTGGTTTCACCAGTCACAGAATGCTGCTTTGATACAGGAACAGGGTCACTGATCTTTGACTGTTTCCACAGTGCCACACATCTGCTGTGTTTTCATGACAAATCTTTGCATACCCGCTGAGAAAGCACTGCCCAAGCTGCATGAAAGAAAAAGTGTGCCAATGGAAGAAGAAATTCATAATTTGTGGAAACTGTGCTTGTGGCTGCCAAATGCCTGTTCATCATCTGGGTTTATTTAACTTTCTGTGCCTAATTTTTCCCAACATACAGAAGAGCATGGGCATTTGGACATTAACAGCTTCAAATGCTGACAATGTGGCAGGAGCTCAACACTTTGCAGCTGAAAGACTCTCAGCTGCATTTACGCTGTCACAGCTTTTGTTACAGCATCAGTCACTTCCACTTCAGTGGCGGCAGTAGGGTCAATGGCATCCTTGGGGCATTTGTGGTGCTATGGTGGGGAAAGAGGACAAAAAACTGGTGGTCTGTGTGTGTGTGTGTGTGTGTGTGTGTGTGTGTGCAATCAATACACAGGAGCAAAGGCTTTCAAAAATAATGGATTGCAGTGTATGTGAGATGGCGAGGGATCAATTTACTATGACAAAGTGGATTCAAAGTAGGCTTTTCATTGCTAATGGCTACACTAAATTAATTTGTCTGAGCTGCAAATGTATTGTGCACTGTAAAATGTGCAAACAACAACAGCAGGGGTTGAAGTGTGCGTGCACTGTTACAATACTTAAAATGAACATACTTCTGGCATGCCTCATAACATCATGGTATTGGAATTCCAGTCTGACATTCTGACATAAAGACACAAAAAATGAATGCAATGCAATCCATATGTATTCTACGTATTCATCGCTGTATGCCCCACATTGCCTGCTGTATAAGAGCACTCTATGTAGGTCTATGTAGGGAGGAGGTCGAGGTGGATGTTTGGGGTCCTAAAACAAAGGGCTTATAACTGGAGGAGTGGTGTTCATGTCCTGGAAGATGTTAAGGAGAAAACACAAGACCTTCACCCTGGAAACAGGTGTTTGTGTCACAAAAGTACTGCTTAAGAAGGCCAGTGTTTTAACATAAACCACAACCTGTTTTCTAATCTTAATTGGTCGCTTTTGGGCCTAAACTTAACCCTTGTCGCTGCAGGGCGGTCACCTTTTGTCGGCTGAAATGACCACAACCTCACGGCGCTCTGTAGTCATAGCCACCTTTCGTCGACTAAATTTAACTGTAAAGACTCTTCAACTGTCATGTGACCGGTCATCACGTGAGCGGCCGGCAGTCGCTGTAATTCTGAAGGATATCATACAAATTGTTGGATGTAGTTTTCGTACGACATCATCCAAACACGTTCGTGAAAATGAAAATGTTGGGGGATTTAACACCCTTCAGAAGAGTTTTTCTGACCTCCAGTGCAGGGATGTGCCGCACAGGTGGCCTGCAGGAGGGTCTGCCTAGTCCACAAAGCATTCCTTGGATGGGAGAACTACGTGCTCTGCAGAGATCTGAGGAGCAGTTAACCATAGTCCTCAGAAATCCACCGGAGGTTAGAACGCCAACATAAATTACGAGGAAGATGACGGCCATCCGGAAATGAAACGTTGTTGATAATAGACTAGACCGCAACCAACCATATCAATCAGTGGCGTGCTCAGAGGTAACACAGACCTGAAACTTTCCACCACTGAAGGCAGTAACACACTGTTTTTCAGCTTGGTGTTTAATTAATCCTTGAGGTGACCTGCAGACTACAAGGATACATCCTATCATACATGGATGCTCACTCAAATGGTAAAACTGAAGCGTAAAACTTTTCTTGGAGGAGGTCCAGCACACATCCTCTTTGGTGAGTGGCATCTCTACTGTCAGTCTCAATGTCCATGTTACCTTAAGAGACATGTTGTCAGTTACACAGAAAGGGAAACTCTTTTGGATTCTAAACACGCATGTACAAGAACCTAATCTTTCTCTATTTCAAGAAAACATGTAGATCCAATCCTGCAACAAGCAGAATTCTGATCGTCTTCATTTAGTTAAATTGTTCAAGTGGCTTTCCATTTTGGGGGCGGTCTTTCAAACATTGAACGTAGAAACATGCCACTGAAGTCAATACACTGCTCTTTTGTATTAAACTGAGATGCTCTGCATCACTGAATCACTGAGGCTTTATTTCAGTATTAAGAAGGCTGCAAGTCATGATCCTAAGGCTTGGGCGAGAGAAAATCAATTCTTAACCAAATGCCTCAATGTCGATATTGCGTCGATATTGTATGGTTGACTATTTGTGCTTTAACAACATGTTATATACACAATGCGATTTTTGATAAATATTGATAAACAGTCTGGTGAGTTCAGAAAATGACATGGAAATCACTTTACTGTAATGTAACTCGTAAAACTAGGTAAAGACAACACTTACCATATTACCATACTACAATATATCAAAAATCTAAGACGATATCTAGTCTCATATCGCGATATTGATACGTTGATATATTGCCCAGCCCTACATGATCCCCTCACATACTGAAATGTAGGTGTGAACGTATATTCAGCTCAATAATATGCATTAACCTTCATTCATTTTTAGTCTCTAAACACTGACGACAGTGGTCTCGGTAGCAGCTTTCACAGAAAAAGTACAACACTGTATGCTGCAACATGAGTATATACCGTATGCCGATGTCACGATGGTTGACATGTTTCAAAAATATACAAGCGTTGAGAAAAGATTTTGATTTCTTTGATTTCTACAGGGGTGCAATGTAAGTAACTAAGCACATTTACTCAAGTACTGTTCTTATGTTTCAAGTACCTGTATTTTACTCGAGTCTTTTCACATTTCAGAGAGAAATATTGTACTTTTTACTCCACTACATTTATCTGACAGCTGGTTATATATTCTAGTCTGTTGACTATGTTGATGATGTCAGAAACGTTGATAAAAGGTGATGTAATGATGTTGTTGTTGATGATAGTTGTTGTTGATTATATTGTGTAAGGCTGATATGCACTTTTTCCTACCCTGTGTAGGTCACTTTGACACTGTTATCCATGCACCTTGTACCAGTATTTATCTGTCCTCGTACTGTTGGGTTGTGTTCCAGTTGGACTGTGTGTAGAACTTGTATGTATTTATGTGTCTTGTACAGTATGTGTTTATACTTGCTGCACACCTAATTGCCCTTCTGATGTTTTATTATAAAGTAAACTAGCCAACAATATCCAGCTGATGTTATGGTCTGCTGTCTTTCCCCAACCTTTGGCATGTTTTCCCTTTCCTCTGTGTTTGTCTGTCTGGCCGTGAGGGCGTTCCTACCAGAGGCGTGGCTACCCATCTCCTATTCCGTCATCCACTCAGCTGTATCCCATCTCCTCATCATCTCCTGCCATACTTAAACCCGGGCTGACCACCTCTTCAGTGCCAGATTGTTGCATACTCTCACGTGGTAACTTGGCTCACAGTATTTGCGCTCGTGTTTTTGCTCTTGTGTTTGTCTCGTGTTTCACCGTTTCTACTCTGCCTCTCCGTACAGATCCATCCGAGCTGCCTTCCACCAATCCGGCCAACCTGTCACCTGTTCTTTTGGAATTACCTCTGCATCCATTAAACCACCTTTACCTTATCCTGTTTACCGCTTATTTTTGTATCTCTGTGTTTCTGGGTCTCACTAATCCTAACAGCTGAGATGATAAGACCATTAAACACACAACTCTTTTAATCTTTACACTTTCTACAATTGAAGGATTGTTCTGCATTGAGTACTTTTGCTTTAATAGTTTAAGTACATTTTCACTGCAGGACTTTCACTTGCAACAGAGTATGTTTTACAGTGTGGCATTAGTACTGTTACTTAATTAAAGGATCTGAATACTTCTTCCACCACTGGATTTCTATTACTTGTGCATACTGACATTACATTGATAGTCAATATTATATCATAGATTACAGAGCCTGAATTTCAGTGCGGGAATGCAGGTATAGTGTACAATGTCATATTCCTGCAAATTTAGCACTTATAATGCAGAAAATGCAACGTCTCATAATGTTCAGCCAACATTTGCACTGATGCGGAATCATGTACGGAGTGCGGGACGACTGCCTAGAAACGCTGGGTCAACGGATGTGTGCAAACACAGACCGATGTGTGGAACCATAAAGCACTAGTGCGAACAGCACAAAGTCAACGTTTATCAGAAGGTGAAATGAGCGGCTTGATTTGTAAAATGCACGGCGCTGCAGCTTGTACCAGCTGCTGTTATTAATGCCAAGTCATGAGCATGGATTCAGCACATAAAACAGGATTAAAAGCAAAACAAACCTTAGCAACCTGACTTTTTTTTTTTTAAGTGGTTCGTTTTTATTAGATGGAGAAATGAAGCAAAGGAGACAGCGAGGAGAGGGGAAGGACAGAGCATGTTGTCAAAAGAAAGACGAAGGACAGTGATGCAGCTCATAGACACAGGAGAAGGGGAACGAGACAACACATTACAGAAATGTAAATAGATCAGAGAATGGCAGAGGTTAAAAGAGAGCAACAGTGCCATCTGAGGTAAGAACAGCACAAGTAAGACCTGAAGTTAAGATTACAAGTAGTACATCCTCAGAGTGTATAAACCATCCATTTGTGAAGCATTTAAGGATAACCCCCCCCCCCCACACACACACACACACACACCTCATTTGTGGTAATGTCTGAGGTTCTACCATGGACTCTGTAACTTGGTTACCTTGGTTACTTTGTTTCAAGCCATTCTAGCGTGGTATAGAAAATCTGCAGGAAGACTCAGCTCCATTTGTGCCAGTTCTCATTAAAATTCAATGAGCTGAGCTACTTGATTCTGATTGGCTAACAGCTAGCCAATGAGAGCCTGGCTATCAGCATCCAGCGCAACTGGGCAAGCTCATGAACAGTAATGAGCTCATGCAACATGACGTCAGACTGACCAGCTGTTGTAATTGGCCTGATTTCTCCTCTTATTTCTTTTCAAGGCCCAGAGCTGACAGAGGAGGTAGCAGTTCATCTTCACATCCATGATATAACACAAACACATATGGACCTGACATATTTCAAAAAACGCAAGTAAAAACAGTTTTCTGTGGCAGGACACCTTTAAAGAAGCAAATATTTACTGAGTTTAACCAACAGTAGCCTACAAAGTAAATATGCTGACACCAATGACATCTTTTAAAATAATTTTTAAAAAGCAAGAAGATAAAGGTGGAAAAATGGGTTCTGAAGTTGCATCATTGTCATCCGCTGAGATAGGTTGACTTCTTACAGGCTGCAGTGCAACAAACACTAGGACCAACTTAGTGTACAACATTCAACAACAAAAATCTTTTCAAGAAATCAGCAATCCTCCTGTTTCCTTCTCAGGCTATGGTCAGCGCCTCCTACGGAAACGCAGTCTCCAGCCGTTTGTGCTTAAGTTAAGAGGGCCAGTGACACAGCTGACAGTATCTTGGCAGCGCTCTTGCACTGCCTTTCAATTTCCAATTCATGAGGAACTCTGTGCAGTCATGTTGTGTGAGTGGGAGTGCTGTCTCTTTGAGCGCAATAAAAGAGTATGGAACAATAAAAGAAAGGGAAGACTAGGACAGCACTCAGTGAAGCTGAGTAGAAGGACTTTAGAACAAGTCATAAGATCTGAGATTTCAGTTCATTTTTCCCTAATTTGATGACTATTGAACCTATCAAGGAGAGAGAGAGTGTAAAAGCTCTTGCAGCTCTTTTTTTGGGCTTTGCAGTACATACTAAATTAGCAAAACTTCTCATTCTACATATGAAGAAATTCTCATTATATACGTATATAAGGTAATCAACCCGTTCTCAGTCCCAAATCGAAAAATACTGGCGCTTAGTCCGTGTCTCTCAACACAGATACCCATGCAAAAATCACCATTTAGTGTCTGTATGGGCCGCACCGGCCTAGAGTTCAGACCAAGCATTTCTAAATATGACAGCAAAGGGCTGGACGCGAGTCCAAGGAGGGTCAAAAAGTGACACCAAGAGTCCCAACCAAGCACGTCTAATTATGACGTTAAAGTAGATTTTTGCGTCAATGACCATGCGTCGCTTTTTGACACGATGGCAGTGAGAATGTGTTGAGGTAGTTTGGACAGCACTCACACGATTAATAATTGGTATTGCCACGGAGATGTTTGGGGCAGGATGCCCTTCTTCAGGCAACCTCAAACAATACGACACAGTGGGGTTAATTAAAAACACAACCAGCACAACTACATCCCAACAGAGGGAGCCACAACATATCCATAGACAGTAGGTTACCAAGTCAGAATGAGAAAATGAAGAAAATACAATATAAAATAAACATGAAGCACGAATTAAATAAAAAAAAATCAGCAATTGATAAGAAACAGGCAGATGAAATCTCCTCATTCATACCATTGGGAATGAGGGCATAGAAATTCTCAGTCACATCTCTGTTTACATTCAGCACTATATTTAAATTGCCTGGTCTTCCATGCCTAGAAGTCTAAAAAGTTCCGTAGCTAATTGGAATGGTCCTCTTGAATACATATTTTTAATAAAAATCTGGTTTGACGTAGGTTGTTATTGAAATAAAAACTATATGGCTCACCGGCTAAATCCCCCTAGAGAGCAGCACGAAGAAAAACGAAGGGATAAATATTTTACATACAATATATTCTCTCCTTATCGCTTCTGCACAGATGGCAAACAAAATTTAATCCCAAAAAAGAATTGTCAATCCTCTCAGAAGCATGAAAGGAGAAAGTAAAAGGGGAGATGTGAGATTGGGAGGTGAAACTGTAACCGTAAGCAAACAGCTTCCCCACTCTCCTCCATGTGTGCTTTCTGACAGTAATGTGCGGTTCATTAAAAATACATGACACTTGTTGCTCCACAATTAGATGTCGCCCATTGACTTTGTTTACACTGTGGATCAATTGAGTTAATGTTTAATGCTATGTCATCAGTAGCTTTTCATCCAGGAGTACAACCCACATCTCTTTCAACATGCAGTCACTGTAGAGATCAACAGTAGCTGCTAATGACTCGCATGCACTTCAACTGAAGATGTTCCTCAAAGTCTGCTTTTAAAATATATCAAAACAACATTGTCATCATATGCATATCTTAATGTTTTGTGGGCTTGGTTGACAAAATCTAAAGAATGTGATGGGATTTTTTTCAAGAACTTCACAAGATAAAACTTAATTGCAATTAGGGTTGGGTACCAAGACCTGGTGCTAGTACATCACCGTTACCTAAACAAACAACGGACCAAATAGCAACGCAGATTTAGGTTTTCCTTATTTCGGTGCCACTTATAGGCCTGCGCTGCTCTCTGATGCTCCGAAAGGGACGTTAGAGGCAACAGAAGCATTCATTTGGCAGCAGGTAACGGTAACGTTAGCCTACCGTTGGCTAGTAACGGGCTGACAGCTAAACGGTGTAAAGCGATACTGTATTTCACTGTTAGCACTGAAGCGGTTGCCTGCCAATCGGAAGGTTGGTGTTTCAATCCCTGGCCCTGCTGTCCAATCTCGAAGTGTTCTTGGGCAAGAAAAAATTAAAATGTCACCAAAGGGATGCGCAGAGCGTTAAAAAGTGACGGCAAGGGCTCTTGACCAAGTATCAGTATGTTGATGAAGTTGGGAGTGATAACGTGTTGGTCCCATGGGCTCACAGGTAACTCTTTTCATGTTCCGATTTTGCTAACCTGCCATCCAAGGTTGATGTAGTGAGGTAATAATTCAAGACAATGTGTGTTCATTTACGAGCAGGGGAACTGTCCCTCATTTCACCTTGTCCATTAGCTCATTGGCACTGCATAGTCCGTCTTTCTTGATACTTTCTCTTTCTAAATCTCTTGTCTTCACTCCATCCTGACCACGTCACATCATTTAATGACATTATAAATTTACATTTACATTATAAACAGGCTGCCGCAAGGGTCTCGGATTTGATGAAACATTTTTATGAAGCAGTAGTCCCAAATCCCCAAAAAGATCACAAAAACACAAATGAGATAAAATGAAATAAATTGCTGTACTTTGAACAGAAAAGTAAGAATAAAATAAAAGATAATTCACTTCACAGCTTTAATTTCTGTCCCCGAGTCCCTGAGTAGAAGTATTTTTGTTAATACACATCTGTGTATAGTTAATAGGGCTTGGTATCGAATTCGACTTTTTGGGCACCGACCAAATTGCCTCTAAAGTTTTTAGAATCGAAAAAAGCCTCAACATTCAATACCCAATTTCAACACCTAAAGAGTAAATCTCAACAGCGTCAGTGAGGCAATAAGCATGCAGCATGCTTCTACAAAGATCTCATAAAGCTGCCGATTGGCTGTCAACGTTATACGTTGTAGAGACACAGGAAAACTCTACACAGAGACAAGACTCACGTAGTTGGAGCTGGAAAATAAATAAAGATTTGTGTAATTTCTTTTTGTTAAAATGGATTTCATAAAATTGCTATCAAAAATCGCATTGTTTAAGAACCGGTATCAAAGTCACAGTATTGGTATTTGTACCTACTGTACCTGTACTGCATCGGTACCTATCCTTGTGGATTGGTACATTTCCAGGTGTTTCTATATTGATAACTACATATTGTAAAACAGCACTTTAACCAAGCAGGGCTCAGCCCTCACTACTGTGGCTGAGAGTCCTACAGGTTTCATTCTAATGGGGAGGGAGTGAGATCTAAAGTTACTGCTTGCAACTCAAGCCCAACTGTTGGTGCTTGATGTCAGAAAATAAGATATCGTACGAAAGTAGGAGACTGCCGACTGGTCAAAGAATGAAAGTCAAGATTAGGCTCCAAAATGACATTAGTTAAGATTAGGAAAAAGGATTAAAACACTCTCAAGGAACATGCATTTATTGGATGATTTTTTTCCGGGAATCAAACTATGCGCTCTCTGGCTTGAAAGTCCTGTGTTTGAACATCCAACCATCCACCGCCACCCCCCCACCATTAGTCGGCATGTTGAATTCTTACACAGCAGCAGACAATGGGGTGCATACAGCAAATAATGCCTGGAATGCTTACGAATTAGAGGGCTTAACTTAAGCATTTTGAACGAATGGTTCACGAGAACAGGCTGCAATGTCAGATGTCTCATAGCCTGTTTCCATTTGAATGATCTGTCGAAGCACCCCCGACAGCGTTATGGATTTTCCAAAACGCTATCCTAAAGTGGTATGGCATTGGTGAATGAAATGTGATGTTATGATTCATGTTTTAAAGAGTTAAATATGAGACAAAATTGTCTCTAAATGATTGTGGCAGCAGACGGAAAGGATTTAACTCTCTTTTATGCAAGAGTAATCTCGGAAACGATGGTTCTTGCAGAGCAATCCGAATAAATGAGGAAGAAAGGGTGTATTAAGTGTTGCCATGCTCTAAAATAAGGCAATGTTTTGCCAGATTTTCCATCGTATTTCATTGTAATTTTCTGCCGAGCATTGCTTTTGAAAAGCATAAACCAAAAGAATAAAATGTCAGTAATTAATGGTGTTAGACAACTACAATTACGTTAATGTGACTATTTCATAAATGTGAAAGGTGTGACTTTTAACTGAATGTTATACTAAATTCAATGAGAAGATGATATAATAAGTAAGCATGCTTATAATATTCCAGACTGGGTCTAGAATACTAAATAATTCAAAAGTGAATTATTATCACTAATGTGCATTGGAGTGGAACAATGTTTATGAATCCATCCCTCTCCTGCTATTGACATTTATTACGTTCCACTGTGATGAGTACACGTGATTTCTGTAGCAATAAAAGTAAGCTTCAAGATTCATATGTACTACAGAAATGGTACTAACCTACTACTATAATTCCTAAATAACTACCTCTATAACAAACTGTCCGGCTTCGGGCTTGGACCCAACTGCAGGAAGGAGAGGAGTGAACAGCAGTTTCAATAAATAATAATTTAATGATAACACAAAGTCGTACAAAAGCTGAGCAGGTGAGTAATCCAGAGAAAAACAGGAACACGGAAGGAACAGTGAACAAATCGTCTCGGGTTACGTATGTAACCCTTGCTCCCGAGATAGGGAACGAGACACTGCGTCGGTTACGACAATATGGGAACGCCTTTAGGCATGACAAGGCTGAATGCGAATGAAAACTACTCCAATCCTATTGGTCCTAATGAGAACGGTAGCATGTGACGGCATAACCGCAAGGGCATATATGCACACCGGCACATAAATCATTAGCTATATCTATGAAGCAAGGCACTCCAGGCGGGGCGAGGCACGGCGAACCGACGCAGTGTCTCGTTCCCTATCTCGGGAACAAGGGTTACATACGTAACCCGAGACGTTCCGAGGGAACTCGAACTGCGTCGGTTACGACACTATGGGAACAAGATACCCACTAACCCGCGTCGAAACCCCGCCTGCCCTAGCGTGCAAGCAACCTGTGGGCACGACTAGGAGGAGAGCACCCGGGTGCCGGGTGCGGAGGGAAGGTCCAGACTATAGAACCTGAAGAAGGTGTGAGGAGTGGCCCAGCCAGCCGCATCACAAACCCCTGGAGAGACGCTCCAGAGAGGAGAGCCGTGGAGGGCGCCATGCCTCTCGTGGAGTGAGCCCGCACTTCCTTCACCGGGAGGACCTCAGAGTGAAGACACTCAGTGCTCTGACAGGGCAGAGCAAATGGAGCCTCCCGTCCTCTGCCGTCACATGAGGTGGAGGATGAAACGCCTGCAGCACCACAGGCCACATGACAGTGGACTGCACCTCGGGAACGTAGCCCGGAATGGGGTGCAGGATGGCCCTCACATTACCCGGGGCAAACTCCAGGCATCGGGAAGCAACCGAAAGAGCCTGGAGGTCCCCCACCCTCCTCAGAGAGGTGATAGCAAGGAGCAAGGCCATCTTCAGGGTCAGGAACTTGGCCTCAGCCGACTCCAAGGGTTCAAAGGGGGCCTCAGCCAAAGCTTCGAAAACCACCGCCAGATCCCAGGTGGGGATCCTAGGGCGAGTCGCAGGTCTCATCCTCCGGGTCCCACGGAGGAACCGCACGACCAGGGGAAGCCTCCCCAGAGACCCAACCCTCAAAGGGGCATGGAAAGCTGAAATGGCAGCCACGTAAACCTTGAGGGTGGATGGGGAAAGGCCCGCAGAGAAGCGGTCCTGCAGAAACTCCAGCACCTGAACCACTGGGCAGATAACTGGGTCCAGCATGCGTCCACTGCACCAGGCAGAGAAGACGTTCCACTTCAGGCCATACATCCTCCGTGTAGACGGGGCGCTGGAGCTAAGGAGAGTCTCGACCGCTCCTGCCGTCAGGCCCGCCTCTAGATACTGGGCCCCCTCAAGGGCCAGACCCACAGCCGCCACAGGGCGGGGCAAGGGTGAAGAACCCGGCCCCCTGCCCGGGACAGCAGTTCCCTCCACACGGTTCGGCCAGAACGGCGCTACAAGAAGCAGGCGGATGCCCTCCTGACGGACCCTCTCCAGGATCCCCGGGAGCAGAGCGACTGGGGGAAAAGCGTACAGACGCAGCCTCGGCCACTCTCGCACCATGGCGTCCAGCCCTAGCGGGGCCGGGGGCGTCAGGGAGAACCACAGAGGACAGTGCGTAGTCTCTTGAGACGCAAACAAGTCCATGTCTATAGGGCCGAACCTTGCGCACAAGGACTCCACTAACTCGGGGTGGAGCCGCCATTCCCCGGGCCTCAGCCCCTGTCTCGACAGCAGGTCTGCACCCAGATTCTGAAGCCCAGGGATAAACATCGCCCGAGAGAGAGCAGTCTCGCTGGGACCACAGGAGGATCTGATGCGCCAGTCTGCAGAGAGGCGCGAGCGCAGACCCCCCTGGTGATTCAGATAGGCCACCACAGCTGTATTGTCGGACCTGACCAGCACGTGGCGACCCAGGAGTGCAGGCAGGAAGCTCCTCAGAGCCCGGAACACGGCCAGCATCTCGAGGCAATAGATGTGCCATGACGAGTGATGCTCCTGCCAAACCCCTTTGCAGAGCAGTCGTCCATGACCGCGCCCCACCCGGTGAGGAAGCGTCTGTCGAAAGCGATCACACGGCGACAGGGCGCCCCCAGCGCGGGTCCTTGGGACAGGAACCAAGGCTTTGTCCACACTGATAGGGCACGAAGACATGTGTGCGTAACCCGTATCGGGCGGAACGGGTTTCCCCTCGGGGAGAACCCCTTGGATTTCAGCCACCACTGCAGGGCCCTCATGTGCAGAAGACCAGAAGGCATCACGCTGGAAGCAGCCGCCATGAGGCCCAACACCCTTTGGAAGTGTTTCACTGTGATGGCGCGGTCCAGCCTCACACTCTTCACCGTGGCCAGAACGGACTCGACCCGAGCCGGAGACAAACGTGCCAGCATTGTCATCGGACCCGACCAGCACGAGACGACCCAGGAGTGCAGGCAGGAAGCTCCTCAGAGCCCGGAACACGGCCAGCATCCCGAGGCAATTAATGTGCCATGACGAGTGATGCCCCTGCCAAACACCCCTCGCAGAGTGGTCGTCCATGACCGCGCCCCACCCAGTGAGGGAAACGCCTGTCGAAACGATCACACGGCAACAGGGCACCCCCAGCGCGGGTCCTTGGGACAGGAACCAAGGCTTCGTCTACACCGGTAGGGCACGAAGACATGTGTGCGTAACCCGTATCGGGCGGAACGGGTTTTCCCTCGGGGAGAACCCCTTGGATTTCAGCCACCACTGCAGGCCCCTCATGTGCAGAAGACCAGAAGGTAACACGCTGGAAGCAGCCACCATGAGGCCCAACACCCTTTGAAAGGGCTTCACCGTGATGGCATGGCCCAGCCTCACACTCTTCACCGTGGCCAGAACGGACTCGACACGAGCCGGAGACAGATGTGCCAGCAACGTCAACGAGTCCCACACCACCCCTAAGAACACAGTCCTTTGGGAGGGTGCCAGCACACTCTTTCCATCGTTGAGCCTCAGGCCCAAACAAAGAAGATGAGCGAGGACGAAATCTCGATGCCGAACCGCCAACTCCCAAGACTGAGCCAGGATAAGCCAGTCGTCGATGCAATGCGGACCCAGATGCCCTGGAGCCGCAGAGGGGCCAGCGCCGCATCCATACACTTGGTGAAAGTGCGAGGGGAGAGTGCCAGGCCGAAGGAAAGAACCCGATAATGGTATGCCACGCCCCCAAAGGCAAACCTCAGGAACTTCCTGTGGGAAGGACAAAAGGAGATGTGGCAGCATGCGTCCCTCAGATCCATGGTGACAAACCAGTCCATAGACCGGACGTGACACATGATGGCAGGGATGGTGAGCATCTTGAACTTGTATCTCCTCAGAGACCAGTCCAGAACGCGCAGATCCAGAATAGGGCGCTGCCTTCCGTCCCTCACGGGAACCAGGAAGTACCGGCTGTAGAAACCGGACCCGCTGGCTGGCGGGGGAACGAGATCCACGGCCCCCTTCCGCACTTCCTGTCCCAGCACCAGGTCCTGGTCCGGGCGCACCACAGTCCGGACCACCCCTGTGAAGCCGGGGGGGCGGACCCGGAACTGCAGCGATGTGCGATGACGGTGCGCAGAACCCACGGGGATATGTCCTCCAAACCCCGGCAAGCTTCTGCGAAATCCGCCAGCGAAACCAACCGCTCGGGGCTGGTGGCCGGTGCGACGTGCCAATCTCGGAAGAGTTCCTGATGCGGGCCGCCAAGAAGAACCCGCCGACGATCCGCAGTCCGGGAGCCGAACCTCCGGCCAACCGCCACCCCTTGGGGCAGGCAGAGTGGAGAAGGCTCGGCGCCGGCTAGCGCGTCCCGAGCGCACCGGCGGCGGGACACAATGCAAGCGGCCGCCCAGGAGGGGACCTCAGTCGGCCTCCGGGGGCTAAACACATAGACAGGACCTCCGCGCCATGCCCCTCCGCGACTGGATGACGTCCCTCAGGTCCGACCCGTTGGGGAGGAGTGCGCGGGAGCGCTGCCCCGCGTCCCAAGCCGCTCAAGGGGGACCGCGAGAAGCCACACAGCGTCTCTGGCGCTGTCACCCAACATGGTACCGTCGGCAGCGCCGGCTGGCCGAAAGACGACGTCAGCTGGGGTGAGAAGTAACACGCCAGAGCGTCGTCAACCCGCAGACTCGTCCCGTAGCCGCAGTCCTTATTCCCCGCCACATTGCCAAAACTCCAGCAGCTGGGGAGTAGAAAGCCGGGCAGAGTAAGGCTTCTCCCACGATTTGCACAACTCACCGTGCAAAACCGGGAAAAAACGGCAAGAATCGGCGCGGGGGCACGGAGTGGAAGGAAGCGTTCAAGCTCCCTGCAGCCTGTGGCATATCCAGTCCGAGTTTTGCCACAGACCGCCACATCCAACAGTTCAACACAGTCCGGCGCGGCGCTCCTCAGATGACGTCGGTGCGACACCCGGAAGTCCTCACCCTCCTCCACGACGCCAAGCACATCCAGCTCCTCAGAGCCACAGTGCGGCCGCCTCTCCAGCCTGCGTCCCCGAGAAACGAGGACCAGGGGAGTCGGAATCGGCAGACGAAGGACGAGAAAGGGCCACAGCCGTCTCGGAACCCTCCAGCAGATCCCGCCGCGATCCCCATGACCGGAACCGCCGAGCTGCCTCAGCGACCGCGGGGTCCGAGCCACGGGGAGCGCATCTGGCCGTCCGCGGAAAAGAGGGCCACGCGGGACCGCAGTACCCGCATGGGCAGGGCCACGCAATGGTCACACACAGCCCCCTTGAGAGCTGCCGTGACGTGCGACAGGCCCAAACGAGCAACACACAGTTCGTGCGAGTCACCTACCGTGACGAAACGTGGGCAGGGAGACACATATCTCCGGAACCGGTACTTATCGCTCGGACATGATTTGAGGTGAGTAGGATACAGGAGCCTTTCAATACCAACATCAACCAAGGTGCCTGCTGAATAGAAAAAAGCTAATGAGCTATGTGCCGGTGTGCATACATGCCCCTGCGGTTATGCCGTCACATGCTACCGTTCTCACTAGGACCAATAGGATTGGAGTAGTTTTCATTCGCATTCAGCCCTGTCATGCCTAAAGGCGTTCCCATAGTGTCGTAACCGACGCAGTTCAAGTTCCCCTCGAAGGGGAACCAGGAACACAAAATACAAAGGAAGGCAGGCTGAAACACTACAAAAAAGATGGAAAACGATGACAAACCAACAACAACACACAGAAAGCACATAGTCTATATACACAAGTAAATGAGGGTGAAACAAGGGATGGGGAAGAGGTGAAACACATCAAGGCAGACAATCACACAGGAAGTAAAACAAGACATGACGTGGGAAACAACTAAGCAGGAAACATGCACAAAGTAAAACACAGAAGATAGAAACATGGGACGTAAAACAATAAGGAAACTGAGAAGAACTTAAAGGTTCCATGGCATGAAAATTTCACTTTATGAGGTTTTATTAACATTAATATGAGTTCCCCCAGCCTGCCTATGGTCCCCCAGTGGCTAGAAATGGTGATGGTTATCCTGCCTTTGAGAAAATAAAAGCTTAGATGAGCCAGTCTGGAATCTTCCCCTTTTAAGGTCATAAGGGGCAAGGTTACTTCCCCTTTCTCTGCTTTGCCTGCCCAGAGAATTTGGCCCGCCCATGAGAGAGCAACATCATGGCTTTCAAACGAGTAAAGTGGCAGTTGGTCAAGGTCAAACCCCCAGCCCCCCAAACGCTACAGACTCAGAAATGGCACATACTAAGGAAAGCTCATTGTGGGACTGGCTCTAGTGGCTGGAATTCTGCACCAAGGCTGAATTTACGGAAAGAAACTTCAGATACAGTAATAGGGGACCACTAAGGTCTATATAAAAGAGACTTCAGATACAGTAATAGGGGACCACTAAGGTCTATATAAAAGAGACTTCAGATACAGTATTAGGGGACCACTAAGGCCTATATAAAAGAGATTTCAGATAGAGTATTAGGGGACCACTAAGGCCTATATGAAAGAGACTTCAGATACAGTATTAGGGAACCACTAAGGTCTATTTAAAAGAGACTTCAGATACAGTATTATTGGACCCCTAAGGTCTACATAAAAGAGACTTCATATACAGTATTAGGGGACCACTAAGATCTATATAAAAGAGACTTCAGCTACAGTATTAGGGTACCACTAAGGTCTATATAAAAGAGACTTCAGATACAGTATTAGGGACCACTAAGGTCTATATAAAACACCCACAGAGCACCATGTCATGGGACCTTTAACACAATAAAACAGGAGAAAACTACAACAGAAACCCACAATCGTGACACATTATACATACTTTTAATTAAAAAAAAATATATATATATATATATATATATATATATATATATATATATAAAGGTCAGTAAAAGCTGGTCTAAAAAATCTACATCCTTAACCTATAAGGAGATACATTACATCAAACAATTGACCCAGTCATTCATGACACAGCACGTCTTATGTAGTAATAAGTGATATCTAATTGCATAAATTAATTGTAATTGTAAAAACTCTTCTGACACAAATCAACTGAATGCAAATATTGCCCACTATCAGAAATGAATATGAACATGCCCCTGTGCAATGAATAAGGGTTCATGAGTTCCATCTCTGTGTTGAACAAAGCAGATAAACAAGCACTGTGATGACCTGATTGAGAAAAAACCAAACGCTTGAGCTGCCTAATGTCTCATCCTAATCACCATGATGTATTAGGCCTCGCCAGTTATGCTGATGGGACCATTAATTAACCCAATCCATGCATTCATTAGGAAACAGTTCTGTGTCAAAATACTTGTCTCCTTGTAGCATGTGGGTGGAATAAATCTGCTCTCAGCGTCTTGAAGCACTACAGTGGTTTTGCACCAGGATGCATCTAAAATGTGCTCATCACATTATGACAGACATAGAGAGATGCCACCATGCCATGTCATGCATCATGGGGTGGAGGATGGTGAATGGACAGGTTATTAAGGGAAGAGTAATCACTAGGCCTGACTGCTTAGTATTCAGCTAAAAGGACTAGGGTTGGGTATCGTTTGGCTTTTCATCTGATATCGTTGCTAAAGTGATATTTAAAAAAAACAAAGAGCACAAAACAACTGTCTGCGACTGTTTTTGCTAAGGCCATATGGTCAAAACAAAATCATTTATTAATGATATAATAACTATAACCTATAACAATAAGTTTATTTCACCAGTAAATTGTTGTTCACCCTTGTGATGTCTTCCCGTCAAAATTTAAAATCAACCCTTTTGTTGATGCTTTTAATCAATGCAACTGAATTACATTCCCGCTTTTGTAAATATTTTGCGCATTTAATAAGGGTAAAATGATCTGCAAACAGATTGTACCTTTCACATCAAGCAAGGAAGTCTAGCATGCTACGGTGCACTGCTCATTTCCCTCCTAGTTAAAAAGATTATAAATCATCAACACGCACTAACTATCCCGGCTATTTTATCCCACGCCTCGTTCTTTTTTAACTGGTCCCTATACGCAAACAACGTCATCTCATAAATGACAGGAAACCCAGCAACGGCCATAATGAGCTTCTCCTCCATTTCTTCGGAACAAATGTTAGGAACAGAAGTAGGGTCCAGGTTGAAAAATGCCAAAGTGACCCTTTAAGACAGCATTTCTCTCTAGTCTCTCAGCCATTTTGAGGAGGTACTTATGTTTCCTGGGAGGAGGCAGTGCCTTTAGGGCAAAAGTCAGGGAACAAAAGTCTACTTTTCCACAAATTACATGAGAGACTGTAAAATGATTGCCTGAAGCCTTCCTGTGGCTATGTTTATAGGAATTGGGTAAATCCCCCTGCCCAGAGGATACGCACCATTCAACCGTATATATACACACAGTACTTTTTTACTGAGGAAGGTCTGGCCTAGTCCACACAGCTTTCCAGGATGGGAGAAAAACGTGCTCTGGTTTATTGGCATTTCTTTAAACCAATCACAATCCTCATGGGAGGCACAAAGAGCGTCACACGGAGCAACGCCTCTGCAAAATACAGTATCGTCAGGAACTAAGTTGTTTTTGGTGGAACATGTGTAGGTTCAAAAATAGTTTTACTTGTGCGAGAGAAAACTCCAATTGGACAGATAGTCTAGCTAGCTGTCTGGATTCACCCTGCAGAGATCTGAGGACCAGGTAACCATAGTCCAACGCAAACACAAAGAAATAGGAAGGTGATGGATATCCGGCCAAAAAGAAGGACATACAGCAGAATTTCCGACGGCAACGGGGCAATCCCTGAATTTGAAGGTCGTGGACTAGGGGACTTTGTATACGTAATTACAAAAATGTGGTTGATTGTTTATCTGATATCATTGTTTTCTGTTGGAATACTTAAAATGCAATCTCCACTCAGTGCCATATGTGCACATCTTTATTTTATTTTCATAATTTTTTAAGGTTATGTTTTGGCATTCACAGGCAGGCACTCAACGATGGTAGTTACATCACATAAACAAAGCATCACTTCCAGTAATAAGATAACGCCCTGTGTTGTACAGTGCAAAGCAGCGGAGCTAAAGTGAATTGTATCATGGCACTGTGTGAAGGACATGCAGTGTGAGACACATTAAATAGATTGCTCACACTTATGTCCCTGGCTTATCGCCATTCACTTTCACCGAGCGCTGGCTGAAGGAATGAATGAGGATGAGTTGGTTTTAGACTGCGGCCATCTGGACTGCCTCCCAAAGGTAGAACTGCTAAGTCATGGTTGAGATTTGGAGGGAATGACACATGACTTTGTTTCAGTATTATTATCCATGAAGACAGAAAAAAAATAAAGTTCACCAAAGTGCTCAAACTGCAAAAGAATGAATAAATATCAAAAATATAACCGCAATGGCCAAAAATATGGAGACTTCCTACATCTACTCACAATGCAAAATTACCAAAATGTGTGAACAGAGTAAAAAATATATATCGGAATACACATTTTTAAATCAGCTGCACGATTATTCCTCAGATTCATTTATTTGCAGTTATTCACATAACTTTAAAACAATACCTGCTATATGTGTTGCAAATGTATTTAGAATAGTTATGTGTCATGTATGACATGCACAGTGCCAAAAACAGATCACTAAATGTTAATAATTTAGTATGGAAAGTGTTTCACAGTGCCAGTGAGGTGAGCCCATTCAGCACCTTGTGTATCACACATTCTTTCTCCTATTGTATTATGCTTTGACATTTTCCCAAACAGTTATTCTTGGATTGCTAATCTATGTTGCTGGTTAATTTAACATGCTGCAAATTCATGAAAAAAAGTGTCCATGTGTCACTTGTAGAAACTGAGACAACATGTAGTACTGGAAACAGATTTAAATAGAGAAAAAGCAAATGTATGCATAATACCACTATACTTAACGTTCTTCATTCTAACCCCAACCGGTCGTCAGACACCGCCTACCAAGAGCCTGGGTCTGTCCCAGGTTTCTGCCTAAAAGGAAGTTTTTTCTCGCCACTGTCGCACTGTTGCTTGCTCTGGAGGGAACTACTAGAACTGTTGGGTCCTTGTAAATTATGGAGTGTGGTCTAGACCTACTCTATCTGTAAAGTGCCTCGAGATAACTCTTGTTATGAATTGATACTATAAATAAAATTGAATTGAATTGAAATATTTAAACACATCACATAATAACACATCACATAATGAAAACTCATATTCTTACTGTAGTTGACGCATATAAATGGTGAATACAAAAAGGATAAGTTTAAATGACATGTACAGAGCTTTTCATTTTCATTTACTTTCTAGCCGCACCTTCTGTTGCAAAAATAAATCTTTAAATTATAAATGACAAATCCAAAGCGACATACAACTTGTACAGCAGCTAAATGAAATCTAAGATGCTGTCTAACAGAATATAATGGGGATGAAATGAACACGCAATCAAAGACGACATGAAAGTGCAACCAGTATTCTAAACATGCCATGTAGCTGTCATAAAGCGTCACACTTGTCAGGTAAAGTATTACCTTGTAGTTCCTTTATTTATTGCTCACCTGCTCTGTGAGCTGTTGACAGGTGAAGGAGACAGAAGAGCTACTGTGTCAATCAGACGTGCACCAGGAGTTCAAAACTCAGAGCCCTTAAATAAAACTAACAATACAATCAAGACAGAGACAGAAGCAGTAGCTAAACTCTCATGTGTGCATGCTAGCATTGGAGAAATCCATTCATTACTGCTGGAAAAGCTTGCAAGAGAACCAGTGGGGGTGTTAATCATCGTCTATGACAGATCATTATTCACAGCAACAGCTAGCTAGCTGTGCTAACTATGAGATTGCACTCCTATTTTGTTAGCTTCCATAATATGTGTAGCGTAGAAGTATGAATGTATTTACAAAACTATTTCACATTTTCAGTTTAATTGCAAAACTACTTAAAAAGGAATACTCAAGTGGGTATTGCACTTCCTTAAGCCTGAGGTCAAAATAAAAATAAAAATTCTGAAAATTCTTCTTGGCAAGTTACTTAGTTACCCAGTTACAAATTATAAAAGTAAATAGTAGTAGCAGCATTACTTTCAAGTAAATTGTTAAATGCTCAAATGTGACCCCCCCCTCCACCCTTCTTTAATGGAACTTAAAATGCATGTACCGGTTCAATTATTCATGATAAATCTGAATATTATAGTGACATATATGACTTATATGGACACTTATTACTATACATTATTAACATTAACAATGTACACATCTAAACAATGTTAATGTTGCTGTGGGACCAAGTGAGACTAGCTTCCAATCAAATGCCATGTATGTACAGTGGGGGAAATAAGTATTTGACCCCTTGCTGATTTTGCAGGTTTGCCCACTTACAAAGAATGCAACGATCTATAATTTTAATCATATGTACATTCTAACAGTGAAAGACAGAATCCCAAAGAAAATTCCAGAAAATCACATCATATGAATTTATTAAAATTGATAACCATCTGATGAGGAAAAACAAGTATTTGACCCCTGGACAAACAGCATGTTAATATTTTGTAGAAAAGCCATTATTGGCCAGCACAGATGTCAAACGGTTTTTATAGTTGGTGACAAGGTTTGTGCACATTTCGGCAGGGACGTTGGCCCACTCCTCCCTGCAGACAGCCTCCAAATCATTCAGGTTCCGAGGTTGTCGCCTGGCAACTCGAATTTTAAGCTCCCTCCAAAGATTTTCAATTGGATTCAGGTCTGGAGACTGGCTAGGCCACTCCAGAACCTTGATGTGCTTCTTCTTCAGCCACTCTTTTGTTGCTTTGGCGGTGTGCTTAGGGTCGTTGTCGTGCTGAAACACCCATCCTCGACCCATCTTCAGCTCTCTCACTGAGGGAAGGAGATGTTGGTCCAGAATTCCACGATACATGGCCCCGTCCATCCTCCCCTCAATACGATGGAGTTGTCCCGTCCCCTTGGCTGAAAAGCACCCCCAAAGCATGATGTTGCCACCACCATGCTTGACGGTGGGGATGGTGTTCTTTGGGTTGTACTTGGTGTTCTTTGCCCTCCAAACACGACGAGTTGAGTTGAGGCCAAAAGTTCTATTTTGGTCTCATCTGACCACATCACCTTCTTCCAGGCCTCTTCTGAGTCGTCCAGGTGGTGAATGGCGAACTTCATGCGGGCCTGTACATGTTTCTTCTTGAGCAGGGGGACCTTGCGTGCGCTGCAGGATTTCAATCCATGACGGCGTAGTGTGTTACCAACCGTTTCTTTTGTAACTGTGGTTCCAGCTGCCTTCAGTTGATTCATCAGTTCCCCCCCTTGTGGTTTTGGGATGATTCCTCACCGTTCGCATGATCAGAGACACCCCACGAGGCGAGATCTTGTGTGGAGGCCCAGACCGAGGGAGGTTGGCGGTGGTGTGGTGCTTCTTCCATTTCCTGATAACTGCACCGACAGTTGATCTTTTCTCTCCAAGTTGCTTTCCGATTCTCTTGTAGCCCATCCCAGCCTTGTGCAGATCTACAATCTTGTCCCTGATGTCCGTAGAAAGCTCTTTGGTCTTGCCCATGGTGGTGATGTTGGATGCTGGTTGTTTGGGTGTTGACAGGTGTCTTTTATACAGGTAACGAGGTGAGGCAGGTGTATTTGATGTAGATAATTGGTTGGGATTGGGGCTGTGTCTTAAAGAAAGACTAACTGGCTTGTAGGAGCCAGAATACTTGCTGTTTGGTAGGGGGTCATATACTTGTTTTTCCTCATCAGATGGTTATCAATTTTTATAAATTCATATGATGTGATTTTCTGGAATTTTCTTTGGGATTCTGTCATTCACTGTTAGAATGTACATATGATTAAAATTATAGATCGTTGCATTCTTTGTAAGTGGGCAAACCTGCAAAATCAGCAAGGGGTCAAATACTTATTTCCCCCACTGTAAATGACATGAAGAGATTGTGGCGCCCGTATGAGACCTAATCAACCGGTGTCCGTTTTTCGAGCTAGAAGACTAACGTTAGGCTACTGAATGAGACTGAGTGACCATGGCTGCCGCACGAGTAATGTAGTCAAACAGTAATGGTACAAGGTACTTGTAAAGGTACAAGTAGGCTACATTGAACGAGGCCGAATGTAACCGTGTAACCAGGCTACTGAACGAGACCGTAACCGTGCCTAATGCATGAGTCTAATGTAATGAAAAGGGTGTCTAGGTTCTCTGCAAGTCTGAGTTATCAATCGATCCCAGAAGCCTTTATGTCTCGTGAGTCTAGTGTCGGTCAGTATAGGTGAATAGTAAACTGGGAGGTTCCGGACTGAAAGACATTTGCGATGCCATGCCAGGATGCCTATACTTGACCTACATTTGCTGACAGACCTGTCTTTGTTTGCACATTCAATTATTGCATGCATGAGATAATATGCTGCTGTATGAGGCAGTGCTGAGTCTGAGCTAGAACAAATACAATCCGTAAGATAGCATACAAGTATTCTGATTTGGGCCCGCCCTTTGAACAAAGAAAGACATGCCCTTTTCATTGCAGGCGATACTGCTAAGCAAGCCTGTTATAATCTTCTGGAAAGATAAGCTCGCGCGAGCTAATTTCCATTTTTAACCATTATTTATTCAGAGTGAGTTGGCTCAGCATACATGCTCCACTGCAGCAATGCCCTATTTACAGTTACACTGAAAAAGGTAAGTATGTGTGTAAATAAAACAGAGGGAAAGGATAGAATAATGAACAATGGAGGCACAGGTACAGAGAAAGAAATGGACAATTAGTGAAAATGGTCTCTAAATACAAAAGGATTTTCTAGGTGATTCTACCAACTATTTCATACAGACAGAACAGCAATAAAAGCAGTTCCTGGACTACAATATCCAAACTGGGGGTGTGCTGCAGAGACGTCCCGGCCTACAAATTGTATCTTAAGAAAAATTCTTTATTTTGTACAGATCCTCGCAAAAATCACAGTATAAATCATTTTCATGCTTTATATTTCAATATTTTTCAATGAAAATGAGAATCATGATACAAAAATGATCATCATGAATCATATTGCAATCGCAAAAATCCCTATTGGATAATTTCCTCATATCGTTCAGCCCTATTTGAGACCTTATTTATGAACAAAATTCTCCCAGCTTGATGTGAATGTGAATATGTTCTGGTTTCTTCTCTCTTCTGTGACATTAAACTGAATATCTTTGAGTTGAGGACAAATAATCAAGACATTTGAGGACGTCATCTTGGGCTTAGGGGAACACTGATCCACATTCTTCACCATGTTCTTCAGAGACCAAACAACTAATCCATTTATCCCAGAAATAATTGAGGTTTTATTCAACAATGAAAATAACACTTAGTTTCAGCCATTCTTCTCATTGGAGAATTGTTCATTGTTATCGCTATTATTATCATTAATGATATTATCTGTTGTAGTAAAAACATTGTAGTCTTGTAGCCTAGTTCCAAGGCACCCTGAACATTGTTTTAGTCATATGAAATATGCACTCACAATGCATGATATGTTCAAATATGTTTATTCTATTGACAATATCAAGCTCTTAGTGCTGGGTGGTATACCGGTCTATACTGTATTACTTTCCCGTATATGAATTTTAATGCTATATCGTCATACCGACGCTTTGCTGCAGAGAGCGCTGCAGCCGAAGAAATCGGTAACGGGAGCCCTGTTAACTGGTACCCATCTCACTCAGGGTAGTTTACCACAAATAATAACACACAAATAACTCTCTTTAACACAACAATTTGTGTTTTATCTTGTAACATGAAATACAATTGTGAAATACAATTTCTAACACTAATCATTTTATATTTCCAAATTTACACAGCCGAATGGTATGCTGGGTGACATTCAGGGCCGTCCTCAACTAAAGACATTCTTATTTGACCAACACTCCTACGACTTTGTCGACTAATCGATTAGTTGATTTAATTGACAGATGTGTAAAACTGAGTTTCGCTACAAAGAATCATGCAAAAGCACCACTTAAAAGCTTGTGTTTACCGGAGATGTGCTCAGAATTTCCTTGGAAATAAGTCATAAGAACAAAACCACCGATTAGTTGACTAATCGACTCACAAGGAGCAATCCTAGTAACATTATAGTTGCTAGCTAGCCAGGTAGCATAACTAAGCTAGGAGAGGCTCCGGGCGCTACTCCACATTCAAGAACAGAGTTAGAGGATGAAGGAAGGCCGGAGATACAACAGAACAACGTCTTCTCAAGAGAGGAGCCGTCTGCTGTTGCGGAGCTTTTTGTTTCTAAAAAAATCAGACATCATTTAGCCCGATACTTGGTTGCGCTAACGTTACTCGGCGGTGTAGCGTTGCTCAGCCGTGCTAACGTTAAAGACATGTCACTTCAAGAATGCAGCGGAGCAACATTATGAACGCAATAACAATCCACCTATGGTCCCGCTACAGATTGTTGAGAAGGACGGGTTCAGAGCAATGATTAAAACACCGGATTTAACATGTGTTACCTTGCTGAAATACGTCCGCCGTTCTACTAACGTTACTCTGAAGGAGGCTGACAGCGGAGCTACGTTCAGACGACAGCCTAACTTACCTGTGGCCAAGGTAGTGTTGATACAACTATCTTACAACTATGATACTTTGAAAGGGAAACAATGTTGTTTGTATGTGTATTCATTGGATTTAAGTCCATTCTACTACTTTACATGTATAATAAAAGATACTCTGCGTCTTTAAATGGATACCCTTACGGTTGTGTTCATGTTGCAGTTTGCTGTTTTATTTTGTATTCTTTTTTTTTCCCTTGCCATGTCTTGTTTTACTTCCTGCCTTGCGTTTTCCCGCTTTTGTCTGCCCCACCCTGATGTGTTTCACCTATTCCTGAGTCGTCGTGTCACCTGTTCGTTGTTTCACCCTTGATACCTTGTATTTAGTCTCTGTGTTGTCTTTGTCTTGTGACAGATCACTGTTTCTGTTTTGGATTTTGATTCTATCTCTGCATTTGGGTCCGACATTCTCTGATACCACTAGCAGATTTTCCCCCAACCCCTATTAGGCGCCCATTCATGCCCAGGGGAACATTGTCTCATAATTCGTCCATGACCACATCACTGCTCCAGTTTATCTCTCAAATGTAGCAGAGTCACATTTTGCTTGTTCTTGTCCTTGGGGGGGGGGGGCTTTAAATAAAAAGGAGGAAACACTTGTTTGGGGAGTATAAGATTTGTCCCCAAAGGAGCTGCAACGGGCTCAAAGCAATAGACATGGCTGAGATAATATCAACAAACCCAGTGCAACCAGTGTTTTTCCTGCAGTGTCCCAAACTGACACATGAAAATAGGCCAGTTAGACCCCCAGCACCCCACTTCCACCCACTGTTTTCACAGAGCTAAAAGAGAGCGAGGACACAGGCTGGCGGGACGTGGCCAGCAGCTCTTCTGATGATAATCGAGGCTCAGTGTCTGAGAAAGTGTATGAGCTTTGCTTAATTGAGCTGGACACAAAGCTAAGCCAGGGATAAAAGTACCCCTGTGAATAATATTAACACACTCACAGCTCCACACATCAGGCCAAATTTGCTGGAGCAATCACTTCCACTTGTCTTGTATAAACGTTTTCGCACAGCGTAAATGCAATAAATTAGATGGCGCAGACCAGAGTACTGCTGCACTTCCCCCGCCACTCCCCGCAACAACTACTGGAAATTAAAAGGGCTCATTTAAAGTATTAGGTTTGCTAATGGCTCGAACGTCTGAGACATTTTTTCCGTCTCGGGAGATTCATCGAGTAGCTAGCCCATATGGAGGAATCATTCGGTTCATTTATCAGCCCACTCTGGTCAAATTCCATTAAAGGCTGCGATGCTTATCTCTCAGATCACTTGGTCTTGTCTGATGAAAAGGAATAAAACTTTCAAATGGGAGACGTGAGACTCACAATGTCATCAAGAAAAAACATCCTTTTGCTGCTGAGGCAGTTATTAGAATGTACAGTAGACAATGCAAATAGGATTTTGTAACTTCCAAAAGACCTTTCATGCATTCTGAAGTATCAACAGAGAAACTTGTGCCTTTTGATAATATCCCGGAAACAGAGGACTTTGTTCTTCGGTTTCTAGCTCTGGGAAAGAAACAAAGTCATGTTCACTTATACAGACTGACTGAACTGCCTGCACTGTGATGAGAGGAATAACATATGCAATAGGATTTCTAGGTTTGCTGTTTAATAGTAAGTAGAGACTTGGATCAAATGTATATTTCTAAATTCTACCTTGTTTAATTTCAATATTTATGTTACAGAAAACTTTTCGAATCATACATAACAGCAAAAGGTTAGTCAAACTTTTCTCACAGGAGTGAACATGGCAGCATTTTATGGGTCTTACAATTAGATGCAAAAAAAAAAATCAAGGACGACCATTGAAACAACAATTACGTTGCACAGGTTGCTATGGTAATCCTCCGTGTATGTGAGGACACTGAGTATACCCAGCAAGTCAATAATAAGATGTCTATATCTAAACTATTTTTGGAACTATGGCTCACTTTTATTTATTTTTTTTTTAATAGTATTGACAGAAGACATTGCTTCCTGACTTTTTATTGTGTGTGTGTGTGTGTGTGTGCTACATGACACATGACGGACCAGCGAGTTAAATCGGCCGTCCGAGAGTAAACCAGGCAGGCACACGGACAGCCTGCACTCACTAGTGCACGCACAGTGCCCCCCCCCCCTCGACCAGACATCAACATGCAAACCACACATTCACATTTCTACTAATTTCCACTGTATTACTAATAAAGACTTTGATAATAGATGCAAATTCTGTGTCATATTTTATTTTGCACTTTTGAAGCTCCGACATAAAAGGTAAACCGACCAACGCTGTCATGACAGTACAAATATTAAAAACATAAATCAGCTCTAGCCTCCAATTACAACAAATTCAACTTTGTTTAGGCTACTACCCTTAGGGTTGGGTACCTTTCATATCTGAACCAATAATAGTCCCCATACCGGTACCTGAACTTTGTTTCGGTACCCAATGGTACTTTTTTCGGTACTTTCCCTCAGTTGTCCAAAATAATTGTTTCAGTTGTAAAAAATAATTCTTAAAAAACTTATTTATCATATTTCCTTAGGACCTTATGTTATTTTATTAGAATATTTTACACTCTAATGAAATTAATCCAAAATAAACCCCCTCCCTCTCTCCTCCCAAACCCATCCCTACAACCTATTAAATTGAATAATTATTAATTTCTTACTCACTGTAACTTCTATTCTTGTATTTGTATTATATTTTAGCCTGTTTTAATTGCTCTTTAATGTTTCATGTAAAGCACTTTGAGTTGCCTTGTTGCTGAAATGTACCAGAGAAATAAAGTTGCCGTGCCTTACAACCTCAGCCTGTCAGTCAGTCCCCAGGGCATATAAACCACTGAGGAAGTGTAACGTCAACAGCCTCGCGACCGCTTTTGCCTCACTCTTAATATCATATCACAGAAAAAGCTATCTGCGTGAAGTTTTGAAAAACTGGAACCACACATGAAACCACTTTATCGGCATTTCCGTGACTCACTGTGACTCCGACAGGCGTTAAAATATTTATGTCCGAGCCCAACACAGTTAAAATCTCATTTGTTTCTCATACTAATGACACACGTAGGCTACGTCTTTGTGTGGAAAGCTGGCTTTTTATTAAGCAACTGTAGGAAGGCATTCGGAAACAGATGAGTGCATCAGTGCACAGGGGCAACAAGCGCACGTTAATAAGCTGTTTAATTTAAAATGTTCAACGTGTTAGCCTTTCCTGCTTGCTTCGTTTCTGACCGTGATTAGAAAACCAGGAAGACCTGTTACCTCCAGGGCTGATGATATAAAATGAATGTTGTTGGGGTTAAAATCCCGTTTCTGGTGAGCAAATGAATGAACTTGGCTTTCAGTCTGGGGTTCGGACACCGCAATAAAACAACTTATTCCACAAACTCTGCTCCGGTTGCGTCTGCTTCCTCTTTTTCTATCTCATCTGTCCACTTTCCACACACACGCACTGAGCTCTCTTAAAGGAGCCGCAGCATCATTTTACCACAAATGCCTTTTCGCGCTCATGTGACCGAACCCTGCCCGAACCTCAATTCTAAATATCTGTCAATATCTGTAAATATCAAACAAGCCTCGCTAGCGAGTGTTTTTGCTAGTGGCACAAAATACGACAAGAACTCGAAGAGACATACCGAAACACCTAATGCTATAACGTTTTATTTGGCCAAAGACTTGATGCCCACCACACAGGAAGCTATCCCACAACTTTCTAAAAGGCGGTGCAGGCAGAGTTTGGAGTCGGATATGTTTCATTCACGACCGTTGGTGTAGCTGCCCTACAGCGCCATTTAGAAGTCTCACTGTTCACTATATTATTATGAATCTATGAATTGTTACAATGTATTTTCCCGTAACATAATTAATATTGATATCCTAATATTCACGATCAAAATCGCAATATTACATTTTGTCAATATAATGCAACCCTAAACCCCAATTTGTTGCATTTTTGTTTTCTAGTGTACACCAACTGGTATTGCTTTGAGGTAATATTCCTTCCATAATATAACAACCCCAGGCCGCAGAATGCAGAATGCACCTTTATTTTAACACCCCATTGTGTGTTAAAATAAAGTGTTGTCTCTTGTCTGTCTTTTTTCCTACCGGGACAAATGTCAGGACATCAGTTGTTACCTAATGTTGTTATCTAATGTCATTCAACTATATTCATGAAACATCTCGAAATAACTCAAAACAAACTGGTCTGAAAACTAGTGACGGCCAAATGGAACCTCATGAAGCTTTCTGAACTATTTTCTTTATTTTTTGAGCCCACTAGATGGCGATCTCTGTTCAACAAAGGGTTGAAAGCACACTGAGTTGTCATTCCTTGAGCCATTTTTCTTTAAAACTAAGCTTGCCATGTAGCGTCATGATGCTTCATTAGGCCATCACTAGTGACAACTGGGAGTGTCAATCTCCTCAATATTACTATATATTGATCCACATTGTTTTTCTTCAACAAAGTCAAGCATTGAGATACATACTGAGCTCGCTTTTTATTGTATCTGCTCTCAAAAAAAACACATCCTGAATGCAGTGACGTCTGAACAAAGCGGACAACAGTCAAAAGGCAAAAATATATATATATATATATATATATATATATATATATATATATATATATATATATATATATATATATATATAAAAAGCAGCGACTAGAAAATTAACAAGTAACATCATTAGTTGGCAATAATCGATTATGGTCTGTCACTGCATCGATGCAGAGTCATCTACGTCTGCATCCCAATGCATCGATGCAATGATTCCTTTAAATGACCCGACTGTAAGATTAATAAAGATGAATATCTGTGGTCTGAATCTGAACACAGGTCGACGCATCATCAGACTCTGGACAGCTGCACAGACACATCCAAATCAAGGTGCCTTTTGCAAATGACACCCACTAGCCTCTCATCAACCTATCAAGGCACAGAGTTCACGGAGGGTTGTGGGGCTTGAAAAAAAAGAAGCATAGTGCAGCTCACTTGTCACGCTGGGGCGTTTTAGAGCTCCAGAGTTCCCCCATGGCCCGGGTCATCTGTCAAGGGCACATGCCAAATACCATCCGGCTCAACTGTGGCTGCTCATGGCAATACCGTTTTGTCCTCAGCTCTATATGCCTTTAACAGTTCTGATGGATTTTTATTTATTTATAATATATGAATGGCTTATTTATATAAGTGTATTTTTATTTTATTTAATTTAAGCCAAAAACATTGAAGACTCCTGGTTAAGTTAAGAAAAGATTGTGTGTTAGGGTTAAATTCAGTGTTGGGCGTAGCTCCTAAAAAAATAAATTAAAAAAAACCTTACCTTACGTTACCTTTTATTTGAAATGGGACATGAACCCCAGTCTCCTGGGTGAAACCGTCCCACCGCCCCCATGTGCCTTTTTATGTGGAAATTTGGCGTTCTTACTTTCCGTCACGTGACATCCTGCTTTGTTCTCATTATCACTGCCACGACCACCAGAGGGCGCCGCCACTGTAGACCTAAACATAAGTCTGAATTTGTGCCTGAGTGTTTTTTGGGGGGAAGGAGAGTCTCATTAAATCGTGAGCATGTTCTGTCAAGTCCCGCGAACATGACACTAAGTCATTTCTCTGGCAGTGTGAATCACATCTCGCTTCACATCATCAGACAGAAGCAGAAAAAAAAAATCAAACCAAACTTTATACCAGTGTGTGAGATCACGTTGCACTCAAAAGACATATTGATCCTCTCTGGTGGTCTGAGCAGCAAATATCTAACTAAGACGTAGCTGGGTATGAGCCGTGGTTAGACTGCAGCTTGGATTCAATCATCATAAATAATTAAAAGGGGACATTAGAAACACAGAAAGAGAGGAGATGATGCATCTGCAAACAAAACAGAGACATGTGACAGTGCTTTAGAGACACGGCTTTAAGCAGGTTTTTACTAAGGTTGAATCTTGTCACAGTTTAAACATTTTTAATTCCTGCGAATATGTATAATGCATAAGAACAGAAACAGGAGCAGACTTTGGTGAGAAATCTAAGGGAATACCTGGGCCTCAATATCCATAGTCTGTACAGGTGCCCATAAGTGAACTGAAGATAAAAAAGTATTTTTGTTAATAGCAGTGCAGATATATATATATATATATATATATATATATATATATATATATATATATATATATATGTGTATGTGTGCTTGGGGACACTGAGGTCAGTGGAGTTTCTGTATGGGAAGATTTATTAAAGATTCAGTAATGTCTGAATCTTCCTCCACGGCGCTGCAGAGGAAGGTCTGGCTAGTCCACACAGCATTATGGGATGGGAGGAAAACATGCACTGGTTTAATGCCATTTCTTTAAAGCAATCCCAATCATCTTATGTGGTGCTAAGCGCCGGACGGCGCAACGGTGCCTCTGCAACATAGCCAAGGAAGGAAGTTGTTTTGGTGGAACGTGTACGTTCAAAAGTAGTTTTAGTTGTGCGAGAGAAAACTTAGATTGGACAGATAGTCTAGCTAGCTGTCTGGATTTACCCAGGTAAGCATAGTCCTCAAAAATCCAACGCCAACACAAAGAAAGAGGACGGGCACGGACATCCGGCCCAAAATGAAAGACAACAATATCTTTCGGCACCTCAACAATCCTGGAAGTGGAACATCGTGGATATAGACTAGTAATGTCCTAATGAAGGTCACCATAACAACACACTTGTGTGCATGTATTGTTCCTTAACAATTGCTTCTACAAATGGGATGGTCCATCACATTTTGTATTGTCTCTCTTCTTCACTATTGCAGTACTAAATACTGTACTGTAATCACTGTTTGTTTCTACTTACTTGAGTCCACATTTCATCTATCTTTCCAACCTCTTTTCTCAGCGCTGCCTCACAAACAAGCGTAGCCAACATGTGTGCAACATTTCCGCTGTACACAACATGTTGTTCCTACATGACTGAGTGTGGTTTGTAAATGGTGTGCTATTGCCCGCCTCAAAGTGCAGGTGGGCTTGCTGTATCACAGCCACCGGAGCCCAGAGTAAATGTAGTGTGGATGGAGATAAATGAAAGGAATGATTCCTACAATATGGGCTGGCTGGCCATCCTCAATCTCCAATTCTCTCTAGTCTGGCACACAGAAACAGTCAGTGGCAAAGGCTAAGTGGATAGTTGGGTCTAATGGCCTGGTGATCCTATAAATAATAGCTGCACAGTTTCCTCCCCATTGATCACACAGCCTGGGCTGATTGATAGTGGGGGTTGGGGTATGTTGCATGGGGCTGACCTAGGAGCATGCTTGGCCGCCTTTCCCTCCACATGCTTCCGGTGCATGATCTATCAGACTGGGGGGGCCCGTACACCTCGGGAAATGACACAGCCTAATTGGCTGCTATGAGAGGTCCATCACTTAAGGCTAGTGTGGGAGTGGGGGAAAGGACTCACTCCCGACAAGGTTAACTAACTCCACTGCTAAATCTCTGGGCTCCATAAGTTTCTGGGCTCCCAAAGAAAGACGCACGTGACAAAATGTATTTCAGAGAAAGCTTTAACGAGAGAAGTTCTGGCCTGATACATTTGGAGCAACACAAAGAATTCCGTCAGATCCAAACTGCTGGACTTTCATCAAACTGTTCAGAAGATTTGCTCATAAAACATAGCTTTGTTTTATTTTATTTTTTTGCAGATCTGACACCTTAATTTGCTCACACAGGTCAGGTGTCTGGGTCAGAGGCCCTCACAAAGTTCTATCCGAGGTCTGCTGATTTCCCTTTAAAAATCACCGGGGTCGAGGAGACAGAAGGCTAAAGGTCGCACACTCATCGGAAGCGCACAGTGTGTCCTTCACAGTGAGGAGAACGCAGCAGGGCATGACTGCGGTGAAGAGTTCACACTGAAAGAAAGTGGAATATCAACGTGATTAATCTACTCCTATCTGTGTCAAACATCACAGAGGAAGAACAATGATTCATTTAAAATATTGTATTTTTTAATGCTTGGTCATCCTTTGGAGGACACAGACTTGTTTATTTCAATTACTTTCTTAGTTTCTGTAGATGTCCCTCAACACTCTCATTGCTGACATTGTGTCAAAAGCAAAGATTATCCAAGGGAGGGGGCGGGGTTGGTGAGGCTTATTACCAGATTCAGTCCAATATATTAAATAAATTTTTTTTCACCTGACATCCTAAACTGCCCACTTAACACTGGCTGCATAAAACTTGTCTAGTAACCTGTCCAGCACTGGAAGGAACCAAGTATCCTGTCCAAAGATTGGGAGGGAGGGTAAGGGGGGCACTTCTGATCCTCTTTATAACTTAATAATATAACTAGTAGAAACATACTGTATTTGGACCTAAAAACTAACAGTGGCCGCGTTCTGCTGATGTCTTTGTTGTCTTCCTATCCACAGTTTTTTATCCAGCCTAGAAGCCCAGAGTTTTTCGGGGTCATTGTGCAATTAATCCATACTGTTACATTCACCTCTTGATATTTCCTGACATTTGCCTCCCCACCGTTTCGCTTTGGGTTTCACTTTCGTGTGCTCCCAGGGTCGTTGGGGACGACTTGCACGGTGGAGGCTTGGACTATTTGGCCCATATCATTTACAACTGTCTTAACTTGATACCAAGTGTTATCCGAGTTACGTTTAGTACACAACAATGCATCATCTCAACTCTACTGCGGAGTGTGGAAACTAAAGCAGTTGTGAAAGGTTACTTGCTCCACGTCTCATCTGATTGTTTTTTTGGTTTTTAAACTCCCAGAAATCCTCCGTACTGTAGATGGATGGACAGCTATGTGGAGGTATGTTGCTGACGTGATGGTAAGATTTAATTTGTTTATTAATCCCCAGTGGGGAAATTACAATTTACACTCTGCGTACACACTTTGTTGTTTGTGTAAATCACACACAGGCCTGAAATACACACACATGCTCAGGACCTATACATGCACTAATGGAGAGATGTCAGAGTGAGTCGGCTGCCAGTTGAACTAGCGCCCTGTGGGTGGGGTATGGTGCCTTGCTCAAGAGCACCTGGCAGTGCCCAGGAGGTGAAGTGGCATCTCTCCAGCCACCATTCCACACTGGGTATTTTTTTTTGGTCCATATGGAGACTTGAACCAGTGACCCTCCGGTTCCCAACCCAATTCCCTACGGACTGAGCTACTGCCACCCCATGTGATGTAATACATGTATAATAGAAGTCTTTCACTTTCTTTGTTTCTTTTAAAGAGAAGAAATGCAATAGTGCAAACCACAATCATTTGTTTTGGTTAGAAAGAAAAAAAATATGAATGTCAATTCTTCCGAAAAAAAGGGTGATTCTCATTTTCTTTAAGAATCGTGCAGCCCTGCACAACATTTAAAAATGCATTATTCTAATGAAACAAATGGAATGGAGGGCACATTCTTCTCTCCATGTGGGAGAGAATCTGAGCGTAATTCAGTAAGTTCATGTCCGTAATAAAGAAACTGGTTCTCACTGATTTAACAGCAGGGTTTTTCCTCGCTCAGATTGGGCCTTTGGGGGGCATGATTGGTTCACGTCCATTAAAGGCAATGAGTCTGGGCAATATATCAATATTATATTGATATTGTGATATGAGATTAGATATTGGCTTAGATTTTGAATATCGCTTTATCGTAATATAGCATAAGTGTTGTCTTTTCCTGGTTTTAAAGGCTGCATTACAGTATAGTGATGTCATTTTCTGTACTCACCAAACTGTTCTAGTATTTGCCTTAACCAATTATTCATCAGTCATTATATTCACATTACTGATGATTATTTATCAAAAATCTCCAATAGCTAACACTACAATATTGTTGCGGTATCAACAAAAAAAATAAATATCATGATATATATTTTTCTCCATATCGCCCAGCCCTAGTCTCTGTGTTAGCTTGTTTGACAGCAATATATGCCTTTACTGACAATTTGATGAAATTTGTATTATGCTTGAACAAATAAAACCCCAATTACCAAAACTGGTTAAACACAGCCTGACTCTGGAGATAAAACTGAGACTTGCGCTCATTTATGTTCTACTTGTTCAACAGTTGTTTGGTAAATTGCTCTTAAACACATTTGAAGAGGATTTGAATTGCTATTTTGGTGCAGGGGATTGGTTTCATGGTGGGGGGGGGGGGTTCCTCTAGTAGACTAGTAGTACCTCTCTATTATGCAGCTCACACACAATAGAGGAGAGCGGAAGCCTATTTTGATAAATAACTGCTCTTTATCGGCTCCCCATGCTAAATCTTTTTTTAAATGAAACATGGTGCTTGTGTAGCAAGCAGTTATGGAAGGGGGTTGTGTGTGTGGGATATCAAAAGACATTAAGAAAGATGGTTTTCCATGTCTATTTCCTTTCATTTTAGTCAGATAAAAAATATATGAAAAAAAACAAACAAAAGGAGTAAAGGGTACAGTCTGATTTAAAGAAGGAAGCCAAACACACTTTTAATGTGCATTTAATTAAAGGTTTTAGCACATTTGCACAAGCAGTGTATTAACATGAAAGCATAAAAAGTTACAGGGATTTTAAAGTGCTCATATTATGCTCATTTTCAGATTCATAATTGTATTTAGAGGTTAAAATAATGGTTAGAGGTCAATAATGTAATTATTAAAACATAACAGTATTCATCTTCTTTCCTTTGTTGGCAGATCCTACTGCTCAATGTAACATAGTCGGACCAGGCTAATGGACCAGAGTCTGGTAGGACCAGGCTAATGGACCAGAGTCTGGTAGGACCAGGCTAATGGACCAGAGTCTGGTAGGACCAGGCTAATGTAACAGTCTGGTAGGACCAGGCTAATGTACCAGAGTCTGGTAGGACCAGGCTAATGGACCAGAGTCTGGTAGGACCTGGCTAATGGACCAGAGTCTGGTAGGACCTGGCTAATGGACTAGAGTCTGGTAGGACCAGGCTAATGTACCAGAGTCTGGTAGGACCTGGCTAATGGACCAGAGTCTGGTAGGACCTGGCTAATGGACCAGAGTCTGGTAGGACCAGGCTAATGTAGCATAGTCTGGTAGGACCAGGCTAATGGACCAGTCTGGTTGGACCGGGCTAATACACCAGAGTCTGGTAGGACCAGGTTAATGTACCAGAATCTGGTAGGACCAGTCTAATGTACCAGAGTCTGGTAGGACTGGGCTAATGTACCAGAGTCTGGTAGGACCGGGCTAATGTACCAGAATCTGGTAGGACCAGTCTAATGTACCAGAGTCTGGTAGGACCAGGCTAATGGACCAGTCTGGTAGGACCTGGCTAATGAACCAGAGTCTGGTAGGACCAGGCTAATGTACCAGAGTCTGGTAGGACCGGGCTAATACACCAGAGTCTGGTAGGACCGGGCTAATACACCAGAGTCTGGTAGGACCAGGCTAATGTACCAGAATCTGGTAGGACCAGGCTAATGTACCAAAATCTGGTAGGACCAGTCTAATGTACCAGAGTCTGGTAGGACCAGGCTAATGTACCAGAGTCTGGTAGGACCAGGCTAATGTACCAGAGTCTGGTAGGACCAGGCTAATGTACCAGAGTCTGGTAGGACCAGGCTAATGGACCAGAGTCTGGTAGGACCTGGCTAATGGACCAGAGTCTGGTAGGACCAGGCTAATGTACGAGAGTCTGGTAGGACCAGGCTAATGGATCAGAGTCTGGTAGGACCTGGCTAATGGACTAGAGTCTGGTAGGACCAGGCTAATGTACCAGAGTCTGGTAGGACCTGGCTAATGGACCAGAGTCTGGTAGGACCTGGCTAATGGACCAGAGTCTGGTAGGACCAGGCTAATGTAGCATAGTCTGGTAGGACCAGGCTAATGGACCAGTCTGGTTGGACCGGGCTAATACACCAGAGTCTGGTAGGACCAGGTTAATGTACCAGAATCTGGTAGGACCAGTCTAATGTACCAGAGTCTGGTAGGACTGGGCTAATGTACCAGAGTCTGGTAGGACCGGGCTAATGTACCAGAGTCTGGTAGGACCAGGCTAATGTACCAGAGTCTGGTAGGACCAGGCTAATGGACCAGTCTGGTAGGACCAGGCTAATGTACCAGAGTCTGGTAGGACCAGGCTAATGGACCAGTCTGGTAGGACCGGGCTAATACACCAGAGTCTGGTAGGACCGGGCTAATACACAAGAGTCTGGTAGGACTGGGCTAATGTACCAGAGTCTGGTAGGACCGGGCTAATGTACCAGAGTCTGGTAGGACCAGGCTAATGTACCAGAGTCTGGTAGGACCAGGCTAATGGACCAGTCTGGTAGGACCAGGCTAATGTACCAGAGTCTGGTAGGACCAGGCTAATGGACCAGTCTGGTAGGACCGGGCTAATACACCAGAGTCTGGTAGGACCGGGCTAATACACCAGAGTCTGGTAGGACCTGGCCGTTAGCCGAGTCTGGTAGGACCTGGCCATTAGCCAGGTCCTACCAGACTGGTCCATTAGCCTGGTCCTACCAGACTCTGGTACATTAGCCTGGTCCTACCAGACTCTGGTAGGACCAGGCTAATGGACCAGTCTGGTAGGACCTGGCTAATGGACCAGAGTCTGGTAGGACCAGGCTAATGTACCAGAGTCTGGTAGTACCAGGCTAATGGACCAGTCTGGTAGGACCGGGCTAATACACCAGAGTCTGGTAGGACCAGGCTAATGTACCAGAATCTGGTAGGACCAGGCTAATGTACCAGAATCTGGTAGGACCAGTCTAATGTACCAGAGTCTGGTAGGACCAGGCTAATGGACCAGTCTGGTAGGACCTGGCTAATGGACCAGAGTCTGGTAGGACCAGGCTAATGTACCAGAGTCTGGTAGTACCAGGCTAATGGACCAGTCTGGTAGGACCGGGCTAATACACCAGAGTCTGGTAGGACCAGGCTAATGTACCAGAATCTGGTAGGACCAGGCTAATGTACCAGAATCTGGTAGGACCAGTCTAATGTACCAGAGTCTGGTAGGACCAGGCTAATGTACCAGAGTCTGGTAGGACCGGGCTAATGTACCAGAGTCTGGTAGGACCAGGCTAATGTACCAGAGTCTGGTAGGACCAGGCTAATGGACCAGAGTCTGGTAGGACCAGGCTAATGGACCAGAGTCTGGTAGGACCTGGCTAATGGACCAGAGTCTGGTAGGACCAGGCTAATGTACGAGAGTCTGGTAGGACCAGGCTAATGGATCAGAGTCTGGTAGGACCAGGCTAATGGACCAGAGTCTGGTAGGACCAGGCTAATGGACCAGTCTGGTAGGACCTGGCTAATGGACCAGAGTCTGGTAGGACCAGGCTAATGTACCAGAGTCTGGTAGGACCAGGCTAATGGACCAGTCTGGTAGGACCGGGCTAATACACCAGAGTCTGGTAGGACCAGGCTAATGTACCAGAATCTGGTAGGACCAGTCTAATGTACCAGAGTCTGGTAGGACCGGGCTAATGTACCAGAGTCTGGTAGGACCGGGCTAATGTACCAGAGTCTGGTAGGACCAGGCTAATGGACCAGTCTGGTAGGACCGGGCTAATACACCAGAGTCTGGTAGGACCTGGCTAATGTACCAGAGTCTGGTAGGACCGGGCTAATGTACCAGAGTCTGGTAGGACCGGGCTAATGTACCAGAGTCTGGTAGGACCAGTCTAAAGTTCCAGAGTCTAGTAGGACCAGTTTTGGTCTAGCTCACACTCTATTATTTACAAAGACCCAACCCTTTCAAAGGGGAAAACAGTGATGAGGAAAAACTTTTAGGTGGGCGGGTGTCTGTTTCTGCTGGTTTGGGCACATACACAGATACAGCTGTACAGATATAGAGGAATATGATTCATAATAATTACAGCAATTCAATGATGAACAGTGGCAATTCTAGTAACAATAAAGATAATAGAACTATGACTAGAAATAATAGTAGTAGCAGTTCAGGGCGTAGCAGGGCCATGTGGTAGTAGACTCTGTCCCTCCAGGAACTTGCAACAATTCACGCAAATTCAACCAATCACCGCAACTTGACCACAAAATTGACCAATAACCGGAGGTTCCCGCGACTTCAACCAATCCCAGCAGTCCCACGTGCCAGACTTTGCGTCAGGATGCGATGCTCAGATCAACTGACCAAGCGGGGTGACGTGACACACGTACATCGCCAAATTCATTTCCTTGTTGTGAAGAAAGGACGTGTGTGATTAAAACATCTCACATTTACCAACTAAACGTACATCCAAAGACGATGCAAAACACGCCAGACCGTCCTCCCAACCTGTATACATTTTAATATTAATGTACACTGCAATGATTTTATATAATGCTATAATCAGAAGCTGTTTCAATCCTGTCAGCTCTCTGCAGCGGACGGGGCTGCTGACAAACGCACACACACGCACACACACGTTCTCAAATGACACTGCTAGGTCAAATTTGCTAAATGCCTAACTAAAGACTATTAATCGCACGCTACATGGTAAGAAATGGTCTGAAGCAAGAGGAATTGTTAGCTTACCTTGTGCATTGACTGCTAACTGTTACTGAGAACGTATTGACCACCGTCATGTCAAAATAAATCATAAACCATTGCTCAATATCTAAAGTAAAGTAACAGCTAGCCGGCATCAGTTACAAGTTAAATCGATAATTTCTAACAGTAAAATCCCTACTTAGCTTGCACCTAAGTTATAACATATTTGAGTTTTCTAACATTAGCAATAACATCAGCTAGTTTGAGGTGTATGCAAAGGCTAACCATTACATTAGCAGCACATTTCACACACACACACACACACACACACACACACACGCACACACACACACACACACACACACACACACACACACACACACACACACGGTGGATACAGGAAAAACTGGAGATGAGATGTACAGGATGACCTAAATTGAGGACAGCTACATTATTGTAAGTCCAATGATAAGTTAAAGTCTTTTATCAAACCGTATGAAGATGTGTCCCAGGCCAAATTCAATTAATTTTTTTGTCTTAAATCCACCAGTCTTTATCATATTATACCAACATTTACAGCATCGGAGCCTTTTTGGGAAGGTTACTAGGAACACTCAGAGTAGCCCAGTAATTTTATTTTCCCCGAAACAAGTTTCCTTATATATTTTTAAATAAGTATACAAAGCAAAAAAAGAAAAGAAAAAAATCCCAACTTTGCAATTTTCATTGTCTCTTGCAACTTCATTGCAACAAAAATACAGAAGACATCGCAACTTTTATCGAATTTGTTTTACAAACGATGCCGCGAAATCAGGCATTTTTGGGCCGCACCAATCTAAAAAAAAAGCCGCGAAATCCTGGAAGGACTGAAGATTTACTTTTGCAGTTTGGAAATGTAAACTCCTCATACCGCCACAGAATCAAGTAGAGAAATTACAAGAACTTTCTAAATCAAGTGAGCAAAGCACAGAAGGTAGTGATACAGTGTAGTGTATTCATTAAATGTAGAATAACCTAAGAAGTCGTTATCATTCAGTCATCACCTCTGTGACCTCGCAATAATCTATGTTCACCTTTCCAACTTTAAATCAGTCAGAAAAACTTTGCAGAAAGAAAGATGGGATAAGCATTACAGCTAGCACAATAGGCCACCATACGTGGTAGTGGATTATGAGCAATGCTGAGCCTTGGATCTTAGAATTCAGTCTGATAATTGCCATCTCGCATTCTGCTTCGAGTAACACCTCACATTGAACTGTAGTTCTGCAGTCAAACCACACAACCCTCCAAACAATTAAATGAACTCAAATCATAACAGGAAACATGGAATTTCTCCGCCTCCACCAAGTGTGCTGTTTGAAGTAACAACACAATAAATTACTGGTTTTGGGGGGGCATTTTTAGGCCAGCTAAGGACAGCTTAGACATGAAAGGGGAGTGAGAGAGGGGGAACAACATGCCGGAACTGAACCCCCGACGGCAGCGTCAAGGACGCCATTAGTACGCGCTCCACCCGGTAAGCTACCCCAGGTGCCCAATAAATCTACGATTAAAAAAATAAGGAAAACAAATGACAAAAAAAGTTCAAAAAGTTTTAACACTATCAGGAGAAGCTCGGGGGTAACACAGAGACACAAAGACATCAAAATGCCTCTGGTCTCCATTCATCACTGCGTTTTACTTCAAGGCCTCATTACCCAGAAGTCCATTATGAAGGGCGAGTTCAAACAAAAGGACTCCTGGCTGGTATTGTCAGGGATTCCACAAGTCGCTGTTGTAATTACCCAGCATCCAGCAGTCTCACACACTGCTGCACCTATCCACCCCCCCACGGATGTTCACTGAATAGTAATACAGAATCTGGGTCACTACCATGTATTGATAATGCCATATGCAGTTTAAATTAGTCTGGGTGGGTGCCAATCGATAGTGCACAATTGTCAGGCCTTTACAGTCACCTCTGGCTGCTGCTGCTTATGGACATCGATTCAGACTTAAGTGGACCTAAAAGCCCAGGGAGAAGAGCAATGGTATCTGGGGCAGGTAAGCAAAAGTCCCAGAGAATAAACAGGGCAGGTTGGGGAATATATCTGTCTTTCACCAGTGACGAGAATCAAAGGGAAGCAGAATGCTGCAGGGACAGGCAGCAGGCAGCTTTCTACGCTGACACACAAATAAGTGTGTCGTGCCATTGTTTAGGGTTTTTATAAATGCAGTTTATTGGTGACCTTAGTGTCACACAATGGGAGCACGGTACACCTGTAGATGTCACATCACAGAGCTTAGCTGTCCACTCATCATTCCTACACATTCCACATTTACAAAGAGGCGGCCTAATAACAATTTGGGTCTTTTTAATTAAACGTTGGTTCACCCAAATCCCCCAAAGGAATAATATGTCTGCTATCTAACCATGCAAATCGTTTAGTTTTATTTGACATTTCTTCCTCCACCCCAAAACAATGGAGGTGATGCTCAAAGCAGTGAACAATGTGATACTTTTTCATTGGCTCTACTTTCTCAGGAAGAAATAGCCCCTGTGAAAACAGTTGGCACTGATTCTGTGGATTGACCAGATAAACCATAAAACACCGTTGCTGGAGAGAGCTGTTGCTGTTGAATTTCTTGAATGTCATTTTTCAATGCATCGAGCACCACTAACGCATCACATCCATCTCAGATACAACTGAAAATATCAGCATGGCTATACACCCCTAGAGTAGTACCCTACATCCCTATCAGATGGGCTCAGATATCTCTCCATCATCTCCCTTTCATTAATCTGGTTCCACTCATGTATGTTGCTGGGATAAAGCCTGACATCCAGCACGTCTCTCACATGCCAGATGTACCTTCACTATCTCTGTGACTGGTTTAAGTCTGGGGTCTTCAACGTTTTTTTTAAGCCAAGGAACCCTTTACTGAAAGAGACGGATCGGGGACCCCGTACTAGATGTATTGTGTCAGCCTGTTCTCATGAACCATTCATTCAAAATGCTAAAACACAGGACTTTCAAGCCTAGAGAACAGAGTTCGCCTCCTAGGGGAAACTAAAGAGTTTCACTTGAATCCGACGGCACCCCGGAGGTGACATGTTTTTGCAAGATCCTGACTTTGTTTCGCAAGATAGAGTTTTATTTGCGATATCTCGCAAATCCAACAAACAATAAGGCTAACCTAGCTAGCTAGCTAGCTTGTAGCGCACTAGCTAGTATCTAGCTAGCAGGTAGCACATCATGAGATTTTGCAAATAAAACTCAGTTTCTCGCAAAACAAAGTCAAGATCTCGCAAAAGTGTTAGTCCCCAGTAAATATTTTTTTCTTATTATTTTATTTCGTTTTTTCCCCCCGCGTTGTCACCTCCGGGGCTCCGTAGGAGCCAAACCACAATCTTTTTTCTATTCTTAAATTGTCGTTTTGGTGCCTAAGTTTGCATACATTTCACTACCATTCCAGATGCTTCTTAGGCATTTCAACCATTCATCCGTTACTTTGAGCTGTGCTTTTTAACTTTTCTGTCTGTGCTGTACCTCTCAAGGTGTGACTCTAAAGAAGCTTAGTTATGTTCTTCTTCCATTATGACTGTTAAACTGGATAAAAAATGAAGTTATAGAGCATTCATTGTTTGTGTTTGTTCATGTTTCACAAAAGGTTCAGCCCGAACATCCCCACATCCATACAGGGATAGTAGTACACAGTCGAGTAGTATACAGGAAAATCAAATATATTATATATACAGTATATATAAATATATTGACGAAATACCTTGATAATGATATTGCAACAATATGTAGGGTTGACAATTGGTGCTTTCACAAAATATTTACACAATGAGATTTGTGATAAATACTCATCATACATCAGAGATGTAGATATAATGACTAAGTAAAGGCAAATAATACAACAGCTAGAACAGTCTGGAAAAGACAACACTTGCGTCATATTACGATATCCAACATCTAAGACGATATCTAGTGTCATATCTTGATATTGATTGCTATCAATATACTGCCCAGCCCTAGCACTCTGTAACACTATGAGGAAGCTAAAAAAATGGTATTAGAACATAGAACATCTCTAGTGGGAAACTGAGGCATGTCCTGCGCAGTGAATCTGTTGTAGCTCAAAGGTTACCGGTTATTAACATCATTTTAAGATCAGTATCACAGTATACAGTATGTGATTCAATTTTGGTGATATTTTGCTCTGAAAAACTAATTTTGAATCAAATTGAATCAATTGAATCATAACTTATAAGCGAAATCATGTTTTGTTTTGTTGCGACCGCAGTGTTAACACATTTTACTTGGGTTGGCTGCCCAGGGATACTGTATTAACAGACACCAAAGTATATTTGTTGACCTATTTTAGCAATTTTTATTTAATTTTTTGTTTCCGCCGTCTTTTCAGATACCCTTCCCCACAAGTGCATAATCCCCACGGGGGACAGGGGTTCACGCGCATGATTTGAAAATTTAATTACTTTATGTTACACGTCGACATGCCCTCACCATGCATTTCAATATAATGCACATCCAATTTGATTAACTGTGCATATGATACTTCCAATCATGTTTCTCAGGGTCAGCAGTTACTTGCATCTCTAGGAATGACTTTTAAATGACTTTTTTTTTTAAAGTTCCACCTCCGTTGCTGTTTGCTAACATATGACACATGTACAACATACATATTCATTCAAATGGATGCAGAAAATTCTCCTGCAAGATGTTGACCCAATTGTGCAAAATAACTGGACATTCAAGGATTGTAGCTTATCAAAACCTGTAATTTGTTGCATGCGCCACTGCAACGTACTTAGTAAGACCAATGCAGAGTGGTTGTTTGATTGGTAGCTGCTGGTATTCATTTAACCAGTGCAGCGGCTGTTCTCTCATGAATCACTTTGGCATGATTGGCAGTTCCATTTATATTGTTGGGACATGACTAATTTCTTGATCTGTTTTCAATATGCAAAAGCTTTGCCCTTTGGGAGGTAAACAATTTGTTACTGTGTGCGCCCCCAATACTAAAAGCCAACATTTATCTGAACTCCATATCCTGGGGCACTGCTATCACCGTGAAGGATTGATTGTGATATGGCAGCAAGTTACACTCAGCGCCTCAGGGTCATGGGATCCACCCATGAAGAGAAAGCTGTTGTTCTGGCCACTGAGATTGGAGACAGGGATGGTCCAGAGGGCCAAAGTGTGCAGACAGCTGATAGTGTGCACCAGAGTGGGGAGAGAA